>CM026556.1:22825040-23145870 GCA_015143295.1 Tetracentron sinense | reverse complement strand
AAGGTAAATGTATTTCACAGCTTAAGTATGCTAGTCAAATTGGTAGCTTAATGTATGCCTTGCATTGTACAAGACCAACATACAATATGCGGCAGAAAAATTAAGTAGGTTTGCATGTAATCTTGGACACGCACAATGGAATACATTAACTCATATTTTTAAATATTTAAAGTTTGAATTACACTTTTATGGTGATCCAAATGTGTTAGGAGCTTATTGTAATGCTAGTTGAAATTCACAAGAATTTAATCACAAATGGGTGAATTTTAACCATATGTGGAGGCACGATCTCTTGGGAATCGAATAAGCAAACTTTCTTGACACATTCCATTACAGAATTATAATTTTTGCATTAGTGGTTGCTGCAAGGAAGCGAAGTGGTTAAGGAATTTAATGAACCACTTTTATCAAAACACAGTTACAGCCACACTGCCACACTATCAAAGCCCTATTATAAGACATATGATGGAAAATCTAGACACATTGGTCTAAGGCATAGCATTGTAAGAGAACTACTCAAGAACTGAGTAATCTCTATTTTAAGTGTTAGGTCTTTACAAAACCTAGCGGTTACAAAGGGCCTAGGTCGAATTGAAGTGTATAAGACATCAAGTAAAATGGGTTTAAAAGCCATTAACCCGGGGGAATCACTTATAGCGGAAACCTAACCTAATATTTATTAAGTTTATTAAGAAAAACAAGATATAAATATATGATAAAAAGTGTACTAAACTAAAATTTAAAATTGCAATGACAAATGAGAGGATGAGCAATGGTTCTTAAAGATCTCTAACTAAACGTTGAAGTGTTTCAGTTCCATTAACACTTCTAATAGATCTACCTATGTAGATGAGGAAGTTTGGCTACTTCTGAAGTGAGATGTTTTTATCTCATCAAACACTCATAGAAATCAGGATTAAAGCACAGGGCAATAAAAAAAATGAAAATTAACACATCTTTTGAGAAAAGAATGTGAATAACAAGTCCGGTTCATCGGCAAGAGTAAGCAGTTCAAAACTAAGGTCATTAAAAACACTAGTAAACTTTGACTTGGTTTTGGTATACTAAGGTGATAATTAAAGTCCGGAAGACGCCATACACTAACATATGAATTTTCCCTATATATTTCAATTGATTTTTCTGATTATTTTAAAATAGTAAGAGAATATTTGATATATCAAAAAAACTAGTATGTGGGTTTTTTAAGTGTGTTTTGAATAGTCTCACAACAGATTTCTATTAAAACTTTTTCTTGTATATAAGTAGGAAAGTTGGAAGAAGGCTTGGGCCTTCAAGAGGTATTGGAATTGTTACCCATCCCCCTTTTGTTCCTTGTTATACAACTAAGCAAAACCCATATACACATGCAAGCCGTGCCATAGCGGGTCGGGTTATATGTGATTCTTTAAAATTACTTTTTGAGGGGTGCTAGCCCCAAACGCAGAATTCAATTTTTTTATAAAAACTCTCATTGTAGGTGCAAAAACCTAACATTGCTACCCCTTCAACAGGTGAAGAAAACAAAATTTTCAAAGGATGAATTTATGGTTTATACCAGTTCTTAAGGTAACGTGGAAAAGTAGCGACATTCATCATAACCACGGTAGAGCTTAGAACTCTACGTCTGGGGGCTAGCATTCCTTTACTTTTTAGTCTATTTTTCTTTTGAATTTTCAAAAAAGACCAACCATTTTTATAACTCTTTATTAGTGTCTCTTCCCTTTGATATGCAACTCTTCATATGGTTTACAACCTTTGGTCTTGGTAACCCTTCAGGGCAGTCTTTTAAACCTCAAAAACTCGACTCGACTCGGAACTTTACTAAGTCGGGTCAAACTCGAAAACTCGGTCAAAACTTGTCCAAGTATGACACCTAAAAACTCGAACAAATATATATTTTTTCAACACCCAGTCTAGGGGTACTCCCAAATATACTCTCAAATCCTAATCGTCTATGGCTAACCATTTAGGTGGCACACTTTTGGCTTGGCTTATTTTGTCTTTTCTAATGCCACATCAACTCTAATATTGACAATTACTTATTTGAATGAAAGGGCTAGAATTCGGCCTTTGGGAGTATATTTAGTACCTTTAGACTGGCTCTTTTTTCAATATTTGTTATATATATATGGTATAACATAAAAATTAATTATAAAATATACATTAAATGATATAAACATAAATGTACATATATAGATATATATATTAAAATATACATAAAATTACATAGATATTTGTTGGATAATTATCAAAATTTTAAAATTATATAGTTTTATATGCACAGGAGCTAAACTTTTGAAGAACAAAGGAAAAGGAAAAAAGAAATTTCATGATTTGGGGAGATCATACAACCATAGCAGTGAATCATTCAACCATAGCAGAGTTTGGTTGTATTGGCTAGTAGAATGGCGAATTTGGTTGTATCTCAACAATTTTTTGGTGAATAGAGATTCTATCATAGTCCCAAAAGATGAACAAAATAATGCATAAGTTTTTTTACAACAGTGCAGAAGTTTTTCACAATAAAAACAAAACAAAAAAACATAACTTGGCCGAGTCGTCAACCAAGTTGAGTCAACTCGGCTGAATCGGCCAAGTTACTCGCTTTTGCTGGGAGAAACCGAGTTTATTGGCGAGTCGGCTCAAAATTTAGTTGAGTTGAGTAGACTCAACCAAGTTTCAAGTCAACTCGCCGGATTTTAAAGCACTGCTTCAGAGAGACATTGTGTCTCTTCAAAGGGTTGCCTTAACCTCTATAAAAATAAAAATAAAAAAGCAATCTCTCCCCTGTGATGAAACCATCAAATTGCTCTCTTCCTTGTATCTTTCTATCTTCTCTTTATGAGCATACTTGAATATAAACAATATTCTAGAACGAGCTTTTCAATATAGCAAATTGAACTCATTAAACACCATCCTAAGTTGTATCCATTTTATCTTGGGGCCTATTTGCTGACCTGTGTAGGGACGAATAAAGGTTTAAAAACAACAACATCTACCCTTCGAACTCAGACTTGCTATCTTCTTTTCTACTTTCTGGAATCCAGGTCCTAACACATAGTACTCTCCGAGAATTTCTACTGATCTTCATGCTTGCTCTTGGGAATTTTCCTTTTACATTGTCAATAATTAGGGTAGAAAATTTCTGATTCTTATCAACCAGATGTCAGATAACGGTGATGATAAATCTAGTTTTTTTCTCCCAAGTTCTAAGTAATGCCAAAGAAATTCTGGATCAATTCGCTAGTGAAGAAGTAAATCAAACACAATTTCTTGTACATTGAGTCTTCTATTCTTTGATAAAATTGTAATTTGTCTAAACTTAACCCGAGAAATCGAAATACAAATTGTTGGCAAATTAAACAAAAAAAAATTCCACAAAATCCACACAAATAGATGGCAAAAAAAAAAACAATAATTCCCTAAAATATGAATAGATTAGTCGGAAAGACTCACCGAGCTTATGTAATCGAGCAGCGCCGCGTTGGCTTCTCCTTCCTTTGCAGGTGCGTCTATCTGCACCCCTAATCCATCGCTGATGAAATCTGATTTATTTTATTGATTGATTTTTTAGTTTTGAAACCAAAGAAAGGAAAGCAGAAGAGAGCAAAGGGAGATAGAAGGCGAAAGGGGCAAACCTGTAATTGTGGCGATTTTGGAGCCCGGTTTGGCATGAATGGTTATCGCGACAGAAGAGGGAGGAAGGAGACGAATACATGCAGGGAAGTTGGTATTTGAAGCAGAAACAGAAGTAGAAGTCGGAGCAGAGACTGCTTCTTTCGTCTTTGCTTTGCCCCTTCTTAGCAGGAGCCATTTTCCCAGTTCTTTTTGGTTTCAACTTTCTCCTTTTCATTTTGAGAAATGCTAGCGCTACTCTCGGTCAAATTCTATTGTCAGCCTCTACCAACCACTTGTCTATTCTTGATGAGAGATAGTGCTTTAACCACCATAACTGATTTATAATGTGGTCGTGGAGGCTGAGAGTAAAGTTTGACCGAGAGTAGGGCTAGCACGCCTCTTTAACTTTAATCCCCCAACTAAAAATCCTTTCTTCATTTGCTTGAGAGAGACACAAAGCACCATGGTCAGAGTAGACCTGTGGTAACTATGCGCCTATGACGGGTTGACTCGAATACAATTCGAATGGGTTGACCCGAACACAATTGATGCCAGTACTCCTCCCCCATGGTAAGTGGACCTGTGGTAACAATGAGTATATGACGAGTTGACCCGAATACAATTCGAATGTGTTGACCCGAACACAATTGATGCCAGCACTCCTCCATACTATGACGAGAACTTGTTGGTGAGAAGTAAATTGGTCGGCTTCTTTCCATGTAACCAAACCACGGGGAGTCATGTCACCATGTACTAGTGGTGTCAATGGATACTGATATTATCTATCCGATTCATTTGCTCATATAATAATCTAAATAGGTATCATCTAGGAAGCCCGGATACAGATAAAGGTACGATACGATATAAATACGATGATACGACAGAACCTAAAACACCAGGATATGAGTATGGTTAGAATACGTTTGTAATTTTTTTTTTAAATAATAATAATATTATGTTTTGTATTATAATTACAAAATAACCATTGGTTCAGTTCTGTTTATATATAAAAAAAAAATATAATGTTCATGCAAAAGCAAAAGAAATAGGATCATCTCATCATCCACTAAGCAAAAAAGAAAGACATCCTATCATCCACTAAGCAAAATATAAAGAAGATCATATCCATGCAAAAACAAAAGGGAGAGAGGGTCACACCCCGAGTCTCCAAAAAACAAACATGGCCGTATCCATGCAGTATTTGAAATAAAAAAATTGTTTATAATTAATAAGATACATTTAAGCCATATCTCGTACGTATCTCACCGTATCGGAGGTGTATCGGTATCCGATACGGGTACAAAGACCTATTTGAAGTATCTGTGCTTCCTAGGGTATCATATATATAGAGTGAACTCGATTAGTACTTCTATTATATGTTTATAATTTGATACGAATTCCAATATTGATATATTGGTTTCAATAAATATTTAATCAATTATATAATATATTATTCTATTAATAAAAGTACAAGGAATTTGCAAAACTTTATGTTGATCAAATTACCATTTAACTTATTTTATTTAAGGAGAAAATGCATTTACACCCCTTGAGGTTTGACAAAAATACTCATAGGCCCCTTAATTTTCAAAAAATACATTAAGTATCCTTACTTTTTAAAATAATGGCACTTAGACCCCTTCATCAATTGACCATTAGTCAACTCACAGAAATGCTGATATATGCTGATGTCATGTGATGAAGTATATAAAATTTCAAAATTGCCCCTCTAATTTTCAGAGAACACTATTCTTACTCCAAAACACTATTTATTTAATATTTAAAAATCCTGTTCTCACCCATGAGGTTGCCACGTGTCCCTTTTACACCCCTTAACCATGGTTAAGATTCACCCATCCATCCTTGTTTTTTTTAGATATTAATTCTTTTTTGAAAATTAAAAAAAAAAATTAGTTTTTTCAATATTAGAAACAAATTTTTCATATCACCCCTTGAGGTCGCCACGTGTCCCTTTTGACACCCTTAAACCGTGGTTAAGATTCACCCACCCATCCTTGGTTTTTTAAAAAAATTTTATTTCTTTTTTGAAAATTAAAAAAAATTAGAGTTTTTTTAATATTAAAAACAATTTTTTAATACCACCCCTTGAGGTCACCACGTGTCCCTTTTGACACACCGTAACCGTGGTTAAGATTTACTGACCCATCGTTGGCTGTTTTTTAAAATATTAATTCATTTTTTAAAATGAAAAAAAAATAGAGTTTTTTAATATCACCCCTTGAGGTCGTCACGTGTCCCTTTTGACACCCCTTAACCGTGGTTAAGATTCACCCACCTATCCTTGTTTTTTTTTACATTTTTTTTTGAAAATTAAAAAAAATAGATTTTTTTTAATATTAAAAAGTGTTTTTTAATATCACCCCTTGAGGTCGCCACGTGTCCCTTTTGACACCCCTTAACCATGGTTAAGATTCACCCACCCATCCTTGGCTTTTTTTTAAAATATTAATTCATTTTTGAAAATTAAAAAAAAAAGAATTAGAGTTTTTTTAATATTAAAAACAGTTTTTTAATATCACCACTTGAGGTGCCCCCGTGTCCCTTTTGACACCCCTTAACCGTCACCCCTTGAGGTCGCCACGTGTCCCTTTTGACACCCCTTAACCGTGGTTAAGATTCACCCCTTAATTTTCAAAAATGAATTCATATTTAAAAAAAAAAAAAACCAAGGATGGGTGGATGAATCTTAACCACGGTTAAGGGGTGTCAAAAGGGACACGTGGCGACCTCAAGGGGTGATATTAAAAAACTGTTTTTAATATTAAAAAAACTCTATTTTTTTTAATTTACAAAAAAATTAATATGTAATAAAAAACAAGGATAGGTGGGTGAATCTTAACCACGGTTAAGGGGGTGTCAAAAGGGACATGAGACGACCTCAAGGGGTGATATTAAAAAACTCTATTTTTTTTTATTTTCAAAAATGAATTAATATTTTTAAAAATATCCAAGGATGGGTGGGTGAATCTTAACCACGGTTACGGGGTGTCAAAAGGGACACGTGACGACCTCAAGGGATGGTATTAAAAAATTGTTTTTAATATTAAAAAAACTCTAATTTTTTTTAATTTTCAAAAAAGAATTAATATTTTTTAAAAAAAACCAAGGATGGGTGGGTGAATCTTAACTGCGGTTTAGGGTGGCAAAAGGGACACGTGGTGACCTCATGGGGTGATATTAAAAATCTGTTTTTAATATTAAAAAAACAATTTTTTTTTTTAATTTTCAAAAAAGAATTAATATTTAAAAAAACCAATGATGGGTGGGTGAATCTTAACCATGGTTAAGGGGTGTCAAAAGGGACATGTGGCGACCTCATGGGTGAGAACCGGATTTTTAAATATTAAATAAATAATGTTTTAGAGTAAGAATAGTGTTTTCTGAAAATTAGAGGGGCAATTTTGAAATTTTATATACTTCATCACATGACATCAACATTTTTGTGAGTTGACTAACGGTCAACTGATGGAGGGGGTCTAAGTGCCATTATTTTAAAAAATAAGGATACTTAATGTATTTTTTGAAAACTGACGGCCTATGTGTATTTTCATCAAACCTCAAGGGGTGTAAATGTATTTTCTCCTTTATTTTATAAATAACTTAGAATATACCAAACTTTATATGTGCCTACTTACTCTTTAATTAGGCCAATAATTAAAATTAAAAACTTTAATAATCTCATGTAGAGCACTCCCCTCCCCACAAGAACTTTCTTCCTATCTCTTCTTGTGTTTGAAGAAAGAATCACATCAGTAACGTGTCTGTGTTCTTGAGACAATCTTGCTTCAAACTGATACAAGCGAGTCAAACAAAGAATCATTAGCAATGGTAAACTAACATTATATTTTACATGCAAGCTCGTTGTGATAGAAGGGTTCCTGTGTTCTTGAAGATCTTGCTTCAAACTAATACTGATACAGGTGAGTCTAAATTATTTTTTTTAGAACTTTTTAGACTCTATGTTTTATCTTTATCGGATTGAGTATGTGATGGTTGATTTATGAACTCGCTATCAAATATGTAGTATATTACTTATTGCAAAACTCTATGTTAAGTAATCATTATTATGTGTTCTCGGTTAACAAGGACTCTATTTAAAAGAGTCCTTGTAAAACAAGTAAGTATCTGATTTGATGGAGGGTCCAATTCTGTTCTCACATGGAGACACTGTAGAATTCCTTGTAAGCTATCTTACCTTCAAAATCAAGTTAAGGAGCTACTATCATAAGAACCCAGATTTCATTGATGCAATACTTACTTATTTTCTTTTCATCTCTGGAATTAGGGCCATGCCTACCATCAGTATTTGCTATATATTCCTGTCATAACCCCAGCTGATATTGGATAGCTTTAATCTTGGGTGGTGCATTGCAACAAGTCAGCACCACTCTCCTAGGGTTGTCTTAGCAAGAAGCCATGAAATCTCCCTACATATTGCATCAATGGGAGTTCACGTATTTATAACGGATGTTCTACTAAAGCTTAGGAGGTGGAGATCATATCGACTTTGGATTTGAAATCATTCATTCAGCTGTAATATTGGAGCAAAATGTCTAAGTGAGAGAAAACTATGAACCTGAATTCTTTCATCTTTTAAACCTTGTTTTCTTCCAATTTTAGTAGGTGAATGGGATTAATAAGATAGGGTTGAACCCACAATATTGAGGCACCATTCGGTTGAGCCATGGGCTTATTCATGTTTGCATCTTTTTACTAATTTTATAATTTTTAAAACGTTTACTTATTCAATATATTTATAAATTAATTTCAACTAATCCTAATCATAAAGTATTTCTTCTTAAAAATGGCGTATGGGTAATGAAACTGCTCGTTTATCACCACCAACCAAAGTTGAAAAATTCCAGGTATGTTGGTATATTTGGGGTCTGGTTGTCTATTCATCTATCTTTTTTGCATCTTTTGTTTTGCAGATTTTAGATACAATAATTTCACCGGTTTACTGGTAGAAGGAAGATAGCAAAGCTCTAGTTGCTGATGAGGTAAAGGAGAGAAGGGTTTGCACCCTATAATACCCTCTGATGCAAAAGTCAGAAGATGAAGAAGATGATGAACAGTAAGAAAATTGGAGCAATAAGAGTGAGCAATGCGAAATTTTGCGATGCTTAGGCACTAGGTCTCTCGGGGTATTTATAGGTTTAGCTCTGTATACCCATAGAGCCATGGATGACCATGCCACTTGCTTTACACTCATTACCAGATATGTCAGACAGATTTTGAGTCTTACGTGTCACACCTGTGAGCCTACAATTCGTAAGGTTAATCTGGGGTCGAAAGGCAGCTGGAACAGACAAGCATTAAATACATTAAATGCTAAGTCAGTGTTTTTCATCTAACACCAGACACTACAACAAAATACCTGAGCAACAGCGAAAATTTTCCGTGTCTAATATGAAATTTCTGTGTCTAATAGTATTAGACACATAAATAATAACCGTGTCTAAACCGTGACAGTTGCTCTCGTCACTGATGCTATTAGACATGGAAATTAATTTTCTGTTTCTAATAATATTATCAGATACAAAATTATTTCTGTGTCTAATAATAATTACTGTAAATATGAAATTATATATGATGTCACAATTTTTCGTGTCTTAAGATAGTATTAAACACAAAAATATTTCCGTCTCAAATACTATTAGAAACGGAAATATTTCCATCTCAAATACTATTCGAAATGGAAATTTTCCGTGTCTAATATATTTTTGACACGAAATTATTTCCATCTCTAATACTGGCATCTACGTCACCTTTAACATTAGAGACGGAAATATTTCCATCTCTGATATATTTTTTTTTTATAACCAGTACCCTGAATCTCATGCCATATCCTGTCACCTGTAACCTGTTTTCATACATTTCAATAATGTATTTGTTTTCATACATTTCAACAATGTATATGTTTTCATACATTTGAATAATATACCTGTCTTTATACATTTGAAAAATGTAATATGTTTTCATACATTTCAATAATGTAACCTGTTTTCATACATTTCAATAACGTAACCTGTTGCACACAGCTTCATCCCACCACTTGTAAAATGCACCCATAGGCCATAACAACGAATAAACAAAATACATATACCCTTTAATATACACAACATCACAGCTTCAATTAAATTCATTTCAAAATCTCAGTGCTCATACAGACTATCCACCACGTGGCAACCATGGACTGGAATTTTGCTGGCAGAAAATTCAACAATCTCAATTTGCAACTCTTATCAGTTCTCATCAAGCCTAAAAAGAAAGAAAGTAAATTACAAGTGGTGGTCAAATCATCCATTTATGTGAATTATCTACTTATACTAAATAGGATAAAAGGAATATTTCCTTCTTTACCTGAGCTTGCATCCTGAAATTTGAAAGATCCAAGGTCCTTTTAGTTCTGAATGAATCATCACTCTAGTCTGGTATTTGATACCAAGATCCAGGTCCTTTCAGTTTTGCATGAATCATCGTTCTAGTGTTTGGTATATGATACCTTAGATGAAGAAAGTGCATTAACTGGTTCTATTCAGTATGAAGTATATGTAATGATTAATGATCAGTCCCAATCCAAATGGATAGGGATATCCGAGTCATAAAAAAAAGCCATAACTTGAGGGTGGACTCGCTTGTTGCATGAGTCCTGATATGACGCAAATGATAGGCCTAGGGAGTGTGTGTGTTGGGTGTGTGTGAGTGTAGTGAGTGTGTGTTATTTGTGTTTCAACCAAAAAACATAAATGTACCGTAACAATTAGTTGATCTAATAGGACAAAGATCAATCTCTTTATTCATTAACTTTTCAATTCCCCAAGTTTCCTACTTCCCTTCCCTTCTCTTTTATTATACTTTCTCATAAGGTCTCGTTTGAAGTTAAATTCAAACAAGTAGTATTTGGAAACATTTCTAAATTGGCTTTCAGTGATTTTTACGAGTCAAAAGTTGGTCAAAATATAGTTGGTTTGACACTTTTTTTTGATTTGGTACTTAAAAGAATAACTTCTCAATAAGTCAAAAGTCATAAAAGTGAAAATGTTAGCTTTTAAGTGAACCTATCTTTATGGAAAGTCCCAATTTTTTTTAAAAATTATTAAAACTCACCAACTAACAGAAGAATGTGATTATTGTCATCTTTTCATCAGTTTGATAATGGAACTTATGTTGTTGTTGAATAGTATAGATCCATCCAACTAGATCCTCGTCATTGAATCTTGGAAAAGAGATCTTGGCCATAGGGATAGTGATCATTGTTTCCATCGGGTCTTGATGATTCGGGCTGCCTTCTATATACATTTGATTAAAAATGAATACCAGTGCATTTCATACACACATACATAGCCTTTTGAATGACTAGTGGTTGAGGTTCCTATGCATTTCCCCAAGTGGGAGGTCCTGTGTTCGATTGTTAAGTTGGTATATGCTTTTGAACTTTTGATCCTTAAGCTCTAGGGAACTTGGAAGGTTGCGAGATGCGGAGTGAATATTAGAGATACAACATTTAAAGGACATTGTCTCCTATGGTTGAGAGAGTGGTTCCATGTGATGTACACAGACAGGGACACCTACAGGCTTGCAGATCCAAAAAAACTTGGTTCTTGGGACTCTCAAATTGCACAAGAGGATTGATAAATGAAAATGCTCCAAATAGTATGATGGACATAATGGGGGGACGTTTGGCAGATTTAAACTAACTACGATCTAAAATGAAAAACCCTATTCTTAATGGCGGATTTGAGATGATAAGAGACGACACAGTAGGGGGTGAGACGGACGCCTACATATGAGTACCTACTGGGTTGGTTGTGTAGGAGATTTGAGTTGGAATGGGTTTGTTTATGGCAGATCTGAAAGTAATCTTAGTTAGTGCTCTATTGTTGATTGTCAGATCACATAAATCAACGAAGAGCATACAAGGGGCTTTTGGCAGATTTGGACGATCTAAAATGAAAAACCCTCTTATTAATGGATGATTTGTGATGGCCATGGCCACCGTAGTAGGGTGAGATGGACGCCTTCATGAGAGTACCAGTTGGTTTGGTCTGGTTGGAGATTTGGGTTGGGATGGGTTTGTTTATGACATATTTGAATGTTTATGCAGTTTTTTTTTTAATTTTATTAATATGTGATTTGAGTTAAAGGTCCATTGTTAATTGGTAAATGTGAATGTTTATATGTCGGTTTGTTTCTCTCGACATGAACCCTAATTTTGATTTATCTTGGCAATCCTAATTTTTATTGTTAACCCAACTACACCACAAGGCGATAGCTGGAGGCAAGACAAACGAAACACACACCCCACACACTCACTCACGCACACCACACATGAATGATGTTTTATGGTTAAGAACTAATGGATCTTCCTTACCAATTTATATTGCTTATCAAAAGACTTTCCTTATATATATTACCATAGTAACTTAGTTTTGACACTTTAAAATAGGAAGTCGACAACCTTACCCTCAAGGTTGAAAATCTGGAAACCTCCCTTGAATCTTAGGCCAAGTCTCCCATGTAGTGTCTTTAGGAGCCAAATGAGCCCACTGAATCAAAACCTCATTGACAACTTTACTGTTCTTGTTTGAACTATAAAAAAAAAAAAGGACAAGTCAATGCATGGAAAACGACAATGAAAAGAAAAGAATGTAGCATACAAATACAAGTTGCAAATTAGCATTCTATCTTGGTGCAGTTAGTCGTTACAGATTGAACTTGACATTACTTGTAGAAACCATGTTCGAGAAGGACCACCCCAGCTCTACGGAGAGGGTGAGAGCTTATCGTTCTGAAATTAAAAGCGTAAATCAATAAGATGTAAATTACTCAATATCTTAATTACTTAATATCTCATTTAAAATGAGTTTTTTTAAGAGGGCAGGTTTACATGAAGAAAAACGGTTCCTCACTTTAGTTCAGCCAAGCAATCACCTTATTTGAGTACTTAGCAACAAAACATGAACTTAAATATGAATAACCTAGACATAAATAGTGGAACTCTAGTCCATTAACCTCAATGAACACTTCTCTCACATGACACACAACACCAATGTTCAGTCAAAAATAAACTTTGGCTTACCTGATCGGAACGTGAAAATGTATACATATGTAAATCACCTGTCTCGATTAAAGGTTAAAATCAAAAAAGCATGACCATAGACTATGCTTTCTGGGGATAATATAATACAAATGCATACACATAGTAATTTATAATGACACAATTCATCAGAAGCAAATACCTGAACATATGAAAACCAAATGACACAATTCATCAATCTAAAATGTCAAAAGAGCAAAAAGATTAACAGAAACATGAAAAATGAAGTCTGGTGTAACTCTTCACATGCCAACCAAGCATGTGAAAAAATATCTCTAATCAAGGGGGAAGTCGGGGGGCTGTGTGGCATCGTCATCATCACGAGGTGGACGGAACTTGGGTGGTCCCCCGGGGTAGAGCTTGGGTGGTCCCCCAGTGTGAAACTGGGATGGTCCCCCGGGGTAGGACTGGGATGGTCCCCCAGTGTGAAACTGGGATGGTCCACTGGAGAAGGATGGGAAAGTGCCAGTCTGGAAAAACCCTGCAATCTCCGCAAAGAACTGTCGGTGCTTAGCCATCTCGGCCTCCAATCTGGACACAGTCGCCCTATTCGCTTCCTCTACTGCCAGTCGCGCGGCCTCTGCCTCCCGTCGTGCTGCCTCTGCCTCTGCCTCATGCTACACGACCTCAGCATCATGTACCCTCCGCCTCCAGTGATCTACATCTGGAGCGTGGAATTATGAGGGTGTAACACCCAATCCATAAGTGCGGACACGCTCGTGCCCTTCTGGACCCATCACATGGGTGAATACCTTATTTTAGGCAGTGCTACTCTCCGTGCCCTCAGGGTGCTGACTCAATCGCTCAGTCATCTGCGTCTGCAGTCATAGATATATCGTGAATTATGATACTCAAACCTAACAATAAAAACATAACTTGCATGCATCTATACCAATAATAATGAATGAATACAGCAATAAAAATACATGCAACTGCTGTGATGTCTGATCGACGAAAGTCCCATCCCAGCGTGTATGAAAGACCCCAAACATATGTAGCCAGTCCGGCTCCTACCCCTCAGGATGGTTTACACGCTTCATGAACAATTTGAGAGGGTATTAATAACTTCGTAATGAAATTCATATCGAAAACATTAATTGAAGGTTTAGAACCTAAATGATTCTATGATAGCTATACCTCTGTCTCCCTGTAATGGGCATAAGGCCTCGTCCCAGCTGTATGAGACATAGTCAAATTCGCTCGATTCTGCCTATTCCTCTCCCTGGTAGCCTAATATTTACATGACATCATTCAATTAGTATGCTGAATGTATTGATGATAGAAGATTAATGCTGAAAATGTGTGCATACTATGGCCTCTTCTGTCCTCCAATGGTCCACAAGTGCCCTCCACTGGTCAGGCTGAACCCTATTAGACATATGAACATACTGCGCTTGTAGTGGGCGCTCCAGCTTATACCATTTATCATACAACCGCTTCTTCCACGCTTTCCACAACATATTGGCCTTCTGCAAGACCTAATTCCTCATCCGCTCATCGGGGATGTGATAAGTAGTCTGCAAAATAATAAAGGCAACCACAACATTAGAGTCAGTACATTGAATGTGAAAATAAGGAAAGAAATAACACAAGGAAAAACACACATTGTTCTTACCAATATGATGTCTAGCAACCTCTGCTTCCTCTCTTGAGGGACATGCCTCCAGTCTATATATATCCCTACTGGGATGATATCCCCGTCCTTCACCAGGACCCCTATTGCTGTGGTAAGCTTCGTCCCCGACGTCCCACAGGGCTGCCCCAACTTGTTAACTTTCACAACGGCCATGCCTTCCCCTGGTGGGGGTGGGGGTGGCATCCTATTAGCACCCCTACCACGTCTGCGAGGTGTTGTGCAAGAAATGTAATGCCATAATCATGCATAATAAAGATGAAAATTAATGCAATAGTGGTAAATAAATTGTAGTTCAATGGAATATGTACCTGCTGTAGGCCCTGTTGCGTCCTGCTGGATGGATGCCCCTGCCTGCTCCATCTCATGATCGTTGGGGTCGATAGGCTGGGGGAGGATGTACCAACCCTAGAAGAAGATGAGGCCTCGCATGCCCTATGCGGGCGTCTAAAAAAGGTCTGCATCCTGCTATTACAGTGCAATACAGAAAGATACAATATAATTAACATGTCAGAAAGCATTAATTCAAAGTGTAAAAATCCATGCAATTGAAGTGAAGTTTTAAGTTGTTTCTAGTCACAAGTAACAATTTGCAAAATCACGCAGTTTTCCATGTAGTCAGATAATGAACTTGTGAAGTTGTAAGTTATTTCTGTGAGTTGGTGAGTGTATTATGAGGAGACGCTTGTTCATTTATTTATATTTATTAACTCTTGTTTTCAAAATATGATAAGGTCATGAATTTGGCCTATCCAGGGGCTGTTGTTCATCATTATTAGTATAGTCTGAAGACGAGTTTACAAGCCAAGAATTGTAGAGCATTTAGTAGTCTTATTTAGTCATCCAATAAGTCTTGTTGTAACAATAACGAAAAGGATTCACGAACATTGTGAGACATAATATAAAAGGGTGGTAAGCATATGTCTTGTTGTAACAAAGATAAACAATGAGTTCCAATATAGAAAACGAACATTATATTTCTCTACAAAAATGTTATTACATAAAGTGTCTATACAGAGAGTTCATCATCATTGTCTTTGGAATTGCTTGAGCGGTCATGTAAAGACTCCGCCTTGGTGATAGTTAGAGGTACATCAATTGTTGTTCCAGGGATATCTGCCCTAATATCACTAATATTTTCAACACCCAGTCCAATGTCGTCCATTCTTACAACATTCGGTTGCACGATTTCGGGCTATGCCTCGACCAAATTTGGAGGAACTCCCGCTCGCATGTCGAAGTATTTCCTTGGTTTGAATTGAATAGCGACATGCCAGTCTTTTTCTAATGGGTCTTCGACATAAAAGACTTGCATTGCTTGTGAGGCAAGTACAAAAGATTCATCGGTTTTTAGCATCCGTGTCAGATTTACAAGTGTCAATTGGAAATCATCTTCCTTAATGCTCCTACCTTGAGACATAACTTCTACCCAATCACATTTAAATAACACAACATTTGTAATAGTCCACTTGAACTATTTCTTGCAAAATGCCATAGTATGTTACATCACCTGTTCACGGTTTCTCTGCGGTCAGGACCACGCCGCTATTTTGCGTCTTCTTGGTATCAACGGATTTTGTTCGAAACCGAAAGTCATTGATGACAAACCGTTGAAAATAGCATGCAATATTCGGTGGGCTATGAGCAAACCATTTTAGATCATTACGTAGATGCTTTGGACTTCCACCAATCAACGTATGAACTTATTAGTATTCAGTAATTCACGTTAGTAAACAGTCAAAATAATAAACTTTGTTGCAACCTCAAACATAGTTCTCATATATTACTAACATTTGACACAAACCAATTTGGAAATTCTCTATTATGGATGTGGTCAATGTCAATTGGCCGCCTGTGATGATTTTCAGCCGTTACCTTTTCCAAGTGTGCCCTGCATTTCAATCATCGTGGTTAATTAGTGAATACCACATGTAAGTGCTTTCGATGAATATAAATACAAAGTGGAGTCGCCTTACCCAATAAATGGTGCCACTTCAGGACAATGGAACAGGATATAACAGTATATTTGCGTTGATACTTCAGCAGATAAATATGCCATCACCGCTTTTCCAATAACACGACTAGATGTAGAAAAAATTGACAATCCGTTGTATATCCGAAACCCCATCTGCATCATAGTTGCGAGCTACACGGTTGGACTTTGTTTCAGAATCGTGCACATACCTTGCGCAAAAAGTGACACATTCTTCAGCAAAATATCCCTCTACTATAGAACCTTTTGGTTTACTTCTGTTACGTACATATGATTTCAATGTATAGAGGTATCTGTTATAGAAAGAATAAAATGTGAATGTCGTATAACAGAATAGTCTTGTTGTAATAACATATTGCAGGAAATACGAACTTAATGTGTAACACTTACCGCTCGATTGGGTACATCCATTGGTACTCTACTGGACCTGCAATCCTGGCCTCGCCTGCCAAATGGATGGCTAGATGTACCATGATGTCAAAGAATGCAAGTGGGAAAATCCTCTCAAGGTTGCAAAGTGTAACTACACATCCAGCCTCAAGTTCTGTGAATTCTTTGATGGTGCCAACCTTAGAGCATAACCCTCTGAAGAATCTACTCAACTCAATCAATGATCCACTAACATTCCTTGGCAATGTTTTCCGCAATGCCAATGGGAGTAGCTATTGCATTAAGATATGGCAGTCATGGCTTTTCAACCTTGATAATTTTCGCTCTTTCAGGTTCACACATCTTGAAATATTGGCCCATATCCATCTGGAGTTTTCACCGTTGCTAGTACGTTACAGAAAATACTTCTCTCATCTGCTAACATGGTAAAGCATGCAGCAGACAAATATGTTTTCTCTCCTACCGCATGTGGATGAAGTGCAATTCTAATACCCATTTCTTTAAGGTCGAGACGTGCTTTCCAAGTGTCTTTTGTTTTTCCATCAATATTCAATAACATCCCTATGATACTATCACAAATATTTTTTTCAATATGCATCACATCCAAATTGTGCATTATTAGTAGATGCTCCCAGTAAGGTAATTTGAAGAAAATACTTACTTTCTTCCATCCAATATTCTCAACATTACTATCGCGCACTCTTTTTCCTCTTGAGGTGTTTGATTTATGCTTCCCAAATTGGATGTTCAGACCATGTATTTGCCCCAACAATTCGGTCCCTGTGTGTACAACAGGAGCAGGTCTTGTTTCGGCCTGTCCATTAAATGACGTTTTGTTCTTGCAAAATCTATGACCAAACCCCAAGAATCGTCTATGACCCATATAACAAAACTTACGACCATGTTTCAAGTACTGGGAACATATGCTCCGATTGTAATGTGGACAAGCGTATCGGCCCTTTGTACTCTATCCGAATAAGTTCGCATATGCAGGGAAGTCATTGATTGTCCACAATAACGCTACTCTCATCTAGAAATTTTGACCACTTAACGCATCGTACGTGTTTAGTTCATCAGTCCACAGATCTAATAACTCATCTACAAGTGATTGTAAGTATACAACAATGTCATTACCAGGAGCACGAGGACCGGGAATAAGTAGTGACATCATCAAAAAAGGTTTCTTCATACACATCCAAGGCAGCAAATTATATGGAGTCAAAACAACAGGCCAAGTACTGTGTGCGATACTAAGGGTACCAAATGGATTGAAACCATCGCTTGCTAACCCAAGTCTGACATTGCGAGGTTCAGCAGAAAATTCATGGTATCGTTCGTCAAGATGTCGCCAGGCTTCAGAGTCAGCTGGATGCCTTAGAACACTATCTCGGGTGTGACCCTCTGCAAGCCATCTCATGGAACCAGCTATCTTGTTTGACATGTAAAGTCTTTGAAGTCTAGGCTTTAAAGGAAAATGACGTAATTTGCTGGAATTCTGCCTTCCTTCCTAGATGACGACATTGTACAGGAGTCCGCAATCTTCCACCATGAAATTCCACAAACAGAACATGCAATATCATTGGCATGTTCCTTCCAGTATAACATGCAATTGTTTGGGCATGCATCAATCTTATTGTAACCAAGACCTAATTCTCTGATTATCTTTTTAGTTCGGTAAAAGGATGCAGGCAAAGTCTCACCCTCGGGAAGTGCCTCTTTCAGTAATTCAAGTAACATCGTGAATGATTTGTCGCTCCATCCATTCAGACACTTAATGTTATATAACCAGACGATAAAAGATAGTTTACTGAATTTCTTACATCCGGGATACAAATCTTGCTCGGCATCTTCTACAAACTTATAGAATTTTGCGGCTTCTGCGTTAGGACTCTATTGTTTCACTCGGTCCCTCATCAACTTTCACTTGGTATGCACGATTGGGTTTGAACGCTGCGTGCAATATCTTGCATATCATCTATTACAGGGTTATCCACAACCCTGACAACTTGGGTAGTTCAAGATCCAGGATGCGGTCTTTCCCCGTAGAAAATCTAAGTAGTCGTGACATAATGCTTATCGAATCCATCACAAATCAAGTGTTCGTACACACTGTGTCGTATCAAATAATATCGATTACTACATTTTTTACATGGACACTTGATAGTACTGCCAGGTTGTGGTGACTGACTAAACGCAAAATCCAAGAAATTGTTCACACTCATTTTATATACGCCACTCCATCTGTGTGCAGAAACCCAACTTTTATCCATGGTCACTTTATCAGGTAACAACAGAAGATAATATATACCTATCATTAGTGAATGATACAGAAATGACTCCGGAATAATTAGGATAATGTATGCATGCACCATGGTTATTGAGTACTTATTGGGTGGGGTGTTCCTATCCCATTCAGGAATACATAATCCCTAAGAATTAAAACTACACATCCGCTGTCAATTTTCAGGAAATTTCGGCAGCATTTCCCTATGGTTCTCTAAGTACATAATTAAGAAAAAGAGGCAAATGTACCTCATTGTCCAAATATGTACCCAGAGAACAATAGGGATGACTGACGAAAATATTCCCTAAATTGAGGGTGCTTTGGGTGACTGACATATGTTTCGGGATTATGCATTCTCAAACTGTCCACATGGACAATTCAAGAATCATTTGATGACAAATACTCCTCTTGACATACAGGACGGATCAGTTGTTAGAATTAATGCAATAGTCCACGTAGGAACTACACATCGTAACCTACAACGAATTCGTCCATAGTGATGTTAAGAGAGGCACTTATCCGACAATCATTCTTGAACAGGAGATCTAAGTTTCAATGCATGCACATTCACAATGACCTTGAGGGAAGCAGGATTCATTATGGAACTTACAGTTGAATGATCATAACTGTAAAATTATGAATGAAAAAATATCCTATCAATAATCTAAAACAACCGACATTTATACCATTTTCCGTATCCAATCATCGATATTAGGCAATAGACATAATATTTAGCAGAAATAAAAATAAAAATAGCATGTTCAATACACCTGAGGCAAACAAGAACACAACCAATCCTAACGCGGTAGTAGTAGTTATCCATAAACATAGCAGTTGGATATTTACCAACACATATCCAACTTTCTAAGCAAAGGAATTTATGCTACATTTGTTGTCCTGCATGTTTTCAATTGGTTAGTGACTATCAAATAAGCTAGCCTTATAACCACATCATAAATTAGGTTAATTTTATCTCGGATGTACAAAGCGATGTAGATAACCCACTCTTGATTTGGTTGCCAAGAAAATAAGTGAAAACATGGAAAATAATAGAACATTTTGGATTTCTAATTCAATTCTTAGTTGTATTTAGTCAAATTTTCTTTTCTTTTCTATGTTTTCACTTATTTTCAGTCGGAAACCAAGCATACAATAAAGATCCATAGGAACTTACTAATGTTGTTATACTATTAACCGTAGGTAAATGATTCCTCCTCCCCCAACCAAAAAAAATAAAACTAATGTTGCTACTTTCAAATCCAAGATTGCCTAACCCAACAACCCTTGGAAATTGAGGGCTTCACCTGTGGGGTCATTCTTAGCTGACACACCACAGGTCCACAAACAAATAATAATATTAATATGAGGAGTGCTATCCCCACTCACATTTACTCCATATTTTTCGACAGTCGCAAGTTGGGGCTAACACGTGGAGCTGTTTCATATTTTAAAAAATAAAATAAAACATCCATCAGACAATGTTGGACATTTGTTTGGCCCCAGTCGTGTCTTTGGAAGATTTGCGACTGGGGCTAGCAAAATCCTATTAATATTATCGAATTATAGAAAGTAATAAACCTTTTTAATTAACTTAATGTGGCATCACAATATACATGCTACTGTTCCTGATCAATCAACGATCCAGTTCTCTTTTCCTAAGTGTATGGTTATCTTTTCCCAAGTGTATGGCTAATAGAGTCAGTAGAGGGAAGGGAATATATTGTATTAGGGTAATGTGTAATTTATCCAAATACCCTTCTTAGGGTAATGAGTAATTTATCCAAATACTCAACAAATTAGTTTTCTTTCAGATAAGATGAAGATATCCTTTTAGATTCAAAGCATCTTTTTGTCATTGTGGTTAATAATGACAATTTCTGATGTCCAAAAAACACACTTTCACAATGAATAAACAAATCCGGGCATTGTAAAGACCAAGCTCTTTCATGACTCTAACCTTTTGCA
Organism: Tetracentron sinense; assembly: GCA_015143295.1. Lineage (NCBI taxonomy): Eukaryota > Viridiplantae > Streptophyta > Magnoliopsida > Trochodendrales > Trochodendraceae > Tetracentron > Tetracentron sinense. Next base: position 23,124,866 of record CM026556.1, on the reverse strand, counting down.
ACTGAAAATCCAAAGAAAAAAAAAATACTACAATATTGGATGATGACCTATCGTCCAAGTTTTGACGATGCTCAATGAATAACCTCAAACGCAAGTGGCAGGAGAATAAACGGCACGAATGTGGAACTCTAGTGACCTAACCCTAAATACACCCCCAAAAGATGCTGAAAAAAAAAGATGGTATCAGGCAAAGGTTTTCAAACAAATCAACTCCTTTTACACCATAACTAAAAGTAAAAGTAAAAATTCTAATTCTATTAAAGCAAAATACAACTGGAACATAGAAGCCCAAAATCTGAACTAGTTCGAGTGATTTGATCTTAAATGAGAAGAACATGCATAAGAAGTTGGATTTAACTAAAATATATGTAAATTTCAGAGATCGAGCACCACAAAAGACATTAATACCTTAACCTCAAATAAAGCAGAAATCACAAAATAAACAGAAAAAAAAGTATGAAAAATACAGAAATACAACAATTTACCTAAGATTGGCAGCAAATTAACCCTCAAGAACATCTACTTATACTAAAGAGACTATAATAACAACAAATCCAGCTCAAACAACATAAAAAACAAACCAGATTACTCGATTTCAACCAAATCAACCTCAAACTAACCAGAAAAAATTATAGAAACTCAAGATTCAAAAACTCACCTGAGCAGATTTCGAGAATCAATTGCAGAAACAAGGTCGATTAAGCCTTCGATTCATATAAAATGCACGAAAGACAGGTAGATCAAGCTTGACACTGAAGCTTGGTGGTGATCGGAGCTTGACACGGTGGCGGTGATCGGCGCTAGCCGGCGGGTGTCGTCGGAGCTCAAAGGAGAAGGAGCGAGAGAGAGAGAGAGAGACAGAGAGACAGAGGCACGGTAGAGAAGAGAAAAGGGGGGAAAATATGGAGTTTCGTGGGTTAGGGAATAGGAAAATAACATTAGACACAGAAATATTTCCGTGTCTAATGATTATTAAAAATAGACACGGAAATATTTCCGTCACTAACATCAAATTCCGTGTCTAATAGTATTAGACACAGAAAAATTTCCGTCTCTCATAAATATATTATTTATCAAACTTATAATCAACATTAGATATGAAATATTAGCTCCAGAATTATTTCCGTGTCTATAAATAGGTATTAGACATGTACTCATAAATATATTATTTATCAAACTTATAATCAACATTAGATACGAAATAGTAGCTCCAGAATTATTTCCGTGTCTATAAATAGGTATTAGACATGGACTCATAAATATATTATTTATCAAACTTATAATTAACATTAGATACGGAATATTAGCTCCAGAATTATTTCCGTGTCTATAAATAGGTATTAGACAAGGAAATATTTCTGTGTCAATAATTCCGTTTCTATCTGGTAGATTTCTTGTAATGAGAGTAGAATGATCTCCTCCTGATTATTTCAGCCTACAATTCGGTCTCGTTGTTAACTAAAGCTCGGGCCCGTTGTGTATGAGAACACATATGAAATAAATGTTGTCCAAAGAGGGCGGCTACGTTCATCCTCCGGGTAACGAATACGTCGTCATGTAGACAACGGGGCCGTTGTCTAAAGGTGCACGGATTCGTTCTCAATTTGGGTACGTGTCTCCCATCTGTTGCCATGACAACAAAAACTAGCTCGTTCTCCAACACTTAATCATTTTTACGAATTTTATCCATTACAATTTGCCCCTTTATGATACCTTGAACGTAGTTCAACATGTCATAAATAACACAGTGCACAAAGTGGAATACCTACTCCGTAGCAGTCATTGAAGCATTACGTGAGCTGTACGAGAAGTTGGATTGTTGCGCTAGCTGTAGCACGTGTTTGAAATCGTCATACCTCATTAAATGCATGGCACGCTGTCATTATTGCCTTTTGAGAAGCTCGAGGCGCGCTATTCCCTCTGATGGTTACTCTGTTAGCCTAAAAGATGATCGTGCCTATGACAATGCTTACGTGTATGATGGGGATGAAGGCTAACTCCGTCTCGCATGAATTTTTGTCTGGCACGCCGATTCGAATTCCACAAATAACCATCTTGACCCTGCTCTTTCACACGTGTACGACAACGATGGAGGCCACTTTCGTCTTGAAAACTTTTTTAATTGACTATAAATACGAGGCACAGTACTTCTTCTTCTTCACTTGATTCCGTGAGCACTGTTACTCTGCCAAATTCTCTCTTCATTGAAGACTTAAGTTCTCTGCTTTCTTTCTTAGCCCTTCGATCAGCCCAATACTTGGTAAGCTTCTACTCTTTTCTTTTTTGCATTCTTTTAATCTTTTGTTTCTCTCCTCTGCTTTTGATTTTCTCCTTCTGTTTCTCTGTTCTTGTTGTATCCTTGTCCTTCTGCTCCCTGTTCTTCTTGTCACCATCGTTATTTCATTTAACCATGTTTGCTGAGGGGTCTGTCAAGGTAGTTGGAGCCGATAGTGCTGACGAAGTCGGCTGCTCTAATAGTGCACCATATGGTGCCTACATAGCCGAAACTTCCCAACTTCAACAATATCAAAAAGATGCTCTGGCCCAATATAAAACCCGTTTCCAAATTCTCTCTCATGTCAACCTCCATTTCAAGAGAGAAAACGCTGTTATTGATAGGCGTTTTGACTCTGCCACCGTCGTCTACCTCGCTTAGCTCGAGGCCGGACTTCGTCTTCCTCTAGATCCCATAGTGGAATCCATGCTCTCCAGCTTGTCCCGGGTCAAATGCACCCAAGCTTCTATAAGTATATGTCCTTGGTGGTTAAGTTCATCAAGGATGGGTATGTTATAGAGGCTAGGCACCTCTTCCATTTCCGTCACGCAATCAAGTGCCGAGGTCAGAGGGGCGAAAAAGAGACATATTATTCTTGGAATTAACAGGCTAAGGTTCCCAATTTCATCTCGGGCTTGGCTGATATAGATAGGAATTGGAAGGCAACACCTTTCATTGTCTCTTGGGCCTGGAGATCGTAGTCCACTTCGCCGGCTGTCCCTAGCGTCTTTAAAAAAGGTACAGGTATTTGTTCCCGTTGTCCACTCTCGCATTATTCCGTTGTCAAACTCCGTTGTCCGTTGTTGCTGATACTCTTTTTCTCATGCAGATCCGAAGAAGACACACTTTAGGGACCTCACCGCGACGAGGAGTGCATCTTGACGAACATTGGTGAGGAGAGGGGAAGGGATTATATCAGGTGGAAGCCATTGAAGAAGCAGACCTAAGCTATAGACAGCGTACCGAATCCAACCCCCTGGTCATATAGGAATCTGTGCGTACTCTAAAGCCGAAGCCAAGATCTCGAGAAGCCCCTTCATCTACTCAAGGTTGTCTGTCCTCCCATCCTGCTGCTACCGCTAAAGAAGAAAAAGAAGACAAGATGGTGTTCCTTCTCTGGTACGAGCACCTCGAGCTCTAAGGAAGACGCTCGTACCGCCTTCACTTAGACTCCCCAAGAAACATTCTTCTACAGCGCCTTCAACAACGGCTGCTGCTACTCCTACTAGTAAACCTTCAAAGAAGAGGGATGCCACCATAGCAGAAATGATGGCCAAGGCAGAGGCCAAGAAGAAAACGAAGGAGGACAGATGCCTGGAAAACGGCAAGGAGGTCGCAGCTCTGACCTCAGATCTTGAAGAAATATGAGAGCCAGCTGAACCATTAGTTGCCAGCCAACCTTTGGTCAACGCAGCTGCCCCTGCCACTGACCCCTTCTGCTGCTGCTGCTACTTCTGCTTCTGCTGTTGCTGCTATGCCACGGGAGTTGGCCACAACTGAAGGTCCCTGTGCCTAGTACCCCATCTTCCCATCTGGGACTCGCCTACTGACAATGGCAGACTCAGTAATGGATAACGGCTTTGTGGCTCTTAGCATGAGCCAGACCATGAGGCTCCCTGCTGACATTGCTTCAGTAAAGAAGATGCAGAGATCGGCGTTGAACCAAACTGGCATCCGAGCTCTTGCAGCGGTAAATTCACTTTGAGATTTGCATATTTCTACTTCTTACCCCATGCTTTCTTACACTGACTTTGTTCTCTCTTTCATCAGATGAACAACGTGTTCTTGGAAATGTTTAAGCACTAGGATGGCCTTCACGAGGCAGCCAAATACTGGAAGGAGAATGCCATTACTGCGGTCGAGATGACAATGGCTGTGAGGACGACTCTCACCATCCAGTTGCATAAGGCTTAATCTGACTTGAAGGATGCCATGAAGAGGGTTGATACATACAAGAATCAACGGGACACATCCCGTGAAGCTGCTCGACAAGCAGCAGAGGATGAAAAGAAGGCAAAGGAAGAGGCCGATGCTACCATCTTTCGAATCAGTGAGCTGGAAGAGTTTTCCCAAACTCTTGTCAGGCAACTCGAGGAGTCCGATGCTGCAAAGGAGGCCCCGACAAAGCAGCTCAAGGAAGCAAGGGTTGCAGCGGAGGCCTTGACGGAAACTCTTCGCAGTCATTTTTAGAAAGAGATGGATCGATTGATACTCAAAGATCGGGTCGAGACGGAAACAGAGTTGTTGAAGGAGCTCGGAGAGTCTGGACGGTTGATTGAGTCCCTTAAACAGTCTAAAGACGAGACCAGTCGTTCCGAAGCTGTTGGCCCAGAAATCGTTCAGGTCGATGATGAGCCCGAAGTGTAAGGATTGGAGTAACCTCCTATTTTTGATGAACCAACTCCCATCTTGCCTAAGCTTCCTGCTGATCCTTCTGCTTCTGCTGAGACTGTCTCTGTTGATGATGATGTAGCCACTGTCCAGCCCACCGTTGTCCAGCCAGAGCCCGAACTATAAATCAACGTCGAACCCGCTACTTAGTTTTTTCTTTCTTCTCATTATAGTCTTTCTTTATCTTTCTCTGTTGTGATCTTTCCCTATCTTTCTTCAATGATATGGACTGCTCCCGTTACGAAATTTCATCAATAGTACTTTCTTTTTTGCATATTGTCTTTTGTTTTCCATTTGATAAAGCACTTTGAATTATTCACAAGGCACAGAGAACGTAACTCAGCCATACAACATAACATCAAGAGAATGAATCAATAACTTGATAAATCATGAAAACATAGAGCACGTGAAAGTGTAAGGAATACATAAACACTTAATCAAAACACTTAATGTAACGGATAATAAGATGCAAAGGCACTAAGTTATAGAGCACGGATGCTTTGTAGTGTAACACATCGTGAATGTAATCTGATAAATGATATTTCATATAAAGAACGTATGGTAACTCGTGGTGGGACACCATGCTCAAAGGACATGTCATTAGGATAAGCCACTGATTTGCTCAGATGAAAAGTCCTTTGGATGAGCCACATGTGTCCCGTGATGAGTTCCTTGTTCAGATGAAAAACCATTAGATATTGCAATGCATTCAAGATATTTCACTAGACACTTGATAAAAACACTTGATCATTAACTCATGATAACTCTAAGGAAGAACGTATGTGAATGAATTCGCTGTAAAACTCATAATTTTATTGAAAAAATTACCTCAAGTTCATAATATTCCACGACTTGGGGATTACATTACCCTGTAAATCTTTAAGATAACATACGCCAAGGCTCCCAAGACGATCCACAATGTATGGTCCTTCCCAGTTAGGTCCTATCTTTCCGTTGTTGATTTCCTGAGTACTCTAAAAGACTTTTCGAAGGACGGGATCTCTGACTTGAAGAACCCTCCTTTGTACTTTCTTGTTGTATGCCTTTTTCAGTTGCTGTTGATATCTCTCCATCTGGATGATAGCATCTTCTCGCCTTTCTTCCAAGAGATCTAGATGAATAGCCATCAGCTCGATGTTCTTGTCCTTCTCTCTTGTCTTCTTGCTCTTCCGAAAATGTATTGTGGGCAGACTAATCTCCGTAGGGATAACGACTTTCATTCCATACGCCAAGGAGAACAGAGTTTCATTTGTAGGACTCTGTGGCGTTGTCCTATAACCCCATAGTATGTTATACAACTCACTGGTCCACTTCCCCTTGGAATCTTCTAATCTCCTCTTGAGTGCATTCAGAAGACTCTTGTTAGCTACCTCAGCCAGACCATTCCCTTGAGGATAATAGGGTGATGAGAAGATAGCTTGATCTTGAGTTTCTTGTAAAATTCGACAATGACTTTCCCTATAAACTGCTTCCCGTTGTCAGAGATGATGGACTGGGGAATGCCAAATCTACAGATGATATGCTCTCAAAGAAACTTCTTCACTTCCTGCTTTATGATGCTTGCAAGGGGAACAACCTCATTCCAATGAGAGAAGTAATCCGTAGCCACCAAGAGAAATATCATATTGCTTGGAGCTTTGGGAAGAGGTCCCACAATGTCAAGCCCCCAACGAGCAAATGGCTAAGGCTGGGACACGGTGCTGAGCTCCTGAGCTGGAGCATGGATCAATCGGGCATGACGCTAACATTGGCTACACTTCTTCACATACTTCTGAGCATCTGTTTGCATGTAAAACCAAAAATACTCTTGCTCCAGAGCACGATGAGCAATAGTCCATCCTCCAGAATGAATGTCGCAAATTCCTTCATGGAGCTCGGCCAAGATCCTTTCAACGTTTATAGGATGAACACATTTCAGAAGAGGCCCTCCGAATGACTTTCTATACAGCTCTCCGTGCAAGAGGACGTAATGAGGTGCCTTATACTATAAACGTCTTGATTCTCTGGCATCAATGGGGAGAACTTCGTCCTTCAAATACGCTATCAAGCCCGTCATCCAGCTCGTCACCAAATTGATGAATAAGACTTCTCGCTATGGTTGCAACTTAATAGAAGGACACTCTTTGTACTCCATAAGAACTGCCTTGGGTTCATCAGATTATAACATAGAAGAATGTAAGCCAAAGCATCAGCATACTGCTGTCATCTCTCCGAATATGCTTGATTTTAATAACATCAAAGGCCTCACATTGTTCACGAAGAAGTGCTACATAACGCCTCATCCGATCATCTCTGCATTTATAGACGTCATTCATCTAGTTTACCACAAGTTGTGAATCACAGAACACCCTCAACTTTGAGATCCTCAATTCTTGTGCACTCTGCAACCCAAGCAGCAATGCTTCATACTCCATTTCATTGTTGGAGGTAGAAAAGCCAAGACGTGTCAGCTTTTGAACTTTAACGTTCTCAGGGCTAATAAGCACAACACCAAGTCCTGACCCACTGGCATTAGATAACCCATCTACATACAAGACCCAGTCACTCCACGCCGTTAAGCTGTCCTGCATTTACACTCCGTCCTACTCAACGTTCTCATCGTCTGGGAGCTCGTGACGATTAGGATCCACTTCTGCCCCGACCTCCTTAATGAGAAAATCAGATAGAAAAATCTCTATGGCCTGACCCTTCTTCGATATCCTTGCTCGATACTGAATGTCATATTCATTAAGTACAATAACCCATTTTGACATTCGCCCCGCCAACTCGGGTCGCCCCAATACAATTTTCAAGGGATACGTTATGATGATAACGATAGTATGAGCTTGGAAGTAAGGACGTAACTTTTTAGCAGAAAAGACTAGAGCAAGACATACCTTTTCGAGTTTGCTATAATTTGACTCCGACTTGAGAAAGGTTTTGCTTATAAAATAAATAGACTTTTCCACACCCTCACAACTTCTGAGTAGCACGGAGCCAATAGCCTGGTTTGAGATAGATAGATAAAGATAAAACACTTCGTTAGGCTCAGGTACAGAGAGAATGGGAGCAGAACTCAAATAATCCTTCAAAGCGGCAAAAGCTTGAGAGCATTCCTTAGTCCACTTGAATATAGAGTCTTTCCTCAGTAACTCGAACAGAGGTTTACAACTACCAGATGACTTTGATATGAAACGGTTGAGGGCGGCAATACGTCCTGTAAGCTTCTGGATCTCCTTCTTCGGCTTCAGCTCTGGCATATCTAGCAAAGTACAGATTTGAGCAGGATTGGCCTCAATGCCACATTGACTGACAAGATAGCCTAATAACTTGCTTGAAGTGACACCAAATATACACTTCTTCGGGTTCAACTTCAAATTAAAAGCTCGAAGAATAGAGAAAGGCTCAACCAAATCTGCCACGAGAGTAGCCCGTACTCGACTCTTCATAACAATATCATCAATATACACCTCCATCGATTTGCTGAGCAAAGGCCCAAATATGAGATTCATAAGGCACTGATAAGTGGCACCAGTATTCTTGAGACCGAAGGGCATGACCCGGTAACAGAATAGTCCACACTCTATGAAGAAGGCTGTCTTCTCTTGATCACCATCAGCAAGAAGAATCTGATTATAGCCCGAATATCCATCCATGAAAGACAAAATCTCATGACCAGCAGTAGCATTGATAAGTCTATCAATTCTGGGAATTGGAAAAAAGTCTTTAGGACAAGCTTTATTTACATTGGTGATATCAATACAGACTCTCACTTTCCTACTCTTCTTCGGTACAACTACTACATTAGCTATCCAGTTTGGGTATTGAACTTCTCGAATGAACCCATGCTGGATGAGCTTGTTAATCTCCTCATTAACGACATCATGATACATAGGAGCAAGTCTCTGGGGCTTCTTCTTGACAGGATGGACAGCGGGATCAGCATTCAAATGATGGCAAATGACTTCTGGATTGATCCTCATCATGTCTTTGTGCGACTAGGCAAAGACATCAAGATTCTTCTTCAAAAAGCACATCAGCTCTACTTCCTCCTCTATTGTCAAATTGGTTCCAATCTGTAGCATCTTTGGCTCGTCATCCATTCCCAAGTTAACACTCTTCGTGGGCTTAATAGATGGTCTAGACAACGATTCTCCCGAACTCCCTTCCTCTACGGACCCGACCTGTAATTGCTATTTAGGCACTTCAGGTGGAATGTAGTCACACTTCTGAGATGTCAGTTGATCTCCCCTGATCTCCCTAGGCCTGTCTTGGGTGGGATACTTTAACACTTGATAATATGATGACGGAACAACCCTCATGTCATGGGTCCACCACCGCCCTAAAATAGCATTATATGGGGACGGTGCGTTGAGGACGGAAAACTGTGTTGACAGGACGATTGATCTGGCCTCAACTGGCAAAACGACCTCCCCCATAGGTTGCATCGAACTCTCATCAAACCCAACCAACGGGGTCTGGGTCGTAACAAGAGTAGCTGGATCCAATTTCATTTGAGTAAAGGCATGAAGATAAAGAATGTCTACCCCACTCCCTGAATCAACGAGCACCCTCTTGATGTTAAAGTTGCCAATCCGCATGGTGAGAACGAAGGCATCGTAAGGAGGCCTGACCACGATTGACATGTCATGGTCAGAGAAAGTTAGAGCTTGCTCGATGCCCCTCATTGCTGGCCGTACTTGATACACTTCAGCTACGTGAGACAGCTTCCTCTCCTTCGCTCTGAACTCCTGCTCTACGTCTACTGTCGACATCCGAGCACGGTGAATGACGTTGATGGTGCCCATGGGTGCTCCTCCTCCTCCTCCTCAGCTGGAACCAAGATTATTTGAAGGTTCTTTAATACGGGGCCGAGATGGTGGTTCCCTGGTACGCACTGTACTATTACTGGAATCCACGTACTCTCCCAAGTAGCCCTCCTGGACTAGCCTCTCCAAATACTCCCTCAGGATTCGACAATGATTGGTGAGATTACCATGAAACTTATGATAATGGCAATACTCATGTGCCCGTGGTCCCGAGGTGACGTCACGAACAGCTCATGCAGGCCACTCGAAACAAGGCTTGTCCTCCATTGACTTCATGATAGTCGTTAGACTGACTGTAAAATTCACTTTATCAGTCCGAGATGGAAAAGGATGCCTCTCCGCTATCTGGTTACTCCTCTCTTGGTTGTACCTAGGCTGCTCCTAGTTGGACTGATGAGGACACCTTTTTTGATGTTGATGATTTGGATTTGGTCGCCTATCCGTCCTGCTCTTATGCTGGTTCTGATTTTGATATACTTCAAATGGGCGCTGATCCGACTGATCCCGTTGCTCCACATACACCACCTTCTCTCTTAGTACCCTTCGGTGCGGCTCCTCATCACTGGAAGAAGACTCATACCGTGGCCTCTTCCCCTTCTTTGATGAGGATGCCCCGTTCCCCCTCTCCACAACATCCACTCCTTTCGCTCTTGGCCGCGCTATGACTGTTGTGTCATCTTCGAATATCCCATACTTGGCAGCACGAACCAACATCTCATCCAACATGGTGGGGTAGTCAAGAGCAAGAGACTCATATATCTTAGAGTTCTTTGGCACTGTATTCTTGAACGCGACTATGTAGCTACTGTCCTCGATCTTGTCAATGCTGGAGACTTTATCAGTGAACCGCTGAATGAAGTCCCTAAGAGGTTCTGCTGATTTCATCTTCATAGCAAAGAGAGAATTTGCACCCGCTTTCTTCTTTTTATTCACAATATATTGGTCAATACAAATTGACCTGAGCTCTGCCATACTCTTGATTGAGCTAGGGGCAGGTTGAGAACCACCTTGCAGCTGCTCCTGTCACTGCTCGGGAAGGCCTTGCATAGAAGATTGTCATCAGGATTACGAACAGCCATGACATTCTTGAAGTTGAACAGGTGGTCAATGAGGTCTCTCTTTCCATCGAACATGACGAATTTTGGCACCATGAACCTCGACGGAGTGTATGACTCGGTGATCTCTTTGGAGAAGGGAGAAGTATCAACGTCATCCTTGTACTTCTGAGCAAACTGATCAGAAGTATTCCCGCTTGCAGAACCCTTGACACGAGCATTGATCATGACCTCCACCTCTTTGAGTGTGATTCCTGCCCTCTGATCACCGCCTTGCACTTGATCATTCGACTCTTGAGCATCATAAACCCGTGGCTCCTCACGGGGGTGTTGGGTAACTCTTGGGTCACTACGAACCTAGTGTTCTTGCAGCTTGGTGCGGGTATAAAAATCTCGTTGATCATCACGAACATACTCCATGTCTTATGGTTCAACACGAGCTTGATCCCATTATCCAGCATGAGCAACTGGAGAATGGGGACGAGTAGCCTCACCAACAGGGGGGATAAGCACATATCTACTCTCACAATTTTCTTGCACCGGCGGTGATGCTGGCCGTGCTGCTACTCTTGGGGGAGAAGGAGGGAAGGTGAGCTAGCGCCTAGTAGAAGGCCTGGGAAATGGGTCAGCATCTATCTCAAGCCTACCATGCTCAAATGCATCTAGCCTCTCTTGCAATAACTGTTGCTGGCTGGTGATACGGTCTAGAGTGGACTACTGCTACTGCAACAATAGCAAGATTTGGTCTGATGAAGACACAACTCTTTCAGGCTGCCCAGAAGATTGCCCAACTCCTGGGATGAAAGTTTGCATGATAGTAGGAGCAAAGGGAGTGGTCTGAGGTGTTTGATTCTCAACCACAGGCGCAAGGGTTTGATTAGTCATGTCAAACAAGATGAGTAAGATGAGCAAAGCGAGGTTCATTTATAATTTCTCACAGACGGTGCCAATTTTTGTGCGGGAATTTTTCGGAGGGTCCACGCGTCAACATCTGCTTCGAAGTTTGGTTTACTGGTAGAAGGAAGATAGCAAAGCTCCAGTTGCTGATAAGGTAAAGGAGAGAAGGGTGTGCACCCTGTAATACACTCCGATGCCATAGTCAAAAGATGAAGAAGATGATGAACAGTAAGAAAGCTGGAGCAATAAGAGTGAGCAATACGAAATTTTGCGATGCTTAGGCATTGGGTCTCTGGGGGTATTTATAGGTTTAGCTCTGTAAGCCCATAGATGGCCATGGATGACCATGCCACTTAGTTTACACTCATTACCAAATATGTCAAACAAATTTTGAGTCTTACGTGTCACACGTGTGAGCCTACAATTCATAAGGTTGGTCTGGAGTCGAAAGGCAGCTGGAAGAGATAAGCATTAAATGCTAAGATAGTGCTTTTCACCTAACACCAGAGTAGAATGATCTCCTCCTGATTATTTCGTCCTACGAGTCGGTCTCGTTGTTGACTAAAGCTCGGGACCGTTGTGTATGAGAACACAGATGAAATAAATGTTGTCCAAAGAGGGCGGCTACATTTGTCCTCCAGGTAACGAATACGTCATCATGTAGAGAATGGGTCTGTTGTCCAAAGGAGCACGGATTCGTTCTCAATTGGGGTACGTGTCTCCCATCAGTTGCTATGACAATGAAAACTAGCTTGTTCTCCAACACTTACTCATTTTTACGAATTTTATCCATTACAATAGTGTATAACATTCCATTATGCATGGGGGAAAACAGAACTTCGTCTCCATCATGCAAACACAACATGATGTATATATGCCTCTTTATTTATTGGGGGGTGGGGGTGGGGGTGGGGGTGAGGGTTAACTAAGAGATTGAGAGCAATGTTACAAATATGGCTGACATGTTTCAATGACTCGAACACCATATGATTGTGGCTCCTTTATCTTCCAAACCATGAAATAAAATTATATATGCAAGCACCTAGGGCACCGTCTATTGAAGAAAAAAAATATATAACAAATTTCTCAAACATGTAAGTGGCTCTCTCTATATCCGTCCATGTTGCACCTTTCCCTATAATTACAAATAAAAAATATTTTTTAATTTTATTAGTAAAAAATCAATATGTGCAAAGCATGTACACCTTTACTACTTTCTATATATATATATATATATACATAATCATTCTACTACTTATCCATAAGAAGAAAGTGAGTCTTATTATAGGATCTACCAATTGATTCTCCCAAAGGATACGTGAGAGGTGGTCTTAATTGGAATTTCAAACACCTCTTTTAAATTGCTTATAAGTACTGACTATGACTCTATTAGAAAGAGTCCTTTTAAAAAGAAAACATTTATTTGTCTCCTTATACATAGAAAGAAGTTATTAGTAATTCTTTCCTATTGGAACTCTTTTAAAGTAATTATAAGAAGTACTCACTATCAAACCATCCAAAAAAAAAAAGTACAAACTGTCAATAAGGACTCTATTAAAAAGAGTCCTTGTTTTTAAACATTTATAAGTGGGACCCATAAATAATCAACTATTAGTAACTCTTTACTAATGTTATCATATAAAAAATTTAAATTTAATTATTAAAATATATTTTATAAAATATACTAATATATTATAAAATTAATTAATATAAAGAGAGTAACGTCTAACAAAAATATATTAAAAATTAGATTTTTTTAATCTTAGAAAATTTATGTTTCTTTTAATCTAATAAAACTTGCACCTTTACTAGTATATTATAAGTGTATAAGACTAAAATACTATTATTAAATATTAATTTAATTAAATAATGGTTATTTTTAATTTAGATGATGATTAAATATTAATTTGAAATTTTTAAATAAAATTTACATTTGTTCATTTTTGACATTTATAATCATCGAATAATTTGAATATTTTAATCGAATTCAAATAAAATTACTCTATTTTTACTATTATCGGATATTTAATCAAATTCGAATAGTTTTGTTTTAAGCCACTCAGTGAGAGTGGGAGTTTTGGCAGACCCCTACCGATTTATTGATAAGAAATAGCAATTGGGGGGGGGGGGGGGTGGGAAAAAGCCTTGCCCTACAAAATCACAAGAACTATAAGAATAAATTTTGAACACATCTTATATAACTAATACTTGCTTTTGAGAAAAAAATGAGACACAAACCCTTACCCCTAAACCATCAAGAAATGAAACTACTCCTTAAATCGAGTAGGTTTCCTAACCTCCCTCTGAGGTCTTCCTTGAGAAGAAGCAATTGTTGAAGCTTTATTATATTTCTTATTTCTCCTTGAAGTCACAAGTTGAAAACCATCTTCTTTTTCAAAATCTTCTTTAAGAATATCATCACAAACTTCCTCTTGGTTACCAATCCCATGAGCATAAGGCGTGCAATTAGAATTCTCATTCTATAACCTCTCTTCCACTTCTTATTCGAAACAACCCTCACCCCTTTTTTTCTCATATTGAAATTTAGCTAGCGCCTTCGATCTTGAGGATAAATCTGTACATTGCTTAAGAAGGTCTTCCCCATTTTCTACCCCTATTTCTTTGAACGGTCTGGATTCAGAGAAGCAATTTGACTCACCTTGAATATTCTCCTTAGGTTTGGGATATGCCTTATGTTTGAATACCCAGCAAGGTTTTGTTGTAAGTAAATTAATGTAACAAACTTTCGTGATCAGCCAGAAAATGATCAATGATCTTCTCTCCTTCAAAAGCTAAAGTGTCCCTCGCTTTGTCTAATGGAGATTGGGAGTTTAAACTCTTATCACAATCATTATCATGATCAGTTTCTAATTTGCGACTGCTACTCGGTTACTGACCTTTCTCCTCTAGAGCTCCTTGGTTAGACTTCTGGATAGAAGTTTCTTGACTTTGTCCATTTCCCTGTTGCAAGCAAGGGATGGAAATCAAACCTGCCGATTTAGGAGGAGTGAACTGGCTGAAAATGAGATTTTGGTTTGCTCCCTCAACAGAATTTAGGTATCGCATTTGATTAATTCTCAGCCCTCCTTCATAAGCAAATTTAATAGCGCTATCTCTGTTAATGGAACTTTCACAAGCTACAGTTTGGGAGGATCCACCTACAGGCTTTTGAAACAAAGGCAGGATGATGGTCTCAGTGTTATCTTCTTCCAGATTTTCAATCTCAACCTCTAGCATAGCTTCCTTTATAGTATCCCTTGCGGTGATGATCTCTTTAGGATCCAAAATCGCCATCAAATTCTGGTCTGTTCTCAAAAGATTAGAATTTATAAGGTGGATTCCAATTTCTTCCTACTCAGCACCGGTATATTACGATCCTTCTTTCCCTATCATTGAATCCGGAATGGTAATCTGGGCCTCTCCATCTTTCTGGACACTAGAAACAGATGCTTTAGCAACCCATCTCACGTTGGGTTGCTGGTTTTTCTTTCGAAGTTCCAGATTAGAAATATCTCGCACAAGTTCTAGATTTGAACCATGAATCGTCTCCATCTGCTTGCTGTTAATCGCTACAGGGATCTTGTTATTCTTGTTGATCACTCGATTACAGTTATCCTTCTTATTTCCCTGCTTATAGCAGATGGAAAAGTAGGTAGCTTCCTTTTCATAAACTATAGATTGACATCTGCCTTGAGTGATCAATCCCAACCAGAAACGTTCTGGTTTTGCTTTGGATAAATCTACTTCAACACATATGTGAGCCAAACTAAGTCTAGAGATTGATCTAGTTGGTCCATCAACTAATAAAACCGTGCCGATGATACTACCTATAGAGGTAAGGTCTTTTGGGTTGAATAAGTTTATAGGGAGCCCCAGAAAGTTTATCCAGATCGGTGTTAGCCTCAAGGTTACAACCTTGGGTATCCTTAATAATTTTGACAATAACATAATAATGGAATGACTATTGTGGTACTAATGGTTCTTCTAAGTGTTTGTTAAATACAAACCATGAAAACATTAATACATCTTTCAAGACATAAAGAATGAAAATCATTCAAGTAAAATCAAATAGATTTATTTAAGCAAGTCATTCAACCAAGTCTAAGTCATCAAAAAAATGAAGATTGAAGATCATAGTCAAAGTCCAAGTCAGATTCCCAAACAAGAAAAGAAGATCTTCCAGTCAAAGCCAAATTTAAAGATTCACGATCAAGTTGAAGACCGACTCTCAAGAAGACTTAAAAGTTTAATTTTATTTTATGAGAGTGTCTAGAACTTATGTAAGAAGTTCTCAAAGTATGGTTAGTTGAATGCTCAATACTTAGATTGATCATAGGAGCCTAATACTTTATTAGACATCATTCTAAGGCCCTAGGAAATCATAAAAATCATGCTAAAGAAAAAACCAAAAGGCCTAGGAATTCATTCCCATTATTAAGGTCTTTATCTATAGTGAAATCAAAGTTTTTACTCTGATTTCGTCGACGAATTCACAGGGGAGTTTTGAATTCGGCGACAAAATGGAGACAGTAAACTCACTGTCTTCACTATTTTTGATCTTGGTGACGAAATGAATTGGGAAACCCAATTTCGTCAACGAAATCATATGAAACTCTAAAAATGTTGTAACGACTAGTTTTCAACTGCCTTTTTCGCATTTAATGTTTCACCAACGGTCATATTAGATGAAGAGCTATAAAAAGAGTCCATAAATGAACAAAAGACTACTCTTGATCAATACTTTAACTCTCATCATCTACTCTATCAGTCACATTGATTTCTACATCGATCACACATTAGAAATCCCCAAAAATCTCATTTGAGCTATTCAACTCCTTTCTTTGAGAAATTTCATTAGAGTAGTGGTTAACTCTTATCTAGCTCATTTTAGGAGCTTTATTTCGGATTGTAAATCAAAATCTACTTTTGTAAAGAAAAGTCATGAATCGGTGGATTCTTGCAACTGAAGTTGTAGCTTTGAAGAAGTCAAGAGAGGGTTATGCTCTTGTAAGGAAAGGTTTGGTCTTGACCTGGAAGAGATAATGTAAAGGTTTGGTCTCGACCTGTAAGAGAGACTGTAAGCAGTTTGAGATTCACCCGGGAAGAATTCTGTACAAGTAAAATCGTGGTAAATCCTTGAAGTTGGAAGCTGAAAGGGGGGGACGTAGGCAGATTGCCAAATCTCGAGAAAAATTTCTTGGTGTTTGTTCTCTCTAACTCTCTACCTTACTCTCTTTACTGCGTATATTTTAGAACTACTAAGTTGCATTCCCTTTGTTAATTTAATTCTGCATAAAAATGGAAAATTAACTTTTAAATTTGCTAAGACCTTAATCATCCCCCCCTCTAGGGTCAATACCTGGGCAACAATCGGGACTAAGGACGGTTCAAAACCAACAGAGAAAAAGGGCGTCCACTTTAAGAATCTGACTAGCTTTCCTTGAACATAGCAAGCATCCTTAAGCCAAACTGCTACGAATTCTGAATCAGATTCGAAACGAATGAGGAAGTGCCTAGCATCCAGGATTCCTATGAAGAAAGCCAACTTTGTGTAGTTATTTTTTGGTATGCATTCCTTCAAGGCACTAATCGAGGGTCTTCCGTAGGCACATTTAGCAATAAGAACAGAACGAAAAGGAGATGAAGATCTTGAAAGTTCTTCCTCTGAGAAATACAAAGTTGGTTCCCCTTGGAAGGATGAGACCTTCTTTATATCCGTGATATCATGGAGACAAAAATCAATTTTAGAGAAAACTTTAGCACCAGATCTGGGTGATGATCCCAAAGCTTGAGCGTAAGAGATCTTTGGATTTGGGGGACGGGTTGAAGATCCCCCTCCCACAGGGCCGACGGCCATGGGGGTTTCTATGAAACCCTAGCTTCTAATGTAGCCATATCTCAAAAAAAAGATTATATTTCAAGTTCATATTCAATTTTTAAAATACAGAGATTGGTTCAATGGATCTGAAATTAAATATCTAAGCCTTATGAGTAGAAAAATCGACGACAAAATGAGCATACCTCTCTAATTTGGGAAGAACAGAAGCGATCCTTCAGGCCCTTCTTTCAAATTCGAATAGTCGCATATGTAATCGATACGAATTCTAATATGAGATTAACTATGAACATGAGCTCTGATTGATGAGCAATTTGGAGCAACAAAAAAATATGCTTTATGGCAAGGTAGTTTGGTAATTACAAATACAAAGGAAGAGTACTTTCTATAAACTAAATCTTTTCTTGTAATCCCCAAACTACCCCTAATAAACCATATTTTTTTAGTTGCTCCTGTTTGCTATTCAACAAGAGCTCGTGTCCATAATTAATCTAATCAAATATATCATTGTCCACTTCAAATTCGCCCCATTTACAGTTCTAACCATGACAACAAAACTCTCTACTCGATCACTGAGAAATTCAACTCTATAAAGGTTTACCGCTCTCTATAGAAGAAGCCTAACATCACAAATTCGGCCTCATCTCGCTTAGTCGTTAGAGAAAGTTCATTCTCCAATTCCCTCTCTCTTGACGTTGACTCATCTTCTCAAGTTATTTTCTTTGCTTCAATACTTTCTCTCACTCGGTGACATAAATTCAACTCTACAAGGTTTGCTATTCTCTACAAAAGAAACCCAACAATGCAGTTTCATCACTTCCGATGGCCTCATGATCTCACCAATCCCTAAAGAGAGAAAGATCATTTCCATATCTCCTCTGATCATTAGCTCTTCTTCTCAAGTTGATTCACTTTTCTTTTAATTCAACCATTTTTTGCATACTCAGATTTTTGGGTTTGATCATCTAATGTTTTTGTAAAGACAAAGAGTCGGCTCCCTATGATTGTGCTTGTAGGGAAATGAGGACGTATATGGGATGGTGCGAAATATTCTTGAATTTGCATATCGATTGACTTCTATCGTTTGAAGGCCACAAGTAGCTAAAGTTAGAATGAATCAGCTCCCTTAACAGCTCAATAAATTGTATCCAACGTACCACCACTATTTTTCTCTTTTTCTAGATCTTCATGATTGTTTCTTTAACTAACCTCTTCAAGAAGAGATCATCTTCCAAATGAGATTTACAAACTGAAAATGCCATTTCTCTATGGACAAGTTGAACTGAAAACACAGGATTTGGCTCCCATTTTTAATTTCAGAAACAAACAACATAGGCTCTTCTTCTCTTCTTTGATGATCAATACAAGCAAAGGAAAATAAGAGCTTGTTTGGCATCAATTTTGGTGATTCTACTGTTCCAAAAAAGAATTGTTCTTCTTGAGGATGTGTTTTGAAGAGTAATTTTTGTGCTGAAAACCAGTTAATTGGCATTCTCCAGTCAAAATTTGTTCTAAATAACATAAATAATAGAAACGCGTTTGAATTGAACCATATTTTTTTAATTTCATTTAAAACTAAATTCTACCTTTGGTTAAAATTTGATTTTATTATCAAAAGTAAACTTCTAACAATTTATTTCCAAGATCTACTCATTGTTACAGTCTGAATCAAACTCCCATAAAATTTATATAATTTTCAAATGTCTTGCAACCTGCTAGATACCAATCATGTAACATTGTTTATACAATTTATTTGTCCCCGTCCATTTACATCATTGCAGGGAGGTTGCATCTTAGTGAAACCTTCAGAGGATGGATCACATCCTCCATTCTCTGCCTTCGGCCTCTACTGCTTCCACCACTTGGGCACAAACAAATTAGATCACACCACTATGTGAAGGGGGTGTAATGTTTGTCTCCACTTAGGGTGCACTGATGGCAGTCGCTCCTTCTAGTCACCTGCTCCACTCATCCCGACATATTTGCACTAATTGGATCATTATTTTCCTGACATAATGGAACATGTTCTGATTTTTATTTTTAGTAAATATGATGGTTATCAAATAGGAAACTTGACTTCATTAAATTGAACTTTTCATACATGATCATTATCCAAGTGACAATATAATACAAATGGCATCATTAGTATGAAATTACTTATATATCAACAATCTTTCTTCATGAAGTCTCTGTATTGGTTGGTAGTTCCAAATTTACAATAATACTTAGAATTACCTAAAATTTGTAGGAAATAAAAGTCTGAAAAACGTACCGGTTGGTGACCATCTACCACAAAGTAGAAGATTCTAAATCAAGGTCCAGTAAATCAGAAGATTCTGAAATTTGAGTTATATTTATAAATATTGAGATCTCTATTTATCATCAGTAGATTATTAGAAAGAGTGTAGCTTCTACCTAGCAGGCATTCATATGCATTTGGTCATTTTAAGTTTTTATGGAATCCAAGAAAATTAGCAAAACTAGAGTGAACAGTGATAATAAACATTCAAGAGTGGTATCTCTGAGCATACAATATATCATAGTAGAGATCTTCTTGGCCTAAATGCAACCAAATTTAGAAGAGATCTCCTTGACCATCTGTCATGATTTTGGCAAACATGCATGGGAAGCATACTTATGATGTATAGGATCTGCTATATAGGACTCATCCATATGTGCTAAATGGGTCTAATATGGTTCAGTCAGGGTTAAGCTGGATCCAACCCAATTACTAGTTGAATTTTGAAACGCAACACAGAACTGATCTGTCAACGAAAATGCTTATATATACCATGTCTAAGATTATCACACCATAGAGTGTATGGCATGAACCAACAAATGGAAACTCAATATATATGGAAACTGAGACCTTGCCTGAGCCGAGTCGGTCTGACAAGTAAGCTGGTTATGTACCCACTAATCGACAATAGATTACCTCTGACAGATGCCTGAAAATTACTCTTGGGCATCGCCTCTTTGAATGACGCGTGGGAAGCACTTAACTAAAGATGTTATACCATGCATCATGCGCATGTATTGTCGATACCGTGCATGCACACCTCCTAGATCACCATGTGTACTATTTGACACCCATTAACTATGATTAAGATTCACTCATCCCTATGGTTAAATAATATAACCTTGGTTTTTAGAAAAAAATTAACCACATGAGTAAGTAAACGTATTGTCAAAGGCTCTCTACCACTGTAGACAATACTAAAAACTTTGTGAGTTATTTTACAAGATTCAGTTTAGCCTTCTCACTGGTACTTGGTTCTCTCTTAGCTTTCTGACTAGTATTTGTGTTTCCAATCCTACTGTCTAAATGATGAACCATCTCAAGGATGGACTAGAGTCCAAATATTGATCCACACAAATATACTAATACTCTAATTATTTCCTTGACTTCAATAGCCTTCACCTTAAAAATCTGGTCCCTACTCCACAATAAAAGGCTCATCGACGGGTAGTTATGATATGATTAGTGTCATTTTGGGCTACAACCCCTCCAAGATAAAGTCCATTGATTGGAACAATAGCTTACAAGATGGAATAAAACACCCACCTAATTCTTTTCTGTAATTCCTGTTGCCCAAGGATTGGACCCTAGAGGGGGAGGGGGGTGAATAGGGCCTATGAAAATTTAAAAATCTTTCTACTTAAGCGGAATTTCTACTTCTACAAGTTAAAAGGAAATAGAAACTATGCAATTCTATAATAAATTCAAAACAATTAAGTAAATAGAAGGGAGAGAGAAATCAAACGCAATTTGATACACGATATTGTTCTCAAGGTTCAGCAACCCGCCTACGTCCCCGCCTTAAGCTTCCTTGCTCAAGGATTCACTACGATTTACTCAACCGCACAGCCTTCTTCCGGGTAAAAACCAAACCTTTACAATCTCTCTTATAGGTCGAGATCAAACCTTGCAAGGAAACAATGCTCCGTAGACTTAGTCCACTTTGCGGGTAGTGACCAGACTTTACAAAGCTCTCCGCTTCAAGGACAAGACTCCCACATATGTCTTGATTTCACACTTGTATAAAAGTATTTTACAATCACTTTTTGCTCTTTAACACAAGTTAAATGATCTCTCTAAAGCTCACTGAAAATCTCCCAAAGTATGAAGTTGAATAGCTCAAGAACTTAGATTTGGGGATTCTAGGTTAAACTCTATAGAGTTGGAAATCTAAGCTTGGAGTGAATGATTTTAATGATTGGAAGTATTGGAGTTCTTAATTTCATTCATAAATCATTTCTATTTATAGCTCTTTCAATAATATAGCCATTGGAGGCATCATCCAAAATATAGCCGTTACAGGCATTTCATGCTTTTTCCTCATGAATTCATCGACAAGTCTAAGTAGAATCTTTGCATTCGTCGATGAATCTTAAGGCCAGTGAGTCACAGTAGCTTATGTAACTCCATTCTTCGACGAGATAAGATGGGTTCTTTGGATTCATCGATGAGTCCTCTGTATTTTTTTGGGAAATCTCATCTTTACTTAACCAATACGATGGCATAATTTCCTTGGTTTTTCCTTTATCTTTATCATGATTCTTATCATGTTTTAGGTCCTTAAAATGATATTTAATTGGGTCTTAAAGCACTTATGGTCAATCTAAGTAATGAGCATTCAATCAACCAAACTTTGAGGATTTCTTACATAAATCCTAAGTACTCTCTAAGACTAAAAAATAGACTAATAAACCTTCTTGAGAGTCTTCAAATTCTTCTAGCTTGATCTTGAGAGGATTTCACTTTAGCTTTATGATCCGACTTGAACTTTCTTTGAAATGATCTTCCATATCATCAATTGTGATCAAACGTAATCCAATGGCTTGACTTGACTTGGAGATGAATCTTCTTCAATAGATGGTGTCATTTTTATATTTTTTCCTTGAATGGATTTGCTAATGCTTTTGATATTCTGTTTTTCACATAAACTCAAGTGAGACATTAGTAACACAAATCACATTACATTATTGTGTTATCATTAAAATCAATATGGAGACCTAAGGTGGAAACCTATAGGCTAACAATTCTATCAGCAACTCAAAAAAAAAAAAAATTTCTATTAGCAACTCAAGAATTGAATTGCAAACACAATTCTTAGAGGTATATAATGGTATCTTTGTCTTGACCATTTCTTCGTAATCTCTTCTCTGTTTTACAATGACATATCTAAGAATTTTAGATTAATAATCATCCCCAACTCAATAATGTTCTCAATCTCGTTGTCAGAAGCTTTAGAACCAATCTCACTACTCAAGCTTGATCTATCTATCTATTTTTTTTTTCAAACTTCAACTTTAGGTCTAGAGGATTTCTCACCCACTGTTGTATACAGGATTTGTTATATGTCATGCCTGTTTAGAGCTGGTTACTGTTCAAGAAAATTTTGAAGGTTCCAATGGAAAAAAGTTTCATCTGTTTTTATTAGGGCCTGCTCTTTTAGTTAAACTTTTAAAGTCTATAACTTTCATTGTTTCACACCTAATTTTACTTAATGTCTACACTATATTATTCCACATAATGCAAAAGTTCTACAAATATGGAACTTTCAAGTTCCACCAAAAAATATGGATTTTTTAAGTTCTATACATGTGGAACTTCTAATCAAATTGAACCCAATAAATATAAGATACCATAGTGTAAAAGGGTTAGAAACCCCCTCCCCTCTCATTCTAAACTCTTGCCTCTTGTTCCAAAATATTAATGTTCTGGACTTTTAAAAGCTCCACCAAAAGAACGGAGCCTTAGATCATGACTAACTTGATCTATTCTATTTGGTAGGGGCCTGCCTATACCTCGCTTACCTTCCCCAAAAAATAATTCTACTACACATTTTGATTACAAAAAGTCATCAAGTTTGTTTGCTTCTAGCATTCGAGTAGGGCATTGTAAATCCATGCTTACAATCCCTCCTAATGATATTAGATGCTTTAGCCCTTTTTTTTGTAATATAATCTATCATATGAGGTGTAGATATCATCTCTACCACCATCATGGTAATGCCTGTTGAGCAAATAGGAAAAACATCATTCATACATGTACAATAATCCACTAGACCAGAAAGCAGCTTGATTCAATTGTCAAAATCTAACACTTCACAATCTAGAAGATATTAGTAAATTTGATGGGGTAATTACTTAGTTGGGATTTGGGTTAGTCTAAGTATTCACGTATAAAATGTAGCAAGAAATGGTAGAAGATATAGCATATATTAGACACTGGCATTATATAAAATAATATACAAGATTAGTGTCACTAACATATTGTTTAATAGTGTAAGATGGTCAAACCCAACTAGTCAATGTTTTATGACCTCTATTACAGGAGATTTTGAAGATCATCAATGTAGGGTCCATGACAGTGTCAAAGAGGTCTCGCCTTCCTAATTCAGAGGGTGAAGTAGTGTACAAGACAAAGTAGGGTCCATCACTAATCATGTGTAGATGTGCTTCTTATTGTTAATTGTAAGTTGGTGTTAGTTCCCAAACACGTCTTCGAAAGAAACTACATGAAAGCATGGATTAAACTCAATACATATAAGTGTAGAAGTTCTCTACTATTCATTATCAAAGCAGAAATTCCATCTAGACAAAAAAAAAAATTCCAATTTAGAGCTCACTCTTGTAAAACCCATTTACAGAACCTATTGATCTAACTGAGTTTGATCCATTAGTTCAATTGGACATAGCTCTGTCAACCTTGAAGTTGCATGTTCAACCCTAGCTCACTTACCCAATTAATTTGACATAGATGAGCCAGTCGATAGAGCCACAGACCATGAGGTGAGATTGAATCAGATATCAATGAAATAGTAACAAATTTCATGAATTTTCAGACTAAAACTATCTTAAACATGTGCATATATATATATATATATATATATATATATATATATATATATATATATATATATACTAGTAAAAGTGCATGTGCGTTGCACGTATAATATATTGATTAATTTTAATCTGTGAAAAGTTTACACACAATAGAATAAAAAATAAAATAGCTAATTTAAGATTAGTGATATCATGAAATGCTCTTAAAAATAGAATGCAATTAAGAGGACAATAACAGAATGTAAAGTGCAATAAAATAATTGGTCAAGATCCTTTAATGCACAACAAAGAATGAAGAAAATGAAATGAAAAGAGTGAAGGATTTATACCTGATTGTAACTGTGCGGGGAGAAGAAGGTTCTGGAGGCGAGAATGTGCACGTGCCTTGCATGTATAATTTTTTCAATAATTGTATATCAGATTCAATAATTGTATTAGTAGTTTTTCAATAGCTCAGTTTGTATACCTTATTAGTGTTTAATTAACTTGTTATCAATTATTTTCCTAATTGTAATTTTATTTTTTTAATAAAAATTTTTATATTTATTATCTTTTTAAAAGAAATACTTAAATATTTCTTAATAGAATACATTTAATGTTTTAAGTAGGGATGGCAACAGGCCAAGCTAATTGGGTAACCCGTCCCGCCCCGCCTTGACCCTATTGGGAGAGGTTTGGGGAGCTTCTGTAGAACCCCGGAACTGAGTTCACTAGGTTGTGAATAGTGTTGTGAATAGTATTTTTCAAGGCCTAAAGCCTTGATGTAATTATGGTTTTATGTGTTGAAATGACATAAGAGTTTTTTTTTTTTATAAATTTGTTTTAGGTATTGAATGTTTTAAGATCTTGAGGAGAGTTTTTTTTGGTTATAGGAGTGAAACATAATTGGGGTAATTTATAAGTTTGAAAAAAAAAGGATGCCTAAACATACCCTCAACTTTAAGGAGCTTTAGATTTCTCACCCTTGATTGGAATCGAGTGATTCTTAAATTTTTGAAAAGATATCGAAACCCTCTTCGAGGTTCATGTTTATCATTTTTTCAAATTTTGATTTGAAGTTAGGTCAAACGTCGGATTTCCGGAAACTAGTCTGCTAAAATTCTAGTTTGCTGTAATCCATCCCAGACAAGTCAGCTTTAGATCCCATGTAGACCATTGAGAACTGAGAATTAGGATTTGTCCATTAGATACAAAATTGTTTCTCTTTGAATTTCGAGTCCAACGTAAGTTGAATCATCAAAATCTGATAAGTGAATCAAAAGTTATGATATTAGGGAAACTAGATTTCCATTCGCCCTTTATAAGGAAAACCGAATGAATCTGCCCTTTACAAATTTGCCAAAATCGTACAACATATTTTCCTCTAATATGAATGCATGATAAACAATTTATCAATGAGCATAAAATTGAGCCATAGCTATAATCTCATACTATTAAATGCAACATGGTGATGGAGTATTTTTTATGATATTTTAAAAGATTAAAAAATTGATAACAATTATCAATTAGCTCGATAAATCTATATCTCATGTAGATCAAACTGGAAAAATAATAAAACTATTATATTTTCCTTCAAACAATTTTAATAAAATTATTTTTAAAATTCGGATACGATTTTCTTAAATCTCTATGATCTTTTATTCTTTTCTTGAGTGCAAGATCTTTTCATAAAGATTGGTTTTGATATTATTCAAGATTGGTTCTGATAATATTCAAGATTAAAATAAAAAAAATAAAGAGAAGAGAAAATCCTAAACATGATCTCATCACAATATAGGGTTTTAAAACTTTTCGAATAAAATCTATTTATTAGAAAAACAATCATCAATGATCAAATCATTTAAAATGTTTTAATAATAAAATTATTTGTTTTGAAAATTAATTAAAACACATATAAAGCTATTTTTTAAAATTATTTAATTATTATTATTATCAAATCTTATTCGATTAATAATATATAAATAATTATTTATTTATTTATTCAGCTCATGAAAAAATAACAAAAAAACCACGAGCTTAAATAAATAAATAGAATTCATCACATGAATTATTTTATTTAATTAATTATCCCTTAAAAAATGAAAAATTTACTCCTTAACCATGAGCTCTGATACCACTTGAAGGGAATCCAGATAAAAATTATGCGAAAAACTGGATTCTGAAAATCTTTACACCATATAAAGCATTTAAAAAATAACTACATGATAGAAGATTACCTTGGTGAATGATGTTCACCGGTGAAGCACAAAAACGATGAAGCTTCAGAACTCTTTGTAGAGATTTCTCGAAGAAATATCTCAAGCTCAATTCTCGTTCTTCGCTATCTCAGCAAAGCTTTCGAATCTTTCTTTGGCTTTTGAAGAACAAAAGAGATGAAGGAGATAATGGAGTAGACTTTCTATCTCACAAAAACCTTAGGGTTCAAGACCCTAGACTTCAAAAATCTCTTGGGCTCCCTCTTGAAGCTCACGGAATTCATTGGGCTCTCTTCTTTGTAGCTCACAAAAATTATGAAGAATAAAATAATGAATAATCTCTTTCACACGGTTTGGGTGTTGGGGTATATATAGATGTGGATCTTATCCAAATCTTTATCATTATCCGTATCATTATCTAATAATGATAGTTATTCCTAAGAGTTTCTAAATAATGATAACTCTTATAATTAATTAAACCTCTAGTTTATCTATAAGAAGTTAGTTATAACAAACCTTCTAATTTAGGTTTCTTTTTTAGAAAAGGACTCCTTAATTAAAGGGATGTAATTAACTCCCTAAAGTTTAGGGAATCTATTCAAATTAAAAACATCACAAGAGGGGGGCGTGAGCATCTTTGTAGGAGATAAGGATTAATCTTATCCTTATCTCTTTGTTTCTTGACTTCCAAGTTAAGTATCCAATCTCATTAAATAAGGATTAATTAATTAATAATTATCTATTAACCAAAATCCCTTGTTAATAGAGAAGATAAAGTGGGCGCCCACCTAGGGATTCTATACCATGGGCTTGGGCCCACCAATAAGGTCTATTTTGATTGGGTTTTTATGAATATGGGTCCAACCCATATTCCCTTAGTTTTGATTGATTAAATAATAATTATTATTACCCTTCAATTTAGATTAACATTTAATCTAAACTATAGATTAACTTTTAATCTATTTAATGTAAATTAACATTTAATCCATATAGATTAACATTTAATATATTATTTCGAGCTTGTATTTCTTTATGAGCATCTCCACAGATTGCTCTGGGACATTCTAACCCTGACTTACCCGATATTATCCCATTGACCATTTAATAGGAATGACACCAGAATTATAAGTGACATGAGATATCCATGTTGCAATTGAATCCAGTGTAAGAACATAAACCAATAAAGGATCCCATCCCATGAACTTTTCAATTCGATTGATCATTCCAATAACATTATCCCTAATAGGACTTCGAGATTAATATACTATCTAACTCATAGCCTATTGTAGATCATCCGGGTTTTTAAGACATTTGATTAAGCCATGAGAAACTATTTCTCATGTTTAAAACATTTTGAGAAAAACTTTTATTAAATATAATATATTTTATTAAAAAATATATTTCAAACTTATTTGATTTCAAAATCACCTGCACAGGCTTTAAGCTTAATGAATTGTCTTACCTAAAACTTGGATAATCTCTCAATTTAATGAGCATGAATTTCTTGTTTGAAATTCATCATGACTAGAATAGCTTTCTGATCCAACTGTCACCTTATCGTAGTCCCTCAAGTAGAGAGTACTTAGGTGAAATCAAAACAGTTAGATCACTGCTCAGTTATAAATGAACTCATCAGATTTAAGGATCATCAAAATTGTTCAATGTGAATGAGAGACCAACTATCTGATAATATGTTTATGCAAGAGGTCTCTCATTGCATGCAATCAGTCAGTGTACATTTAAGCACTCATATGCTGATGTGTAGTCTCCACTACAATAGTTTGAGATAAAACTACATCTCAACCATTGAGAACATCTTAGCATTGTGGTAGCCATATAAGTGAAGTGCCCAGCTTCACCAATTGCTGTGACTCTATAAGGTATAAGGAACTGGAAAGCTATATCTACCAATGATAGTCCAATCACATAGCTTTCCTACAATATATCTTAAGGACTTTTTTCGATATCTTATACCGTATAGATCATCTCATGATCTTGGTCAATTACCCATAATGAATTCACAATAGATAAAGAAGATGTCTTTATTAATCTAATCAATAAGAATCTTACAATCTAAATGACTTTTCAGGGCATAATGTCCAACACCGAGCACCCCATTTACGAGTTATGACATGCTACAAATCCCTCTGATATTAACTATGGTTAAAGGGAGATCGAATCATGCCAATTGCGATTGAACTCAGAAAGGGTTCAATCACATCCATAGGTCAACACGTGTCCTTGTTAACCACTATAATGAAAGGTAGCTTAGTTGAGTGGTAAGCCAACCGACATAAAAGGTGGCCGACCCTTATGATTCAATAATCTAACCTTAATTTTCAGAAAAAAATATTTACAGGTTAGATTATTGAATCTTAAGGGCTAGTGAATCTTAACCATAATTAATAAGGGTTAACAAGGACACGTGTTTATCTGTGGGTACAATTGAACTCTCCCTGAGTTCAATTGCAACTGGCTAGGATTCAATATCGGTTAAAAGATAGGGAGGATTTTACAAATCTCCTTGTAATAAAAAAAGGTTAAAGTGGTCATTTCATAAAACATTTAACACTCGTTAACTAAGTTATGGATGGAATGGTGGATTTGTAAAAGATTTAAAAGTTAGAAAAGGCAAGAGAGTATTGACAAATAGCTGAAAAGATAGGGGTTTAAAAAAAACAAAAACAAAAGGTAGGCGGGTAAACGCGTCGGATGTAATCCTAGTCAATGTCAACCGGGGCCTAACTCATGGTCCAGGTAGGGTCTAAGCACCCCATGTACGAGTTATTACATGCTACAAATCCCTCTGATATTAACTACGGTTAAAGGGAGATCGAATCACGCCTATTGCGATTGAACTCAGAAAGAGTTCAATCGCATCCATAGGTCAACACGTGTCCTTGTTAACCCCTATTAACCCCTATAATGAAAGACGGCTCAGTTGAGTGGCAAGCCAACCGAAATAAAAGGTGGCGACCCTTATGATTCAATAATCTAACCTTGATTTTTAGAAAAAAAATATTTATAGGTTAGATTATTGAATCATAAGGGCTAGTGAATCTTAACCATAATTAATAAGAGTTAACAAGGACACGTGTTTATTTGTGGGTACAATCGAACTCTCCCTAAGTTCAATTGCAACTGGCTAGAATTCAATATCGGTTAAAGGATAGGGAGGATTTTACAAATCTCCTTGTAATAAAAAAAAGGTTAAAGTGGTCATTTCATAAAACATTTAACACCCGTTTTATAAGTTAGTTGGGGGGAGGGGGGATAATACAAAATGAGAAAAGGTAAGATAGTATTGACAAATAGCTGAAAAGATAGGGGTTTTAAAAAAACAAAGATCAAAAGGTAGTTGGGTAAACGCGTGGGATGTAATCCTAGTCAATGTCAACCGGGGTCTAACTCGTGGTCCAGCCGTCCAGGTAGGGTCCGAGGTCCATATCATCTTGGAAAGAAGAGAGGCTTGACTTCTCTTTTTCCATTGCTATAGTAGCAAGACGTGGAAGAACTAAATCAATTGGGTCAGACGAGGAATGATCGGATGGTGCACTAGATAACCAGAGATATTGATTTGAACAGTCAAATCGGTTATGGATGGGATTTGATCTTGCGATGGCCAGACCAAAACCATCCCGTGATGGGTGATGTGGGATATGAGATGATAAAAAGGGGAGAAAATATCAAATGGAGAGAAGTTAAAAAATGTTAAAAAATGGGGGGGGGGGGAGGAGAAATGAAATGACTTCTGCCCTTTTTGTCACCGCATGTTGGGCTAAAACCATCACCGGATGGTTTTGGCCTCGCTATGGCCAGATCAAATCCCATCCCAATCCGTTGGGTATCACTTGAACAAAAATAGACTAAAATTGGAACGATAACACTTTGCAGCTCTCCCCTCATGATGCCAAATAAGAAAAGAATAGAATGCTAGGTTAACATTTATTGTTGAGAACGGTACAAGTAAAAGACACCACCGACTTTTCAAAAGCTAAATAAAGTTAAGTTTAACCATCTTTCCCAATGTGAAATTTGTAAGGATGTGGAAAATTTTGGATGCCTAAAGCAGGATTACCTAGTTCGTTGCCTACTAGTATAAACCACGAATTGGTTCGGAGCGAACTAATTCGCGGTTGGGTTTGTTTGGGTTCGTGAAATTGAGCGAACCCACTACCCGAACCTAATAGTTTTGGTTCGGTGAATTTTTTGTTCGGATTCAACAAATTTTTTGTTTGAATTCAATGAATTTATTCTTTAAGTTCGACGAATCTCATACTTCGAGTTCGATGAATTTATTTTCTAGATTTGCGAATTGGCCATAAAAATTATTTTTTAAATATTTTTTTTCTAAAATAACCTAATTTTAATACTTTTTTTAAAAATTAAATATTTATAATATATTTATTTACACGATTTATATAATATATTAATATTATATAAACGAACCAAACTAAAGAATTAAGCGAACCGAGAAACAAACTATCTCATCCTATCCCTAGCAAATTGGGTTCACTCTAGAGTGACGAATTACAAACTTGAATTCAAACCGAGCGAACATACAAACTAGTTAACATTGGCCTAAAGTCATGGTTACTTGTTCAAAGAAAAACATTTACCGAGGTCCTCATTGGTCCACACAGGGGCGGAGCCGGGAGGGGGGGGGGGGGGGGCCATGGGCTCCTCCTGATTTTTTTTTAAATTTAATATTTTCTAGAAATAATTTTAAAAAAAAAAAACATATATCTACATTTTGTATATAGTTTCCCCAAAAAATATTGTAAATTTTTTATATGTAAAATATAAAGGGGTGTGTCCCTTTTAACCCTAGTTAACCTAGTTATGATTTATTATCTTGGGAGTTATTTTTTTTTAAATAAAAACAAAGGATAGATGTACAAACCCTAGGGGTGAGTGAATCTTATCCACAATTAATGGGTGTTAAAAGAGACATGTGTCAAGTAAGGAAGGCGGCACGTTCCACTGAACACGGAACGCGTGTGAAAAAATAATCTCCGTAATATAAAAATAAAATTTACATAGTAATTTTAGAGTAGTGATTAGCACACCTCACATTTGACTACATAATCAAATGTTTTCTCATTTCATCCTTTTTAACCATGGTTAAGCTTAACCAAAATTTTTTTTTTTTTCTAGGGTTGAACGAATCTAAACCACAATTAGTGGGTATTAAAAAAGTGGATAGGAACCAAAGAAGATCGGCCTATATTTTTCACTTTTTCTTGTTACTGGATCATTTTTGGAATGAAACATTAACAAATTTTATAAACACGATGGACCCATTACTCAAAAATATATATATATATATATACATATTTCAGGGGGCTACGCCTCGGAAACCCAAGGCTTGTCCCAATCTCATTAATTCTCTTAATTCACCACCCCTAAGGAAAAATTCCGGACTCCGCTCTTAGGTCCATGTCGGTCTTTTTAACACTCATTAACTAGGGTTAATATTTATTCACTCCTAAGAATCATCCATTTAACTTTAGTTTTAATTAAAAAAATATTAATTTTAATTTAGATAAGCTTAACCACAGTTTAAAAAGTGTCAAAAAGGGACGGATGGGACCGGCATTTTCCTTAGCCAAATGCACGGCTCAAAACTTTTACTCGATCCAATAAAATAATATTACTTGAATCTTATGGTCTGTCGCGTAACTTGACCTGAAGTAAAAGAAACCAAATCCTCTAAGGTGATAACCCGATTTGGCAAGGTTGCAACGGGTCCCCTTTACACCCCTTAACTGTGGTTAAGATTCACCCACCACTAGGTTCACCCACAACTCCTTGATTTTAATAAAAAAATATTAATTCTTATTTTTAAATATTTTAATATTAAAAAAACCCTAAATACAGGTTTTAAAAAAAAATAATAATATTTTTTTCTAAAAACCAAGTATGGGTGGGTGAACATCAGGGATAGGTGAATCTTAACCAAAGTTAAAGGGTGTTAAAGGGGACATGTGGCAACCTCGAAGGGTGATAATCGGATTTGCCCGTAGAGGATTTGGCTTCGAAGTGAAACAACTTTAAAAATCTTTTATTTTCCGGTTATCACCTTTTGAGGTTGCCACATGTTCCTTTTGACACCCCTTAACTGTGGTTAAGATTCAAACACTCCTAGGGGTCACCCACCCATCCTTGATTTTTTTAATATTAAAAAAATCTTAAAAACAGTTTTTTAATTTAAAAAAAAAGAATTAATATTAAAAAAAAATCAAGGATGGGTGGTGAACCCTAGGGGTGGTTGAATCTTAACCATAGAGTAAAAGGGTGTCAAAAGTGACATGTGGCCACCTCATGGGGTGATTATCATATTTGGCAACCAAATCCGGTTATCAACTTAGAGGATTTGGCTTCTTTATTTTAAGGCATTTTAGGAGGGGGGAATTGATTCGTGTGGAATGTTTCAGTCAGTCAGCATTGAAACATTGAAATTTCTACTTCTGCAAGGAAGTCTTACACGCGCTTTGTGAATTTTGTGATCATTGACGGGCCTACAAATTCTAGTACTCCCCTCTCAGACAAACAAATATTCCTACACTGGAATCAAAACAAACAAATCTCTTATCTTCCTCTCTATCATGGAGTCTACAATCTCTATTCTGGTTTTCTTAGTCCTACTCTATCTGCTCACTAGTGTTACAGAAGCTCAACCCAAATTGATAAGGTTAAGTTCTAGACTCTCCCCCACTATTGGGCAAAAGGTTTACTTTTATGCCATAGTATCTCTCTGGTGAGCACCAGATCAATGGACAAAAAAAATGCCGAACTCACCATAAGTCAAAAAAATTTTCCTGCCCATTTTTGACTTCTTCTCATTTAAAATTTTTTTCATCCCTTGATCTGGTGCTCATCAAAGAGATACTCTAACGAGCACCAAAGTAAACCTTTTGCCCATTCTCTGGTGATCCATGGACGAAAAAAATGCCTCACCATAAGTCAAAAAAAATATTCCACCAATTTTTGACTTCTTCGCATTTAAAATTTTTTCCATTTTTTTTCGTGCCAGAAGGATACTCTGGCGAGCACCAGACTAAACCTTTTGCCCCACATTGACCCTACTTCATGGCTCTCACCTTCCGGCCGATTCACTTGGGCACCACTGTTTGCATGACGCGTGGAAGGCATTTGTTGGTCCACTCACACCTCCCAGGTTAAATGCCTGAACACCCGTCATGTGAGTGGTGGG
This sequence comes from Tetracentron sinense, assembly GCA_015143295.1. NCBI lineage: Eukaryota > Viridiplantae > Streptophyta > Magnoliopsida > Trochodendrales > Trochodendraceae > Tetracentron > Tetracentron sinense. The sequence goes on along the minus strand of CM026556.1, from coordinate 23,091,341 downwards.
CGAGCGTTAACCTCGTACATTTGCGAGAGATAATCGGTTCTTTCCATAGACATAGTAGGAAAAGACGTGGAAGAACGAAATCCACTGGTCTCTCTCTCACTCTGAGAGTAGGAATGATAAGATGGTGCATTAGACAACCAAAGATATTGATCTCAACAGTTCAATCCGTTGGGTATCACTTGAATCAAACATGCATAGCCCTAAATTGCACCCATTAAAGTGTTTGGGCCCTCCAGGCCAAAAAAAAAAAAAAAAAGTGTTTGGGCCCTCACAAAAAACAAATGGATAGCTGGTTTCTAATTTTTTTTTTAATGTTTTTTTGATTGGTGATGTTACCTTAGACCCAAAAAAAAAAAAAAAAAATTTATTTGAAATTTCTACTTTACTAGAAGAAAAGTCTTTCACGCGCTTTGGAATTTATGATCATTGATGGGCCAACAAATTCTAGTACTCCCCTCTCAGACAAGGCTCAGGATTATCTCTGTCACCCGCCCGAGCTTAGCGCTCGGGCATCCACCCACAATAAGGCACCTGGGAGAAAGTCATGGGCAGAAGTCATTTCACTCTGTCCCATCATTTTGACTTCTGTCCAACTGAAATTTTTTTTCTTTTAAAAATACCAGGTGCCTTATTGTGGATGGATGCCCGAGCGCTAAGCTCGGGCGGGACAATCCTGAGCCCTCAGACAAATACTCCTACACTGGAATCAAAACAAACAAATCTCTGATACTTGAATCAAAACAAGCAAATCTTTATCTTCCTCTCTTTCATGGAGTCTCCATTCTCGATTCCTGTGTTCTTCGTCCTACTCTATCTGCTTACTAGTGTTACAGAAGCTCAACTCAATCACTCCAATTTGATAAACTCAGGCTCTACACTCTCCCCCACCTTTCACCCCACTTCATGGCTCTCACCTTCCGGTCGATTCGCTTTCGGGTTTTACGAGCATAGCAACGGCTTTGCTGTCGGGATTTGGTTGGTCGGTAAGCCCAACAAGACGGTTGTGTGGACGTCGAATCGAGATGACCCACCGGTCTCCTCAAGTGCTACACTGGAATTTACCAAGGATGGTAAGCTTCTGCTGCGAAACTTGCAAGGCCAACAGAAACTCATAGCTAATGTGTCAGATGCTGCGTCCTTCGCTTCGATGCTTGATTCTGGAAATTTCGTGCTCTACAATAACGATTCCAAAATCATTTGGCAAAGTTTCAATTCTCCAACAGATACCATATTGAGAGGTCAGAATCTGTCGGCAGGGCATCATTTGGTTTCTAGTTTATCAGAAACTAACCACTCGACTGGACGGTTTCATCTCAAGATGCAGGATGATGGGAACCTTGTTCTGTACCCCTTAAACACCGGTGACACGCCAGGAGACGCTTACTGGGACTCTCAAACTTTTATGTCCGAGCTACAGCTATATCTCAACAAGACTGGTTATCTAGTACTTCGCAGTAACACTGGTTCCATCATTTCATATTTGAGTTTCAAGGAATTTCCCTTTGAAACCACCGTCATCCGTGCAACAGTTGACGTGGATGGGGTTTTCCGCTTGTATTCGCATAGCTTCGAGGACAATGGTAAATCCACGGTGAAGATAGAGTGGACGGCATTGGAAAACGCTTGCAAAGTTAAAAGCTTCTGTGGCTTTAACAGCTACTGCACGTTCATGGACAACACTGCTGATTGCCTTTGTCTTGAGGGTTTTGAATTTGCCGACCCTAATCACAAGTCTAGTGGCTGCCAGGGGAACTTTACTAGAGAAAGCTGCAAACACGGGAAGGGGAATGCGAATAAGTATAACATCACTACTTTGGACAAGATGATTTGGGGAGACCGTCCTTACATTCAGGCAGCCATGACGGAAGAAGATTGCAGCAAGTCTTGTTTGGAAGACTGTAATTGCGAGGCGGCACTGTATCAGGATGGGAGTTGCAGGAAACAAAAGCTTCCATTGAGATATGTGAGAAGAGATCAAGGATTATCGATCAAGGCTTTCTTGAAAGTGGGTATACCAAGTATCCAAAGCAAGAATCGGACTCCTCCCATCCCGGTGAACCCGCCGGTGGTGATTGATAGCAAGAAAGCAAATATCCTAATTGCTGTTGTAACTTTAGGTTTTGTTACATGCTCATGTGTTGCAATCTCAGTCTCTGGTTTTTTCATCTACAAAGATCGAGCCTATCGGTATAGAAGGTTGCTGGAAAATGGAAATTTGGGTCTCAGAGAAGAGCTTACCCTCCGAATGTTTTCCTATAACGAGCTTGTGAAAGCAACGGATGACTTCAAGGAAGAATTGGGTAGGGGGTCTTTTGGAGCAGTTTATAAAGGGACCCTGTCTAGAGGTAGCAAACCTGTTGCAGTAAAGAGACTGGAGAAGGTAGTGGAAGAAGGAGAAAGGGAGTTTCGCGCAGAGATGAGAGCAATAGGGAGAACCCATCATAGGAACTTGGTAAGGTTGCTTGGCTACTGTGCTGAGGACTCCAAGAGGCTCCTAGTTTATGAGTACATGAGCAATGGATCACTTGCAGACAGTCTCTTCAAGGCCGAAAGACGGCCCGAATGGAATGAAAGAGTAAGAATTGCACTTGATGTAGCCAGAGGGATCCTCTATCTACACGAAGAGTGCGAGGCACCTATAATTCATTGCGATATTAAGCCTCAAAACATACTGATAGATGATAGTTGGACGGCTAAGATTTCAGATTTTGGGTTGGCGAAGTTGTTAATGCCGAATCAAACAAGAACTTTCACTGGCGTCAGAGGAACGAGAGGGTACTTGGCACCGGAATGGCAGAAGAACACCCCGATATCAGTAAAGGCCGATATATATAGCTTCGGCATTGTTCTGTTGGAGATCATATGTTGCAGAAAGAACTTGGAGGTTCATGTATTAAGAACAGATGAGATCGTTCTCTCTACTTGGGTTTATAACTGCTTTGTGGCCAGAGAATTGAATAACCTTGTGGGTGGTGAAGAAGTAGACAAGACGACATTGGAAACGATGGTTAAGGTGGGACTATGGTGTATTCAAGACGAACCTCATCTTCGTCCTTCGATGAAGAATGTGATCTTGATGTTACAGGGGATTATGGATGTACCAGTCCCTCCATCTCCAACTCCCTCCTCCATGACCTCTTCATGAGATGTAAACTCTATTAATCTGTGAAGGAAACGTACGTATGCTGCTTTTATGATTTTTCTTTTCGTCTTTTCGTTTTTTATTTCCTGATTTGTATGTATTTCCCTCTCTTTATAATGAAAATGCATATGTGGGACCCTTCCACACAATAACGTTAGATTTCTGCACTTTTCCCAAATATACATGCATGTCTTAATTTTGTAATTTCAGAATTGTTTCTCATTTGTTTCCTTCTCCATAGATAGAGATTAACTCAAAACCCCCATCTTCTGCAGCAGCTCTGTTCTGAAACTCAAGATAAAGTCATTGCCTCTCAAGATAAACCCCCTTCGAACCTCTAAGTACAAACCTACTAGAAACAGAGAACTCACACCAAAGGAGGTTTAAATTTTTTTTAAAATTAACCTTGCTTATGATTCATTCACTCATGTGCTTAACTTTCTTTTTAAAAAAATTTCTAAAAATCAAGGTTTTATTATTTAACTCTAGGGATGAGTAAATCTTAACTACATTTAGTGAGTATCAAATATGTCACATGGCGAGCTTGGAGGTGTGCATGTACCGCCCAACACTACATGCACATGCATGCTATCACCCACCGTTACAGTCAAATGCCCTCTCACGCATCATGCAAGGGGCAAAGGGTTAACTTTGGTGCTCACCAGAGTATCCCTCTGGTGAGCAACAGGTCAATGGACAAAAAAAATAAGAATAAAGGATAAAAAAAAAATTGAATGGGGAGAAGTCAAAAATTAGGTGGGAAAAAAAAATGACTTATGATGAGGTGGCCTTTTTTTGTCCATTGATATGTTGCTCATCAGAGGGATACTCTGGTGCGCACCACAGTACCATGCAAAGAGCAATGCCCGAGTATAATATTGGGGCATCTGGCAGAGAAAATTCATTGCCCAAGATGAAAGACAACGGGACCCGTATCATTTAGGTAGCCAATCGCGACCTTGAGTTTAATCCCACCTACGGGTCAACACATGTCCCTTTTAACACCTATGAATCTTTGTTAAGATTCTCAACAATGTAACATTGGTTTTTTTTTTCTTTAAATGAACCCTAAGGTTAAAATTTTCAACCCTAGGGTTAATTTTTTTTCTCTAAGAACCAGGGCTAGTTTGCTGAACCCTAAGATCTAGTGGATCTTAACCACTATTTTTTTTGTTGGTATTTCAATTTAAATCACTAGCGATAGATAAGGGAAGTAGGGTCTGGCCTCTCTTTGTCCATACTTTAACGGAATTAGGTCCTGGAAGGGGAGCAAAGTGGACTTAGCATTGGTCAATATGTAATTAACTCAAAAATAGTAAAAAAAGAAAAAAGAAAAAGAAAAGTATGTGGGTAAATGCGTCGGATCTAGGTCTATGTCAATGTCAATGTCAACCGGGGCCTAACTCAATTAATAGTTGGACTACAAAGGCAAGACATTGTCCAGGTAGGGTCCAAGCTTTGATTGAGATGTCGGTATCATCTTGGAAAGAAGAGGCATCTTGGAAAGAAGAGGCTTGACTTCTCTTTTTCATAGACTTGTGTCACGATCATCTCGTCCAGTGCACTGCAAATCTCGTCCAGCACTGCAAATGACCATGACCCGTGACTTTGTAAACTGTGTATATGTGAGTCTTGTAAAGTATTCGGGATATGTTTGTAAATACTATTTGTAGTCAAGGGTAGTTTAGATACAAAAGTTTGAGACAAAGTTATAAATAGCTAGTATGACTCCTCCAATAGGGAGAATGTTTCCTTCTGAAAATGGGTCAAATGTTTATTTTCCTACCCTGAGGAGAGGTGAGCAATGTGAGTCCTTGTACATGTCCCTTGTGAATTTCCTAGCAAGCTCAATCTCCTCATAATTGTAGTCTATAACCCGTTGTCTTAAGAATCAATAGAGCTTCAAGTTGTCTTGGATTGCTTAAGTGTTGCTATAGGTTACTTTACATTACCCTTTACTGACTTAGTGTGTTTGTCACTTGAGGGAACATTCCTTGGGTGAGTGTATTGTGATTGGCTCACTCGCAAGTGTAGCTGTGTGCTACACGGTCGCTTTGCTTAACATGGTATTGGACCATGACAGTTGGAATCAGAGCGGTCATTGTGATCCTTTAGAAAGTTGAAACATGCCCCTGAGACCCAAACGAACGAACAAAGAGCGGATTGAGGACCTTGAGTCGCAAACATCACAACTCCGCGGTCTTGCAGACAGACTTGCACGACTTGCCGAGCATGTTGATGGGATCGAGATGGAGATGGAGAAAAACAACGTTGCAAGTGCTACAAAAGTGCTTAGCAAGGACTTTAGGGCTATGGTAGAAGCCTTACAAGCCAAACTTGGTGACCTTTCAGTAAAGGTGAACATCCTCATGAGAGCAATGGGGTCGGCTAGCCCGACCATGGGTAAAACTTCCAGGATTTGAGTTCCAGAACCAAAACTATGTTGTGCCCGTGAACTCAAGAACTTCTTGTTCGATATGGAACTTACTTTAGGGCTGTTAAGCTCAACTCGGAAACGACCAAAGTTACTATGACCACTATGTATTTGGTGGGTGATGCCAAATTATGTTGGTGAACAAAATATGATGATATGGTTAGTGATTGTTGCACTAATGACTCTAATTGGGAATATTTAAAGAGAGAATTGAATGCCTAATTCTTCCCTGAGAATGTAGCGACCCAAAATATCCCTTAGGAGTTAGGAATACTTTGGCTCGTGATGTGCCATATCCGATACCAAACCTTCCTATAAAAATACTCAATGCATAACACAGCGGAAACATAGAATAGTGCGGAAGCGTAAACTTAAAATTTTCTTTTATACATATGACTTTATTTCAAGTTTGTACAATAAATAAACCAAATCGAGAGTGGGCATGCCCACTCATCAAAATACAAATGTAATCTCTCCCTCACCCACTCTCAATAATATCCAGGATAAGGCCACCTGTCAAGATTCCTATCATTTTCTGACTAAGCCTCTGTTGGCTCCTATTGACCGTAGTTGTCCTCGACCCACGGACTGGGATTGCAAATGTCGAACTGACCTGCCGACATAAAATATACGGCTGAGCATGGAATACTCAACGTGTACAAATCGCTAGCTAACAATGTTATAATAACAATAATATCACATGCTAGTATTTAAAAGAATACAATTCATAAATTCATGCTTAACACCCATCATAGAAAACCATTCGTCAAATCTTATCTTTCATGGAAAATAAAACACCTTGTATAAGGCTTATGAGTTCTTGTGAGTTTTTATGAGTTCTTGTGAGTTCCTTATGAGCTTATGAGCCTTGTGATCCTTGGAGACTCGTGAAACGATCTTAGGCATGATCTGTGGAGCTTGTGAGCACTTATGAGCCTTGAAACTAATCTTAGACTTATGCCTTTCTTGTGAGTTCTTAGAAGCCTTGCGAGACTTATGATCCTTAGAGCTTATGCAAGATCTTAGACACAATCCTTGTGAGCATGAGGTAACCAATCTTGGAAATACCAACTCAAAGTTTGGGCTTGTCAATGCTTATAAACTTATGCTTCTTCTTATGAATTTTCCTTTGAAAACCTTTCTTATTATTCTTGAAGTATCATGCTTATGAGAAACCTCGGTCATGTAAAACATAGAGTGCGTGGATTGCTTGTGAGCATCACAATATATTTATGAAACTTTAAACATTTCCTACATGTTCATGCAAGACATATTCACATCATAGTATACTTAGAAAAATTCTAAAAACATGGAACATCTTCATTCATGGCATTACATCACAATAATCTTGGCCATTAAACCTATTTCATTAACGTCATACCCACATCATATTTTCTTTAAAGATATTGACTAAAAATAGATTTATCATTGACCTTGAGAAATCCCTCACTTTAAAACCCTTATTTCTAGGTTGAATCATAGTAAGATTAGAGAATAGATATATTTACTTATGAAATTAAAACAAACTAGTTAGTAGAGTGTAGTTACAATTTCTATTCAAAATCATACATGTATTCATCTTTTTCAATATTTGTATCACAACCAAACTAAGTAGTAGAAGGTACCTGCCTTTAGAATTTAAGGAAAATGCTTGAGAAGGGTTGAGAATGTGAGATCCAAGCTCTAAGAAAGGATCCAAGCTTGAAGAAGGAAACTCAAGCTCCACCTTGATCACCCAAGAGAAACCCTAGCTTCTCCCCTTTCTCCCTCTCTAAACTCTCTCAATTTCTCTCAAAACTATGCCTTGAGGGTTTATGAAACCCTAACACACGAAATTAGATGTATATAGGCAAAGGGGTGGCCAAAAGACCAACATACCCCTAATGAAATGGTTTAAACCACCAAACAGGGCAAAATTACTGGGGTCTGCTCGACTATCTTGGAGGGGCGATCGATCATCCAGGCCAACAAACACATTGTGGCCCATTTTTGGGCCACAAACCATACAGTCGGTCGATCGGCCTTGAGGGGCGGTCAACCAGCCTTGAATCCTAACTCACTGTTATCCCATTTTGGGCCTTTTCGAGATAGCTGGTTGACCGACCTTGAGGGGCGGTCGACTGGCCTTTGCTCATTTCTCTTTTTTTTTCTTATTTTTCACACTTAGAGTGATTCCACTCTTCCATTAATTTACTAAGACTGCTTCCACTCTTTTTCCTTGGCTTAACACCCATATACATATATATTTTTGGTTACAACTCATTTTATTCATAATTCATATACCATAACACATAGAAGACCTTTTCTTTTAACCAAAATCACTATTCACAGATACTATTCACCAACTAGGTAATTGAGTTTCGGGGCTCTACATATTCCCCCCTACAGAAATTTCATCCTCGAAATTAGAATAACCACAAAATACATGAGATAAACTAAACAAACAAGTGAGGGTACTTTTCTTTTACTTCGACTACGCGCTCCCACATGGCTTCTTCTCTAGCATGATGTTATCGTCGAATAAGAATCAAGGAAATCGTCTTATTCCGTAAAACCTGATCTCTACGGTCCAAAATCTAAACTGGTTGTTCCACCAAGGTGAGATCCTCACAGATTTCTAATGTATCTAGGTCTATGACATGGGAAGGATCCGAGGATGTACTTCCAGAGCATGGACACATGGAACACGTTGTGAACCGCTGCCATGTGAGTGGGTAGAGCAACCCGATAAGCAACTTCACCAACTCGGGTGATGATCTCAAATGGACCCACATACCTCGGGTTGAGCTTGCCCCTCTGGCCAAATCTCATAACACCCTTTGTCGGTGAAACCTTAACAAACACCAAATCGTCAACACTAAACTCAAGATCTCGTCTATGGGTGTCGGTATAGCTCTTCTGCCTATACTGAGCCGTCTTCAACCTCTCCCTGATGATTTGACCCTATCGGAGGTCTGCTCAATCAACACGGGACCCAATATTTTTCTCTCTTCAACTTCATCCCAGTATAGAGAAGACCTGCAACTTCACCCATACATGACCTCAAAAGGTATCATTTGGATGCTCACTTGATAACTGTTATTGTAGGAAACTCTACCAGCGGCAAGTGATCCTTCCAACTGCCTTTGAAGTCCAACACGCAAGCTCGGAGCATGTCCTCTATAATCTGGTTCACTCTCCTGGTCTACCCATCTATCTGAGGATGAAAGGCGGTGCTAAAGTCTGAACGGGAATCTATAGCGCTCTGGAAGATTCTTTAGAACCTAGAAGTGAATCTTGGACCCTTGTCTGAAATAATACTCACTGGCACCCCATGCAACCGAACCATTTCTTTGATGTATAGTGCAACAAGCTGGTTCGCATTGAACATAGTCTGATAAGGCAAGAAATGGCCGAACTTCGTCAAACGGTCAACCACCACCCAGATGGCATTGGAGTTCTTCACCGACCTTGGCAACCCAACAATGAAATCCATAGAGATATTCTTCCATTTCTACTTAGGAGTCAAAAAGGATTGCAAAAGACCTGCTGGCCTCATATGCTCGGTCTTCATCTGTTGGCACACTAAGCATCGACACATACTCTGTGACTTCCCTCTTCATCTTTTACCACCAATACTACCTCTTCAGGTTCTGGTACATCTTCGTACCCTCAGGATGCACAGTGTACTTGGACTGGTGAGCTTCATCTAAGATCTCGCTCCTCAACTCTGCATCTGCAAGAACACATAACATTCCCTTAAATGTGATAGCTCCATGACCATTCAAAGAGAATTCATCACTCTCATTGCTAATTGTCTTATCTCTGTAAGCAATTAGTTCTACATCCGAACCCTGTAACTCTTAGATCAGAACCTAGATATAAGGCCTGATCGTAAGATTAGCCATGACTGGCCCAAAGTTGGGAATGCTGAAACTGGTATCGAGGTTCACATGACCTCTAACATCTTCCACTCGTGAACCATCATGTGGACTACAAGTCCAGGAGGCTTCCTGCTTAAAGTATTTACCACCACGTTTGCCTTACCCGAGTGGTATTGGATGAAACACTCAAAGTCTTTCATATACTTCACCCATTACTGCTGCCTCATGTTTAACTCCTTTTGGGAAAATAGATATTTTAAGCTCTTGTGATCCGTGAACACATCAAACTGTTCCTTGTAAAGGTAGTGCAACCAAATCTTCAATGCAAACACTATTGCAGCAAGCTCGTGCGTAGGGTAGTTCTTTTCATGATCTTTCAATTGCTGGGAAGCATAGGCAATGACTTTCCCGCGTTACATAGGGTAGTTCTTTTCGTGATCTTTCAACTACTGGGAAGCATAGGCAATGTCTTTCTCGTGCTACATCAGAACACATCCTAACCCAACGTGCGAGGCATCACTATAAACTACAAAACTTCCACTCCCGGATGACACTGTAAGAATAGGAGCCGCTTCTTCAACTCTATGAAGCTATTTTCACACTTATCACTCCACATAAATTTGGCATTTTTCCTTGTGAGGTACGTAAGTGGTACCGCTAAGCTAGAGAATCTCTCTACGAATCTCCTATAGTAGCCTGCCAAACCGAGGAAACTACGTATCTCGGTAACACTCCTAGGTCTCTCCCATCTGATCACTGCCTCTATCTTTGCTGGATCCATTGAAATGTCCTCGACTGATACCACGTGACCAAGGAACGTCACTTCTCCAACCAAAATTTGCATTTACTCAACTTCGCATACAGTCTATGCTCACGAAGAGTCTCAAGCTCGTTTTCCTCCAAGCTCAAGGTTCAAGCTCGTGAGGAGCACTTTCCCCAAGCTAGGGCAGCATCTCACACACATTTTTGCAAGGGGTTTCTTCCCTCATTTATCAAGGTCGGTACTTTTACTACCCTCCTAGTTCATATCTTCCATTCCTTTCCTTCCTTTTATTGTTTTCCTAAAAGTATGAACCTATTGGGAAGTGAATGGATGGTTGTGTGAGGATGGACTTGGGCGAATGGATGCCGTGTGAATGATGTGATGAATGAAATGGGGAGGGCATTGTACCCATAATGAACGCATATGTGTGATTTGAATATCAATCCACCTAGAAAAGCATAATATAGGTTTAATAAATAATGAACACACCCATGTTTGATGAAATGTCAAAGTGAATGAAATGAGTTGTAAATCAAGAAAACGTATGCTAAATTGCTTATGTAACTTGTTAGGGATTATGATAGTGTGAGTTCTTGTTTTCCCAAAAATGTCATGAATGTTCATTGGTTTAAAATTGCTATACGCTATACATTGTGAAATTCCCAAATGTCATATTTAATTTCAAATGCAAGTATGTACACGATCCCACGAGCATGGCATGCATGACATGATTTACCGAGGCTTTTCAAGAACGAGAATTAGAGGTGGGACATATCCTACGATATGTTTTACCTCGCGTTTGGCAAGAACAAGACTATCATGCATAAAGAAGGGTTTCCCTTCCCTCGCAAGAGCATCTAGGAAGAAGGGTCTCCCTTCCCTCACAAGTAGTTTATTTTTTGAGCAAGTATGGGACATGACATGGCAAGCATGAACATTTAGGAAGAAGGGTCTCCCTTCCCTCACAAGTAGTTTACTTTTCCAAGCAAGTATGACATGACATGACACGCATGACAAGCATGACACGACATGATACGATAAGACAAGTTTCAATCACGAAAAAGGGCAGTTTTAAGTCAAGTCAAGTGCACGATGTTTTCAAGGATTTTATCGGCTTTTATGAATGCAAGCTTGACTATAACTGCTTTACTTTCTTGTGATGATATGAATTGTTCCTGCCTTATATATGTGAACTGCTTCCTGTTTCTATACTGCTATGGATTTGCTATGACTGTTGGTTAGTATTTAGTACCCGTTGAGTATTCCATGCTCAGCCATACTTCTTATGTCGGCAGGTGATAGCGGAGCGGTTTCTCCTTTTGATATCTGTGCTTCGAGCCCTTAGGTGAAGGAGGAGTACATCGAGGAACCCGAAAAGGAACCTCAGGGCGAGGGTTACTATTAGGTTGTAGTAGATTCTGAGTGGATAGCTGTGGGTGAGCTTGAGAGTTATATTTATGTATTTTGGCGGGCATGTCCGCACTTTCTTTGTCTTCATTTCTTTTGTATCAAACTTGGATTATGTATGTATATACATAGAGGTTTGGTTAAGTCTTCCGCTGTGCTATGTTAGAGTATGTTTCCGCTATTTATGTCCTCTTTGTATATGCTCTGTGGGTTTTTGTAGGATGGTTTGTCAAGCAAGTCATGTAATTCATGATTAGTCATCCAAAGTTCACTCTAACTCCTAGGGTGGGTTTTGGGTCGCGACAGAAGTGGTATCCGAGCTTAGGCTTTAGGTCTTTAGGGTCACTTAGATTCTAGTACCACAGCTTGACAAGAGCATATGTTGGGAAACAGGTTAGGAAGTAAATAAGTCGGAAGCGAGTTATGTTCCAAGTATGAGACTAAACTTTAGTCTTAGTCTAAATGGTTGTTTCAACCAAGTACGTGTCTTAGGAGCGCTAGAACACCAAGGTATATATTATAAATACACCGATGATTGTGATGCGATGTATATTAGTATTATACAACTAATAGAATTTGAATTATTGTGAAATGGAACTGTGATAAATTGTGGTTTCAAGATATGCTCATGTGGTGCTATTGTTCTAAGGACTTTAGTCATGAGAGGGGGCACACGGGGTCGTGGACCACATACCAGAGTTTCATCTTCTTCTCGAGATGAGGTTGAGCAGCCGAACCTCTCTCAGGGCTTAAGCTCTATTGCTGAGACTCTCACTATTCTGGCGGCTCGGCAGACTATACCTTCTTCAGCGGCACCTACTCCACCGCCTACTGCTCCAGGACATTGTACAGCTGGGGTTGAGGCATTCAGGAGATTGAGGCCTCCACTATTCCATGGGAGTGTAGACCCTCTTGCTGCAGAGGCATGGATCCTCCAGTTGGAAAAGATTTATGTGGTCCTATCACCGATAGAGGAAGAGAAAGTGGCATGGGCTACTTTCATGCTAGAGGGTGAGGCACACCACTGGTGGTTGTCTGCCTTGAGGACTCGAGAGTTGACCATGCAAGGTCAACCTTGGACTTGGGAAGAGTTCAAGGATACTTTTTATAAAAAGTATTTTCCGGTCGGGAAAGGAAAGAGAAGGAGTTCATCGACCTTGAGCAGGGCTCTATGTCAGTGGCACAATATGAGGCCAAATTCTCAGAGCTATCACGCTTCTCAACTCACATGGTTGCCACCGAGGTAATGAAGGTGAGAAGGTTTGAGCAAGGGCTCAAGGATGTTATCATGGAGAAGGTCTCGATTTTCAGACATGCTACCTACCCTGAGGTAGTAGACAAGGCCTTGTTGGTTGAGGCCAATTCAAAGACCGTGTCCAAGAAGAGGGAATTGGTGAGAGGCCAATCTAGTAGTTCAGCACCTCCGGAGAGGCGGGGCCGGATTGGTCCTTATCAGTATATGTGGCCGGCACCACCGATGAGGCCATCTTATGCGCCTCCAGTTTCACGGTAGTACATGCCTCAGGCACTGCGACCTCAGGCTCTTCCAGCTCCATGACCAGTTGCACCTCAGGTGGCGAGATACACTACACCTCTGGCCCCTCCGACTTACACATATGAGGTCTGCACTTCATGCGGCCGAAAGCACCCGACAGGAGATTGCCGACGAGCATCGGGTGGATGTTATCATTACGGTCGCCAGGGCCATATGATCAGGGATTACCCTACCCGGCATTTACCAGGCCAGTCTCAGGGTGTTAGGCCCTCAGCAAGCCCAACGGGATCATATCAGTCGTCATCTCAGCCTGCACGGTCTGCACCTCCGCCTCGCCAGGCGAACCAGAGGCGAGTCTTTGCCTTGACAGAGGGCGATGCACTTGCATTGGATGATGTAGTGTAAGGTACTCGTTTAGAGTTATTTAATTTTTCCATAAATTATCATGTTGTGCCTTATTCCTTGTGTACGTATATGATATGATTATATATCTATGTATCTTTGTATATACGCTGTTGATGCGTGGATTGACTTAGCTAGCTAAAATTTTAGGAACCTTTCTAGTCAATGAATGTTTGGCTCGAGTATTGATCGACACCGGGTCTACCCATTCATTCGTATCGCTGAGTTTCTCTCAAGGATTTTCCTCCGAGCCTAGCCAGTTGGAACCAGAGTTGGCCATTTCGACTCCTCTCAGCAAGACAGTAGTGGCAGATAAAGTGTGGAGAAATACCGTGGTTCAAGTGGGGAGCCACGAGTTAGCGGTTGATCTAATCGTCCTCGGATTTCAAGACTTCGATGTCATCTTGGGAATGGATTGGTTAGCAGAACATCATGGGCATGTAGCTCGCTTCGAGAAGATGGTACTCTTCAAGCCAGTGGAAGGCAAACCATTTCATTTTTGGGGGTTGAAAAGTAGAGATATTGTCCGTTTTGCGGCATTGAGCCTAGCAAACCCCGAGGCAAAGGACTCTTCGACTATTCTGGTTGTGAGTGAATTTCTGGATGTATTTCCAGAGGAATTGCCAGGGTTGCCTCTAGATAGGGAGATAGAGTTTTTGATCGAGCTTGCGCTAGGCACAGCTCCCATTTTTCGGGCTCCGTATAGAATGGCCCTGATTTAACTCAAGGAGTTGAAGACTCAGTTGGAGGAGTTGCAAGGCCTTGGTTTCATTCAACCAAGTGCCTCACCGTGGGGTGCCCCGATGTTGTTTGTCAAGAAAAGGGATGGTTTGATGCGGCTGTGCATCGATTATAGACAGTTGAACAAGGTCACTATAAAGAATAGGTATGGCCTAGGATTGATGACTTGTTCGATCAGTTAAAGGGAGCGAGATTTTTCTCTAAGATTGATCTTCGGTCGGGTTACCACCAATTGAAGATTAAGGTTGAAGATGTTCCCAAAACTGCTTTCCGAACTCGGTATGGACACTACGAGTTCTTGGTGATGCCTTTTGGTCTCACGAACGGGCCGGCAGCCTTTATGGATTTGATGAACCGAGTGTTCCGGCCATACCTTGATCGATGCGTGATCATGTTTGTTGATGACATCTTGGTATATTCCCAGACACGGGAAGATCACACGTGTGACCTTCGTCTTGCTTTAGAAATGCTGAGAGAGCACAAGCTGTATGCCAAGCTAAGCAAGTGTGAATTTTGGTTGGAGGAGGTGGCATTCCAAGGCCACGTTGTGTCTGCAGAAGGCATTTCGGTAGATCCGAAGAAGATAGAAGCAATCGTGAATTGGGCAAGGCCCAAGTGTAGAGCCCCGGACCTTTTCACATTTAATGCATGACACTTTCGTTGCCATTTTGCCTTCAAAGAGGTATAATTAATAAATAAGGAAGAAATTGGAAATTTCGAAGCGTCAGAAATGTTTATTTTCGAAGTACGAACCCAACACAAGTTGAATCGTCAAAATCGGACGAACGAGTCAAAAGTTATGGCCAAAACAGTTTGGACCTGCAGACCACCGATCGCTCGGTCCATGGAGCGATCGATCGGTCCAAAACCGATCGCTCGGAGGCTATCGACTGGTCAAGATTTTTGTATGGGGAAATTTTAACCGATCGCTCGGTTATGAAACCGATCGCTCGGTTATGAAACCGATCGATCGGTAGGCAACCGATCGATCGGTCATTAACACCGATCACTCGGTACTCGCGTTTTTGCAGAAATTTCAGTAAGGGTATTATGGTCTTTTGGTCGGTTCACTCTTACCTTAAGAGTTTAACCTGAGCCTTTAGGGCTTCATTTCGACACTTAGAGAGATTGGGAGATAAGAAGAGAGGAGAGGGAGATTCCTAAACCTAGGGTTTCCATTTTGGAGAGAAATCAAGGGGTTTGTGAACCCACACTCAACTCAAGCCCATTTTCTTCAAGATCAAGGCACAAGCTCGTGGAGAGCGTTCTCCAAGCTAGGGCAGCAGCTACACGAACGTTCTTGGAGGAGTTTTTTCCTCATTTCTTCAAAGTCGGTACTTCTTGCTACCCTCCTAGTTATAGTTCCTCTTTTCCCTTTATTTCTCTTTATTTTCCTTTATTTACACATGTGCAATGAGATGGATGGTTGTGAATGGTGAATGGAGATGAAATGGGCGATTGGATGCCAATGGTTGTGTTGTGATGATATGGCAAGCATGAACATACATGCATGATTTGAGTAAAACCCATCTAGAAAAGCATGTTGTAGGGTAAATCAATAATGAACACACCATGTTTGATGAAATGCCAAGGTGAATGAAATGAATAATAAATAAAGAAATTGCATGCTTAAACATTCATGGAAATTGCTAGGGTTATGGTAGTATGTTTTCGCACTTTCCCTAAATTGTTAAATTTATTACTTGTATATATGGTGATGTGCAATGTATTGTGAATTCCCCAAAATGTCATATTTAATTTCCATTGCAAATGTGTACACGATTACACGAGCACGGCATGAAATGACGTGATTTACCGATGTTTTCAAGGACGAGATGTAGAGGTGGGGCATATCCTACGATATGTTTCACTTCACTTTTGTCAAGGACAAGATGATCATGCATTGCATAGGGAAGGGTCTCCCATCTCATCGCATTACACGCATGGCATAGCATCGCATGACACGCATAGCATAGCATTTCATGACACTCATGGCATGACATGACACGCATGGATGATAGTTGCGACGGACTATGAACGGCAACTAGGCATATCACTCCGCATGGATGCTAGTTGCGACGGGCTATGAACGGCAACTAGTCATACACATTCTGCATGGATGATAGTTTCGACGGGCTATGAACGGCAACTAGACATGTCATTCCGCATATAGGGTACTAGTTGCGACGGACTATGAATGGCAGCTAGGCATGTGAACATGTTTAAATTCCGAATAAGCAAGCATGATACAAGCATGACACGCATAGCATGACATGGCACGCATGATACAAGCATGACAAGCATGACACGGTAAATAAGTTCCCAACTACGCGAAGGGTATTTTAAGTCAAGTCAAGTGCATGGTGTTTTTCAAGGATTTTATCGGCTTTTCATGAACTGCAAGCATGATTATGAATTTCCTTATTTCTTTGTATGATATTAACTGTTCCTGATTCATATATATCTATATTGTTTCCTGGGTATGCATTGCTATCTCTTGCTATAACTGTTGGTTAGTATTTAGTACCCACTGAGTATTCCATGCTCAGCCGTACTTCTTATGTCGGCAGGTTCTGAGGGAGCTGCTGCTCCATTTGATGTTTGTGCTCCTGGTCCATGGGTGGAGGAAGAGTACGTCGAGGAGCCTTTGGAGGAACCTCCCATAGAGGGTTATCAGTAGGTGGTGTTAGATTCTGAGTGGATTAGCTGTGGGTGAGCATGAGTGATTATATCCATGTATTTTGGCGGGCATATCCGCACTTTCCTTGTTTTGATTTCTTTGTATTAAAACTTGGACCATGTGTATATACTTAGAGGTTTGTTAGACTTCCGCTGTGTCTTATAGTTATGCTTCCGCTGTTATCCTCTATTGTATATGCTCTGTGGGTGTTTTGCAGGTGGTTTGTCAAGCAAGTCATGTAAGTCATGATTTAGTCGTCCAAGATTCACTCTAACTCCTAGGGTGGGTTTTGGGCCGCGACACCAAGAGTGTTACAGAGCTACGCAGTTTCCTTGGGTTGGCAGGCTATTACAGGAGATTTGTAGAGGGTTTCTCCAGCCTTACAGGGCCGCTTACCTATTTGACAAGGAAGAACGCCAAGTTTGTATGGAGTGACAAGTGCGAGATCAATTTCACGGAACTGAAGAAGAGACTTACCACAGCTCCCGTCCCAAAAGTAGCTAAATCTATGACAACGGCGTTGGATGAAATTTTTGAAAGACTATGAATACACCATCCAATACCACCCGGGCAAAGCAAACATTGTAGCAGACGCTTTGAGTAAAAGACCTCCGGGTTTATTAGCACACATGTTGGTGCAAGAATGGAAACTATTGGAAGATTTGGCAAATCTGGACATCAGTGTGAATGATTCTGTCCACGGTCCTATTTGGCAAATGTCACTGTTCGGCTGTACATTATAGATTTGATCCAAGAGTATCAAGCCACAGATGCTGAATTGTTGGCTTTCCGAGACAAGGAAGTTGCCAAGGGTAGTGAGGACTTCTCTCTCACTAGCCGTGGTGCTATTACATTCAAGGGAAGGCTGTGTGTTGCAGCCAATGTGGATCTTCGACGAGAGATTATGGATGAAGCACACCGTGCAAAGTATACAGTGCATCTTAGGGGTACAAAAATATACCGGAACCTCAAGAGTCACTTTTGGTGGCGGAATATGAAGAGGGATGTTGCAGAGTATGTGGCACGGTGCTTGGTGTGCCAGTAGGTGAAGGCAGAACACTTGAGGCCGGTAGGTCTATTACAATCACTCCCTATTCCTGAGTGGAAATGGGAGCACATATCCATGGACTTCATTGTTGGTTTGTCGAAAACGGCAAGGAACTCAGATGCGATATGGGTTGTGGTGGATCGTTTAAAAAGTCCGCGCACTTCTTGCCTTACAGAACTACCTTCAACTCTAGTCAGTTGGCATACTATATATCAAGGAAGTAGTTAGGCTACACGGGGTGTCAGTCAGTATTGTGTCAGATCGGGATCCAAGATTCACGTCAAGATTTCGGAAAAGCTTTCAAGAAGCTATGGGTTCCCGACTTGATTTCAGCATCGCCTTTCATCCATAGACAGATGGACAAATTGAGAGAGTAAACCAAGTTATCTAAGACATGCTTCAGGCGTGTATGTTGGATTTCAAGGGCAGTTGGGAAGAACACTTGCCTTTGGTTGAATTCGCCTACAATAATAACTACCAGGCGAGCATCCAAATGGCACCATTTGAGGCCTTGTATGGGCGAAGCTGCAGGTCACCACTCTACTTGTGATGAGGTAGGAGAGAGAAAGGTACTTGGTCCAGAATTGATCGAGCAAACTGCAGGTATAGTTAAGATCATCCGGGATCAGTTGAAAGCCGCTCAAGATCGTCAAAAGAGCTATGCGGACACGCGCCGTAGAGACTTGGAATTCCAGGTTGGCGATCGAGTCTTTGTGAAGGTATCCCCTAGCAAAGGGATTATGAGATTTGGTAGGCGAGGCAAGCTTAGTCCTCGGTACGTTGGACCGTTTGAGATTGGCACGATAGTTGGTGAAGTTGCTTACAGAGTAGCTCTTCCACCTCACATGGCCGCGGTTCACAACGTTTTCCATGTGTCTATGCTTCGGAAGTACATTGCAGACCATTCGCATGTCATAGAGTTGGAACCGTTGGGAATTCGAGAGGATCTCACTTTGGTTGAGAGGCCGGTTCACATTTTGGATCAGAGAGATCAAGTCCTTCGCAATAAGACTATTCCGTTAGTCCTCGTGCAATGACAACATCATGCCCGGGAAGAGGCTACATGGGAGCGTGAAGCCGAAGTCAAAGCAAAGTATCCCGAGTTGTTTGAATAGGCTTGTGTATGTACCTTGTAAAGTGTTTGGGTTTTGTAATGCATGTAATAGTCCAAATTTTGAGGATGAAATTTTTATAAGGGGGGAGGATGTAGAACCCCGAAACTTTTTCTCATGTCTTGGAATGTGTGCCAAGGCGTGATACCTTGTAATCCCAAAATTTCATGAAATGAGAATTTGAAACTTCGATGGAATTGTGTCAAGAATGCTATAATTAATTAGATAAATTATTCAATAAAGCCTATAAGCTTTAAAGAGGTCCTAGTCAAGTTTAGAAGATGTTAGAATAGAAGTAGAATGAATCTAAATAGTAAAAATGGGTGAAAAATGGACTCAGGGTCAAAAACCTACAGACCACCGATCTCTCTGTCCATGGAGCGATCGATCGGTCCACAACCGATCGATCGGAGGCTATCGACTGATTGAAAATTTTGTATGGGGAAATTTTCCAGAGAACTTGTTTTTGACCAAGAGCTCAGTCATATCACCGGTCGCTCGGTGGGCAACCGATCGATCGATCATAACCACCGATTGCTCGGTCTTCACATTTTTGCAGAAATTTCAGTAAGGGTGTTTTCGTCTTTTGGGCGTTGCACTCAAGCCTTAAAGGCTTTGCCCGAGCCTTGAGGGCTTCATTCACACACTTAGGTTATTTTGAGAGATAGAGAAAGAGGAGAAGGAGATCCTAACCTAGGGTTTTGGTTTTGGGGAGATATCAAAGGGGTTTCAAGAACCCTAGATCACTCAAGCTCGTTTTCCTCTAAGCTCAAGGTTCAAGCTCTTGAGGAGCACTTTCCCCAAGCTAGGGCAGCGACTCACGCATGTTTTTACAAGGGGTTTCTTCCTTCATTTATCAAGGTCGGTACTTTTACTACCCTCCTAGTTCATATCTTCCATTCCTTTCCTTCCTTTTATTGTTTTCCTAAAAGTATGAACCTATTGGGATGTGAATGGATGGTTGTGTGAGGATGGACTTGGGCGAATGGATGCCGTGTGAATGATGGGATGAATGAAATGGGGAGGGAAATGTACCCATAATGAACACAAATGTGTGATGTGAATATCAATCCACCTAGAAAAGCATAATATAGGTTTAATAAATAATGAACACACCCATGTTTGATGAAATGCCAAAGTGAATGAAATGAGTTGTAAATTAAGAAAACGTATGCTAAATTGCTTATGTAACTTGTTAGGGATTATGATAGTGTGAGTTCTTGTTTTCCCAAAAATGTCATGAATGTTCATTGGTTTAAAATTGCTATACGCTATACATTGTGAAATTCCCAAATGTCATATTTAATTTCAAATGCAAGTATGTACACGATCCCACGAGCACGGCATGCATGACATGATTTACCGAGGCTTTTCAAGAACGAGAATTAGAGGTGGGACATATCCTACGATATGTTTTACCCCACGTTTGGCAGGAACAAGACTATCATGCATAAAGAAGGGTTTCCCTTCCCTCGCAAGAGCATCTAGGAAGAAGGGTCTCCCTTCCCTCACAAGTAGTTTATTTTTCGAGCAATCATGGGACATGACATGGCAAGCATGAACATTTAGGAAGAAGGGTCTCACTTCCCTCATAAGTACTTTACATTTCCAAGCAAGCATGACATGACATGACACGCATGAAAAGCATGACACGACATGATATGACAAGACAAGACAAGTTTCAAGCACGAAAAAGGGTAATTTAAGTCAAGTCAAGTGCACGATCTTTTCAAGGATTTTATCGGCTTTTATGAATGCAAGCGTGATTATAACTGCTTTACTTTCTTGTGATGATATGAATTGTTCCTGCCTTATATATGTGAACTGCTTCCTGTTTCTATACTACTATGGATTTGCTATGACTGTTGGGTAGTATTGAGTACCCGCTAAGTATTCCATGCTCAGCCATACTTCTTATGTCGGCAGGTGATAGCGGAGCAGTTGATCCTTTTGATATCTGTGCTCTGAGCCCTTCGGTGGAGGAGGAGTACGTCGAGGAACCCGTAGAGGAACCTCAGGGCGAGGGTTACTATTAGGTTGTGAAAGATTCTGAGTGAATAGCTGTGGCTGAGCTTGAGAGTTATATTTATGTATTTTGGCGGGCATGTCCGTACTTTCTTTGTCTTTATTTCTTTTGTATCAAACTTGGATTATGTATGTATATACATAGAGGTTTGGTTAAGTCTTCCGCTGTGCTATGTTAGAGTATGTTTCCGCTATTTATGTCCTCTTTGTATATGCTCTGTGGGTTTTTGCAGGATGGTTTGTCAAGCAAGTCATGTAAGTCATGATTAGTCGTCGAAAATTCACTCTAACTCCTAGGGTGGGTTTTGGGTCGCAACATTCTTCAAATTACCCATGAAGGGACTACTACTGTCAAGATCTCCAAACTTCAATTACTGACCTCTAAGTTTAAGAAGTTGATGATGGATGATAATGAAACTTTCGATAGTTTTTATACAAATTTGAGTGACATTGTCAATTCTAGCTTCAATCTAGGGGAAAGAATTCCTGAGTCCAAAATTGTTAGAAAAATTTTAAGATCTCTACCTGAGAGATTTCGATCGAAGGTTATCGCCATCGAGGAGAGCAAAAATGTTGATGCTCTCAAACTTGAAGAGTTGATTGGTTCTCTCCAAACCTATGAGTTACATTTGAACCCATCTAAGAAAACAAAATCCATTGCCTTGAAGTCCGTTAAAGAATCCAAAGATGGCTTAGATAGTGACTCTAAGGATGAAATTTAGAAAATTTAGAAGTTGGCTTTGTTTGTAAAGAAATTTAGAAAATTTTTGAAACTTAATAAGAGATTTAATCCAAAAGGACAAAAATCTTTTGAAAAGCCCAAGTCCAAGCACTTTGAAAATAAGAAACATTTTAAAAGTGTGGACAAGAAATCCCAACGTGTTCAATGCTATGAATGCCAAGGCTACGGCCATATTGCCGCTGAGTGCTCTAATAAGAAAAGATTTAAAGGCAAGGCAAGGGATGACAGTGAATCTGAATATGAGGAATCAGATAGTTCTTCTTGTGAGGAGACTAGGGGTTATATGGCCTTCACTGCATCCTTATCTGGGATTGAGGAATCTTCTTCAAATGCTGTGAGTAACCAACACTGTAGGGATGGTGAGGAGGATGATGAGAGTCAGAATGACTGAGATTCTGAGGGAGAGCTCGGGGCAGTCTATGATGAACTATTTTAGGAATGCCTAAAGCTGAAAAATGTTCAGTTTTCCATGTCCAAAAAGATCAAATCTATTGAAATGGAAAAAGATGCCTTAGACTAAATGACTTTAGGGTTGAGAGCTCTTGTGTCATAGCTTGAGGAAGAGAAGGCTTCCCTCCTTGCCAAGACTCAGCTACTTGAATCTAATTTACATGCTTGTCTTGATGAAAAGACAAGTCTTGAAATCAAGTTGGCTGATCTTGAGCAAAATCAGAGGTATGGAGATGAGAAGGAAACTCCATCCACCTCGAACACTGAGCCTGGTGCTAAAAGGCACCCTCCTGCTAAAGGGAAAGACCCTTCTACTCAGGAATTCATTCCTACATGTCATAGATGTGGAGTGAAGGGTCATATTAAGCCTCGATGTCCTAAACTTCGAAAAATGCCTAATCATGGCTTTGAGAACCACAACAACTTTAATGAGAATCTTCAAAGGAGAGTTGAGGTGCTAGTGGAGAAGTCTGGGAGTTTGTGTGAAGATTTGATGAAGATGGCTCACAACTCTAGATAGTGGCATGGTCATGACACTCCTCATGCTAGATATAGAGGAGGTAACAGGGGGAACCATAATACCCGCCATAATTCTAGGACTCAACCTGGAAAAGGAGGAACAGGAGGAAGAGGCAAAAGGTCATACCTACCTCAACTGAAACGGTTAGAGACCAAAGGGTCAATCTAACTTCAAAAACCATTTGGGTGAGAAAGGAAGACTTGAAGGGTTTCACTTAGCCCATGCCTGTCATAGCTTAGGGTGTGCTGTTATTGTTCTATCTTGTCCTAGTGCTATGCTATTTGTGTATACTAGTTTTTTTTATTTGCTTTGGTATGTTTTTCTGTTTTCTTTATTTTGAAAAATCCAAAAACATTGAAAAACCATAAAATCCAAAAAGATTTTTTTTGCTGCCCCTGTTTGACTTTCATGATCTGCATTCCTTGTGTGATCTTTATTTCTATACTTGTCCAAGGTTGAACATGAGTTTGTTGCTGATTGAAGATATTTCACCTTCATAGTCTCTTGGTTAGACTGAAAATTAGACCGGTTTTACCTTGAACAGTTAGAGACTTATTCATGTGTGTATGCTTTACAAATTTCACATACACGCTGACTGATTCTGTTGAGAGGTCTATTTTCCAATCTGTAGGTGTATGGCTTATCCCATAAAGTGTGACCTTGAATGACCAATCTAGAATGACCATATTTGTTAGTATCCCCATTTTGTGTATCATCCATGAGTATAAAATTGTTACAATGAAAATGGCTACCTACTGGGATAGTGTGAAAGTCACTATTAGATGCAAACAGTATGAAATGGCTACCTAGGCGGATAGTAGGTATCTATCTAGGCCACTAGAGTGAAAGCCCCTACTGCTAATAGCCAGGACTACCTACCTAGATAGTGTGGAAGCCATCATTACATGAAAAGATATGATCAGATAAAGATCATCAAAAGAAATCTTACAAACTGGAGGTATTTGACCAAAAATAAAAGAAAAATATTGAGTCAAATAAAATGGATAAAGGAGCACTAAAATGTAAAAAATCATCATATCTGGATCTAACTAGGTTTGACTTCTAAGATGTATGTCTTCGGGAGTCCTCTTAGTGGTTAATGTCATACCCTTGGAAAGGAAAAAAAACCTTGATCTAGTATCTTGTCAGACCACCACTACACACAATGCTTCACTTTTGAACTGTTCACTAAATGTGTCTAAGTAAATTGGCTATGCTTTAGCATTCCATGAGATTTAGTTAGATGGGTATCCTCAGTCGGACTAACTAATCATGTTCTTCATTGGATTTGTAATTTTAAATTACTACTACTTGGAATGCTTTTGATGCATGTTTGTGTGGCACATGATATTTTTTTTGTAATATTATTATGTGTTTTCTTTTTTGTTGTCATGGGCCTTTCTGTCTTAAGTGGCCTATTTTTGGTGGTATCCTTGATCTTAGGGGGAGAAGATAAAGTTGACTTGTTGAGGGGGAGCTCTGTGCTTGAGTAGTTGAGGGGGAGGATGTGCTTTAAATTTCTATCTTGTTTCCCGTTCTTTATGTCCCCTCATTGTCTGCATTTGATTGGTTGTACTGTGGTTGCCTTAATATTTCATCTTTGCTAAATTGGTATATTTTTTTTGAATATTGGCTTCCTGCCTACCTTTGGCAATTGTGCCAAAAAGGGGGAGAATGTTAGGGTAGTATTTTCCTAGTTCAGTACATTCCTTGCTTTACCTGTGGTTACTTATTTTTATATTTCATACATGCTTCACTGGGTGTTTTGTTTATGAGCATGTGCAGGTGCAGGACTGTAGCAGACAGATTATACTTAAAAAGAGCTTAAGTGTCTTGATTTAAGATGATTTGTCAATTGATGTCATGTAAGAGTGTTGGATTCATGTATTGTCCTAATTCACCGTTTTGATGAGTTTGGGTGAGTTTGTGTCAAGTCATGTACTTCAGTTTGGTTTTGCCATGGAATTACCACAGGGGGAGATTATAAAGTCCATGTTTTTTTGTGTTGGCATATTTCGGTGTCAAAAAAATGAGTCTAGGTGTCTAGGTGTGTGTCTTGTGTCATTACCTATAAGCATCCACACCAAAGCGAAGTTGAAGACCAAAGAAGACCGGTTGATCCACTCGGTTGATCATTTCCTTCATAGGATGGTAAGTGACCTAGATACCATGTGACCATAGGTGGGATTTGACCTAGAATAATCCTAACATGATGCCTTAGGTGGTAAGTGTCCTAGTCTAATCATACGGACCCTAGGTGATGAGATAAGTAGTGCAAAACAAGTTAACAATGCTGAAATTTTTCAAAAAACCAAGGTTGCTTGTGAGAGGTATATTCCCAAACCGTAGCTCAGATTTTGCTCTATAATATGTCAAATTGACCATGTCAAAAAGAGATACAACTTTTATGAAGGGGCCAAGAGTTGAAAACGAAGTTTAAAAAACTTTTTTAGCCTTAGGGTCGACCTTGGGCGTTTAGGGTCGACCCTGAAGTGGCAAAATAATGTATGGGCTTTTGGAACAGAACCTTCAAAATATGGGGGTCGACCCTGGAGGATCCTTTGGTCGACCAAATTGTACATTTTGGTCGACCAATGGATTCCCATGGGTCGACCCTGATATGGGAGTTTTGCTAAAACGTTTCCTTGCTTGCCTCTTTGATTTTTAACCGATTTTAGTAACTTCTAAACACTGTTTTTAGGTCTCTATATATTGTGAACCCTTCCACTTCATAGAGAACAACCTTGGGAATGGGTAGAGAGGTTTTTTAAGTTTTTCCAAAGGATATAAAACCTATGGAAATTATTTTTCTCAACCCCTTTTGTTAGTACATTAAACCTAGAGTTTACAAGCCAAAAGTTTCAATATTGCTTGTTTGGACTTGTGCATTGAAAGAGTCCATCTAGGTGATGATTCTTATCAAACCATCAACCGGTTCTGGATAGAACACCTTGGCCAGAGTGTTCCGGAGCCTTTGCGAAGGAGATCGATCCAAGAAGGATGGTGGTAGAGTGATTTGGTCGTTGGAATCCAAAGCCGTCATTGACAGAGATCGATCGGAAGATCGTGGACTGTTTTCGAGACACAAAGAGAAGTACGAGAGGCTATGGTTGATCACGGGACTTGTGAGTACATGATAAATTTTCGAGGCGTGAAGGACTAAGAACTGAAGGATCGAAGTGTCGAGTCCAAAGAAGTCAAGTTCGAGTCTTGTAAGTTCTTGTTTACTTTGTCTTAGTGGATTCTCATGGCTGGACTAGGTCCCGTGGTTTTTCCCGGAAGGGTTTCCACGTAAAAATCCTTGTGTTTTGGTTTGCTTGGCTTTCGATTTTCCACACTTAAAGTACATCATCCCTTAACTTAATAACTTAATTGTTAAAACATCAAAAATGGTAGATAGACTTATAGGAAGCCTTAACCATCCCTTCGAACTTATAGATTCTCAACTCAAACCCTTGATTTGAGGTTCACCGAATTGATCTTTTAAATCCTAATTATAAGTTTTAAATGGTCTAAATGGGCTCTAAAGCTATCTGGTCTGGGATGAATTGCAACAGACCAGAATTTCAGCAGACTAGTTTTCAGAAATCCGACGTTTTGTCCAACTTCGACTCAAAACTTGAAAAAGTATTAAACATGAACCTCGAAGAGGATTTCCATATCTTTCTAATGGATTATGAATCACTCGATTCTGATCAGCGGTCACCAAAAAATGGTTCCCTAAAGTTGAGAGTATGTTAAGACATCCCTCTTTTTTGACACTTAGAGTATAAAAGAGTATTTTATACTCTTGTTCTTTCATCCCAAATACTCAACAACAATACTTAAACTAATTTAAACCATTCTTATTATTGCTCATAAACCAAATTACATAAATGACCCTTGGTGTCATGACCCAAAATACCCCATAGGAGTTAGGGATACCTTAGCTCATGACCACTGTGTCATACCATCCTGTATAACACATAAGGCTTACTTACCATCCTGTGAGAGAGAGCATACAATGCATAGAAAATAGTGAACCTAAAAATTCTTCTATATAACAAGGTTCCATGTACAAGAGTCAACTAGGACTAAATGAAAAAGTAAACCTTTTATACAAAATTCATCCCTTGAGTTACCAACTCAAGTTCGATGCGAAACCCCCAAAATGAAGCTCCAAATACATGTCGCTCTCCCTCAACCATAAGGCCACGTGTCCAAGCACCTATCATCAACATGATGATTCCAAGCAAGCTCCTGCTCGACCCTCAGTTTCGGAGCACGATCATCCAACCTCGAACCTACCGACATAACAGTTCGGCTGAGTATTGAATACTCAGCGTATACAAACTACTAACTGACAATGTTATAAAATATTAACATGTCATACAGAGTACAGTTCATCAGAACATATGCATAATCAAAGTGCGAATGTTTAAAACAATATAACAATTGCATATTCTCAAAAAACATACTTTAAATCATACTTTGAGTTCATACTTTCACAAAACGTATTTCAAATATCTTATAAGTCTTGTATGTCTTGTGAGTTCCATATGAATCACCTTATGAGTTCTTAAGAGCTTATGCGTGGCTTATGAGATTCTTAGCTTATTAGTTCCTTATGAATTCTTGAAAGTTCCTTATTAGTCTTATTCGTCTTATGAGACTTATGAGTTCCCTATGAGGATCAAGCTTCACTTATTTCATTTGGCTAGCACCCAAACTATGAAATGGACGGACATGCATAGCTTTCTTTATTGTATATACTTAACTAGTACCCGAACTATGAATGGACGGACATACCAGCTTCGTACATACCCTACTAATACCCAAACTATGAATGGACGGACATATTAGCATGAAATATTTTAACTAGTACCCGAACTATGAATGGATAGACATACCAGCGTTCTTATGAGTTTTACTAGTACCTGAACTATGAATGGAAGGACATACTAGCATTCTTATGAGCTTATGAGACTTGTGAACACTTATGAGCATTTACTTATTAGCTTTATCTTATGAGAATTCCTTATGATCTTTTACTTTTTTATTATTATGAGAAATCTCGGTCATACATGTGCATAGAGTGCTTGTGAGCGTCATCGAATACATGTGAGCATCTTAGAGATCAAGGAAAGCTTTTAAACATTTAGTTATATGCATAGAGCACTTGTGAGCATCATAGTAGAGAGTATTTAAAACATTGGAATAGATCATGTAATTTCACTCATGGAATTATCATAGCATATACATGGCTACTTAGCCTATTTTGCAAAAATCATAATTTAAAGCTTACTTTACGGTAAAACCCTCCTTTTAATACTCATGCTTAATACCAAGTTTATCATAAAAACATGGTGATGATATACACCATTTGTGATCAATAGGTTAAGCAAGGAAATCATCAAGTATAGTGAAATTCCCAATTTTGTTTTATTCCTTCAATAGCAAATGCATATAAGGCTATATGCCTTAGTTTTCTCAAAAACATACATCAATACTCACTATTTCATTTCATTCATGTTAATAGTACGTAGTAGTATATACATACAAGGCTACAAGCCTTACTTTCCTCAAGAACATGCAACAAAGCTTACTAACAAGGCTATACACCTCAATTTCTACAAAAAACCATGCTTTACTAATTACTAAGTATGAATGAATCATAACAAGGTAGTTAGTAGATTGTTCTACCTTTTGAAGGATTGATTTCCTTCAATCAAGAGCTTTTAGAAAGCTTGAGGGATTAATATCCAAGCTTTGAGAAGCTTATAGAAATCTGAAAACTAGAACAGAGTTTCACTTTTGCTTCTAAACACCAACCACGAACTCACTTCCGAGAATTCCCAACTTGATGATTCACTTTGGAATCGAAATCCAGCGGTTAGAACACCAAGAAGGCAAGAAGAACTCTTCCTTTGATGGCAAAACATGAACTCAAAACATCCAAACAATTCTCAATTTTCTTCTTCTTCTTCTCTTCTTCAATCTCTCACAAATCCAAGCTTAGGGTTTCAGTAGATCAAACCCACGAAATCCCCTTCTATTTATAGTCTAAAAGTTGCCAAAAACCCAAAAATATCTTAGAAAAATATCCCCCAAGGTCGGTGATGAGTTACAGCTTGTTTTTGGGCGTTTTTGCCCTTTTTCAGGTTGAATTCGTTGACGAATTCTGGCCCCCAGATCAATTCGTCACCGAAATGGCACTCTGCCTGGGCAGGTTTTTCTCACTTTTGTATTTTGATCATAACTTTTGACTCGCTTATCCAATTTTGATGATTAAACTTGCGTTCGATTCATCTTTCAAAGGGGAACAACTTTCATGTCTTTTATAAAGCCCAATTCTGAGAATTTAAGGGTCTAAATGGGCCCACAAGTGGACTGGTCCAGGGATAAATTTCAGCAGATCAATATTTACAATAGATCAGGTTTTGGAAATCCCACATTTGACTTAACTTATACTCCTAATCTGAAAAGTGATAAACATAAACCATAAAGAGGGTTCTAATATCTTTCTAATGGCTCAAGAATCACTCAATTCTGATGAGAGACGACAAAACTAGGGATCCTACAAGTTGAGGGTTGTTAAGACCTCCCCCATCCTTTAGCACTTAGAACCTTTCCCTTTTTTTTATTTTAACACCCATAAACATCAAGGATGGTTCTTTAGTATCCTCACACACCATAAAACCTATAATAAACTTCTCACATCATTCACAAGCACCTAGGAAAACCTTGGACCTCACAAACACTGTTTACTGCACTATTCATAGCACTATTCACACATTATTCACTTACAGCCCTTTAAGCACTTAGGGTATTTTATATACCCTTGCTTTTACCCACTTAGAGTATATTTATACTCTCTTTTTGAGACTCAACACACGCATCTAAACCCCTCACTCGACTCACCATACTACTAAGAACAAAATGGAAGGCTTTAGGCCTTTACACACACCATACAAGGGCACTATTCACTAACACTGTTCATAGCATAGTAAACTCGGATTCTGGGGTTCTTCACTTGGCCTTCACAAGACTTGTGTCCATGAAACTATTCATAGCACTATTCACTACACTATTCACAACACTTTTTATAGCCTAGTGAACTCAGTTCCAGGGTACTACATTCGGAGACTTTTGAAGCACGGTGACCAGTTTTAACGCGTATTTAGGAGCCTGTCAAATTGTTCTAATTTTTCCTAGACTGACTCTTGCAATGTTAGTTTAGCGAGTTTTTTGCTGCCCTAATTTTTTCCTAGACCGTCTTTTTTTGGTCTAGCAGAACTTTGATTTTGACTCTAATTTTTGCCTAAGCCGTCCTTACGGATTTTCAACTTAACGAGTCATTGTCGCTCAAATTTTTGCCTAAGACATAGTTTGAAGTTTGGCCTAGCGAGCTTTTCTTTTGATTCATATGAATAATATTGCTTTAGGAATCTGGCATTGGTTGGAGGGATGATTCGCTCTCCATCCATTGAGGTCTACAGGTACGCTCCGTTGGAATATACCTTCTCGATGATATAGGGCTCTTCCCACTTTGGTTTCGAGTTTTTCCTTGGTTCGATGAGTGAGGATGATTGGAGTCCTGACCATTAAGACCAAATCCCCGGTTTTGAAAGAGCTTAGTCTTACTCTTTTTTTAAAGGCATTCGCTAACCTTTGTTGGTACATCTCTAAACTCTATTGGGCTTGGAGATGACGTTCATCAAGATTTTCAAGCTTTGAAAGACAAACCTTAGCTGAGTATTCATTTGTGATAGACTACTGAACTTCCACCTGTAGGGAGAGAATTTCAATTTCTAAGTGAAGAACCGCTTCACCATCGAAGACCAGAGAATATGGTGTGGCCTTAGTTGGAGTTTGGTAATTAGTCATGTCGCAACCCCATAATACCCCCTGGGAGTTAGGGATACTTTGGCTCGTGATGTGCCATATCTGATACTAAACCATCCTGTCAATATATACAAGGCGATGCAGAATGGAGACATAAACTAATGTGGAACCTTAATCAAAGTACGGAAGCGTAACCCAAAAATTTATTTTCTATATATACTCTGTATTCTAAGTTTGTACATACATGACAAAAGTAAAGGTGGACATGCCCACCTATCAAAAATATAAAATGAATCTCACTATCAATCCTCTCAACAATAGTCTGTTGGCATTATGGGTGTCAGGAGTCTAGCACTGGGCGATGGCTTCAAACAGTGTCAGCCCCAGCTCGATAGGTGTTTGGCGTACCCAACCGCCTGAGGCCCGTAATGGACTAGTATAAGGAAATAAAGTAGCACCTTCCTCATAAGGCCGGTCTTTTGGTGTAATGGTAAGTGCTTGATCCTGACAATTGGTATCAAAGCCTAATACTCTAGATAGATCTAAAAAATCTGAGTAATCGATTTTAAAATGGCAAACAATATTTTTGCAACAAGCTTAGGAGAAGGACAATCAACCACCAGACCTCCATTGTTCAATGAAGAGAATTATAATTACTAGAAAACTAGAATGATGTATTACATCCAAGCTCTAGACTATGAGTGTTGGAAGGTAATAGTCAATGGCCCCCATCTTCCCACAAAAATTGTGGATGATGTTAGAATCGCCTAAGTAGAGGAAGAATGGAATGATGCTGATATAAAGCTCATTCAAATCAATTCTAAAGCTATTAGCAACCTCTATTGTGCCCTGAGTCCTCAGGAATTTAATAGTCTCTGGTTGTGACTTTGCTAAAGAAATCTGGGATAAGCTTAAAGTCACCTATAAAGGGACTAATCAGGTTAAAGAAGAAAAGATTAGTATGTTCACAAGTATGAATTATTTAAAATGGAAAAAGAAGAGTCTATTGGTGATATGTTCACCAGATTTACTAGCATCTTGAATGGTCTAAAATCTTTGGGTAAAGTGTATTCAAATGCAGAAAATATGAGAAAGATTCTGAGATCACTGCCCAAAGAATAGACTCCAAAAGTTACAGCAATCCAAGAAGTTAAGGACCTCACCAAGCTGCCTATGGATGAGCTGTTGGGATCTCTAATGACTTATGAAGTCATAATGAAGGATCAACTGCTTGATGAACCAAGAACTAAGAAAAGGCTGGCCCTCAAGTCATCTCATGTGGAAGAAAGTGATGAGGAATCCAACAGTGATGATGATGATATTGTCTTGATGGCAAGAAGGTTCAAGAGGTTTCTCAAGCATAAGAAGAACTTCAAAAAGAGACCATACAAGAAGGAGTTCTCAAATGAGGTAACCAAGGCTGAATCGAGCAAGAAGGAGCCCCTCACTTGCTATGAATGCAAGAAACCAGGCCACATTAGGACTGACTGCCCATAACTCAAGAAGAGCTAAAAATTCAAGAAGAAAGCAATGATGGCCACTTGGGATGATTCGGATGGAAGTCAGAAGATTCTAGTGATGAAGAAATAGCAAATCTGTGCCTCATGACAAATGAGGATGAGGTAACTTCTACTCCAAATGACTCTCTTTCTTATGATGAAATAAGAGATGCTTTTGATGAACTTTACATTGAATTTGGTAGAATAGCAAAATTAAATAAATCTCTTAAAAAGGACATCCATACTCTCACACATTCATATGAAACCTTGCAAAAAGAAAAGAGTATGTTAGTAGATGAGAATGAGGAATTGAATAAGAAATTGAATGAAATTCAAAATCTTCCTCATGAGTCATCTAGTGAATGTGATGAGCTGAAAGCAAAAGTCAAAGACTTAACCAATATCATCCTCACATTCACTAATGGTCAAAAGAACTTAGAAAGACTCTTAGGACAACAAAGATGTGTCTTCAACAAAGCAGGACTTGGTTATAATATTTTTTCAAAACAAAAAGATTATCCAAATTTCTTTACTAAATTAAGTAGTAACCAAACTCCACCTTCTACTTCATTTTATAATGGTAAAATAGTTAAAAAGATTTGGGTTCCAAAAGGAACATCTTCTTCTTTCAAAACTGACCATAAAGGACCAAGAATGAAATGGGTTCCCAAGGGAATTAATCCTCCCAAGAACACCCAAAAGTCAAGTTGGGTTCCAACCAAAGTTGTTTAGGTATCAGGGGGAAAGTATCTCGGAGTTACTTGAATTGGCTGTGTAGGTGTGCTTTAAGACAAGAACATCCAAGACAACATGGTTCTTGGAAAGTGGATGCTCAAGGCATATGACTGGGAACAAGAAGCTGTTTGCATCACTCAATCCAAAGAATGGTGGACATGTAACTTTTGGAGACAATGCTAAATGAAAGATTATTGGAATAGGTAACATTGGTAAAAACAACTCTACAATTATTGAAAATGTCTTGCTAGTAGATGGTCTCAAGCATAATCTTATTAGCATTAGTCAACTTTGTGATAAATGAATAAATGTCTCATTTAAATCAAATATTTACATGATTAAGGACAAAGATATTCTAAACACTTTGTTTGTAGCACATAAAAATGAAAATGTCTATACCTTAGAATTTGATGAGCTTCAATCTCAAATTATGATATGTTTTTCTACAGTAGATGAAGCTAGTTGGTTATAGCATAGAAGATTAGGACATGCTAGTATAGATCTTTTCTCTAAGCTCTCTAAAAATGAATTAGTAAAAGATTTGCCTAAAACCAAATTTGTAAAAGACAAAATCTGTGATGCTTGCCAACTTGGAAAACAAATAAAGTCCTATTTCAAAACTAAGAAAAACATTTCTACTTCTAAACCTCTAGAGCTCTTGCATATGGATCTATTTGGCCCAAATGAAGTAGCTAGTCTTGGAGGCAAAACTTATGCTTTTGTGATTGTGGATGATTATTCAAGGTACTCTTGAAAACTATTTATTTCCCACAAAAATAAAGTACCTTCTTTATTTAAAAAGTTTTGCAAAAGAGTTCAAAATGAAAAAGGTTATTCTATTAGCAATATAAGAAGTGATAGAGGAGGAGAGTTCAAAAATAAAGAGCTTGAGTCATTTTGTGAAGAAAATGGTTTTAACCATAATTTTTCAGCTCCTAGAACTCCTCAACAAAATAGTGTAGTAGAAAGGAAAAATATATCTCTTCAAGAAATGGCTAGAACTATGCTAAATGAAAATAATCTTCAAAATTATTTTTGGGTTAAGGCCATTAATACATATGCTATGTAATCATCAAAGTAGTTATAAGAAATAAATTAAATAAAATTCCTTATGAGCTTTAGAATAGAAGAATTCCCAATATAAGTAATTTCAAGGTGTTTGGTTGTAAGTGCTTTATACTAAATGATAAACAACCTCTTAAGAAATTTGATGTAAAATCTGTAAAAGGAATCTTCCTTGGATATTCAATTAATAGCAAAGCTTATAAGTATTCAATAAGAAAAGCTTAACTGATTGAAGAATCAATTCATGTTGTATTTGATGAATTTAATCCGTTCAACAAAGCTAATAATGAACTTGATGATGAAATTGAAAATCTTCCTAAAGAAATATCTAATTTAGAAATCAATTAAGTAAGTAAAGATACTCAAGTTAATGTAGAAGCTAATGATAAAATCAATGAAACAAATATTGAGGAAGAAAATGAAGATGAAGAATCATAACAACTTCCAAAAGCTTGGAAATTAATAAAAGATCATCCTAAGGACTTAATCCTTGGTAATATGGAACAAGGGATTAGAACAAGAAGAAATTCAATGAACCTTGCTTTCCTAAGTCAAATTGAACCTAAAAATACCTTAGAAGCAATTGAAGATGAATCTTGGGGCATTGCCATACAAGAAGAGTTAAACCAATTTGAAAGAAACTAAGTATGAGATCTAGTACCTAGACCAAATGATAAATCTATAATTGGTAT
This sequence comes from Tetracentron sinense, assembly GCA_015143295.1. NCBI lineage: Eukaryota > Viridiplantae > Streptophyta > Magnoliopsida > Trochodendrales > Trochodendraceae > Tetracentron > Tetracentron sinense. The sequence goes on along the minus strand of CM026556.1, from coordinate 23,056,702 downwards.
AAAATGGGTCATTAGAAACAAGAATGATGAAAATAGATATGTAATTAAAAATAAGGAAAAACTAGTAGCTCAAGGTTACAACCAAGAGGAGGGCATAGACTATGTTGAATCCTTTGCCCCGGTTACTAAACTGAAAGCTATAAGAATGCTACTTGTATTTGCTAGTCATAGAGAACTTAAATTATTTCAAATTGATATAAAAAATACATTTCTTAATGGTTATATTAATGAAGAAGTATATGTAAATCAACCCCCTTGCTTTGAAAATTATAAATTTCCAAATCATGTATTTAAGCTAACAAAAGGTCTATATGGATTAAAGCAAGCTCCAAGAGCTTAGTATGAAAGGCTAAGTAGCTTCCTAATTGAAAATGGATTCATATGATGCAAAATTGATACAACTCTATTTATAATGACCAAAAATAATGATATGCTAATAATTCAAATCTATGTAGATGACATTATATTTGGATCAACTAATGAATATCTTTGTAAAATGTTTGCTAAAACAATGCAAGAAGAATTTGAAATGCGTATGATGGGAGAACTAACATTCTTCATGCGACTTCAAATTAACCAAACTAAACAAGGAACATTTGTTAATCAAGCTAAATATACTAAATAATTGCTTCAAAAATTTGGAAGGGAAAATATTAAGATTATGGATACTCCTGTGAGTCGATCAACCAAACTTGATAAAGATGAAAAAGACAAAAATGTTGATGAAAAACTATAAAGAAGCATGTTTGAAAGTCTTTTGTATCTTACTGCAAGTAGACCTGACATTATGTTTAGTATTTGCATTTGTGCAAGATTTCAATCTTGTCCAAAAGAATCCCATATGATAGCTATAAAAAGAATATTTAGATAATTGTTGGCACAATTTACTTAGGCTTATGGTATCCTAAAGACACAAATCTAGACTTAATAAGCTATTCAGATGCAGACTTTGCTGGATGCAAAGTGAATAGAGAAAACACTAGTGGAACTGGTCATTTTCTAGGACATTCTCTTGTTTCATGGTTTAATAAGAAATAGAATTCAGTGGCTCTATCCACAGCTGAGGCTGAGTATATGGCAGCTGAACACTGTTGTGTTCAAACTTTGTACATGAAACAATAGTTAGAAAACTTCAAACTTTTCTATACTAAAATTCCTATTAAGTGTGATAATACAAATGCTATTTGCATGACTAAAAATCTCATTCAACACTCAAGAGCTAAACACATAGAAATCAGATATCATTTTATAAGAGATCATGTACAAAATGAAGAAGTTATCTTGGAATTTATGGAACAAAACAATCAGCTTGCTGATATCTTTACCAAACCCCTTCAATCTGATAGGTTCTATACTTTGAGAAGAGAATTGGGTATGACTAGTCTAAATGAGCTAAACTAATCATATTTATGAATCAATTTGATCGAAAATGAAAATCTATGAATTAATGTGTTATGAATTGTTTCATCTTGATCTGAATATAATTTGAATGATTTATAATGTTTTGGATGCTTAAAAGAATCATTGATTTTAAGAAAAATAGTTAAAAAATATAAAATGAATCATATCTTCAAATTCAGTACTGAATTCAGTGACGAATTCAGTCTGGTATTTGATTTTGGCGATGAATTATTGAGTATTTTTTAAAACAGAATGTTTTCTGTACTCAATTCGGCGACGAAATAGGGTCGACCATCCACTTCGTCGACGAAGTCTATTCGGAATTAAAAACAGTAGGTTTCCCTGACATGATTTCGGCGATGAATACAAGGCTGAAGCCCAATTCGACGACGAAATAGGTCGAGGGTATAAATGTATACCCCCAAATCTGTTTTTCGTTTCAAACCTAGGTTTCCCTCCAAACTCCTATTTCATTGCTCCAACATCCAAATCCTTTCTAAATCCCTCTAAAATCAAACCTAAATCTATGAAAATGCTTCCATGGAGCCCCCAAGAAAAAGTCACGCACAGACAAGGGCAAGGAAGTTGCCATGAGTTCAACCAGCTCCAGCAAAATTCAAGGACAGCAAGTACGAGAAGTTTTTCAAGGATAAATTCCTACCTCATTCCCCTCTCTATGGTAAGGTTTTCAACTTCGTAAACCTAGATGCCCACAGACTAAAACCTATTAAAACTCTTTTTGTTGCCCTTAAATGGGATTCTTTCCTAGAATCTAACGAAATCATGTTTCCTAAATTGGTTAGATCATTTTACACACATTTCCATTTTGATCAATCCAAATCCCTTATCACATCCTTTGTTTTAGGGAAAAACATCTCTTTTCAACTCAATAAATTGCAAACAATCTTAAAAATTCCTCAATGCTCACTTCAAACCTTTGTGAATGGTCAATGGACCAAACAAGAAGGATTTGATGTGATAGAAGCACTCAAGATGATGTGGATCAAGCAAGACTTCACTACCCCTTTCCAACCCAATGTCAAGGACCTCACCTTGACTTCTAGGCTCATTCATCACATCATAACATATAATCTAGTATCTAGGGCTGGTGGCAGGAAGTATCTTACATACTTTGATGTCTTCCTCATGTGGTGCATCCTATCCTCCACATCCATTGATCTATCCTATATCATTGTCCAATGTATGGATGATGCATTTAAAAGAAAATCAGGGTGTCTCCCTTTTAGTCAAGCCTTGACCAAAATCTTTAGGCACTTCAATGTACCATTCTCTTCCCAATCTGATTTTGTCTTTGCAGATGACTCCATTTATAGCAAAGCCAGCATCCAAAGGATGGGCTATATCTAGAATGAAATCCAGAAGGTATGGACTCCCAAAGCTTCTGCTTCTCAGTCCTCTAGTCTTCCACCTTCTGGTTCTTCAGCTCCCATTCCTCCTCCATCATCTAATCCATACATCCCTCCTACTACTCCCTCAGTCCCCTCTTCTTCAGCAGTCCCAGTAGCAGAATCAGCTCCAGCTGATGTTCTTGAGGCTAAGCAGCAACCAGAGTCAACAGATGAGCTTCAGGTTGAGTAGCACCCCCAGGATGAGTTGCCTGTACAGCCTGAGTTTATAGTGGATGCTGGAGAGATTTCAGAGAGTTCTCATAGATAGAAGTCTCCTCTTTTTTAGGACCCTGGTCACTTCTATGAGGCTCCTAGCAGGCCAGTTGCATCTGAGGAGCAGATGAGCACCATAGCAGGGCAGATAACCTCCATGGCCTCTAGTTTAAAGCAGTTTTAGCTAGAGATGAGGATGGGCCAACTGAGATTTCAGGAGTAGATGAGAGCCTCTATGCTTTCTTTCATTGCTGAGACTAGAGCCAGCATAGCTTCCATCCAGTCAGAGACTAGGGAGTGCTTTTAGAGCCTCCAATCAACTTCTTTAGATAGATTTTCAGTGATTGAGTCTGGGATGATCAACATCCCCAAGGAAGTGCAGAGCTTGTCAGATTCCATCGAGCCAAGATTGGCTGCAATTGAAGATTCCTTGGATGTCACCAAGAATAGGGTTGACTCAGCTCTAGGCCTAATAGATAGGAAATCTATAGATGCCTCTGAGCAAAGCATTCAGCTCAATGCTATGATATCAGTGATGAAGACCAAGATTGAAGTCACCAAGAAGCATCTCAAGTATCAAAATCCCATCATTGATAAGATGTCTTCTCACCTTGGCCAACAAGCAAATGTCATGGTTCAAATGGCCAAGGAGGTGAATAAGGTCAATCTTGAAATATCTAAGGTGAAGCAGTAATCCTTCAAAGTCTTAAAGGCCAAACATCCAAAATCTTCCAAACTTCATTCTATTCCACCCTCTTCCAATGAAATTTCAAGTAGTAATAGCTCTGGAGGTGATGAAGATGAAGTTGTAGAAGAAGAAGAAAAGGCTCAGGGAAATGAAGATGTAGGCCCTTCAGAGGACATTTTCAAAAAGGTTGCAGATCTCATCAAGAAACAGAAGAAGGATGGACTATAGTTTCTTTTTCTCTTTTTTTGATGTTGACATAAGGGGAGAAAGAAATGTAATGAATTGTTTTTATCTTTTGACTAAAATGAATGAAATATCAATTTTTGAGTATCTTTATATCATCCTTTAATTTTTTTTTTTCCTAGAAATTTAACTGAGAACTCTGAATTAATCATTGATCATATTTGTTGAAAATTTCAAACATTGATAAATCTTGTTATGGAACTTCTCTTGGTTTTAAAACCATATCTTGTACAATTATATCATAGAACTTCTCTTGATTCCAAGATCATCTCATAATTGGTTGTTTACTTAAAGAGTGATCTATTATAATACAAATTGATAAGATTAAAATCCCTTTGTGGAACTTCTCTTGGTATTTTTTATACCTATCTTAAATGTGCCTCTAAGTATAAAATTGCTTCAAATCTGTATATGCATATGTTTAGGGGGAGCTTACCTCTTGTTTTACTTGATTTATATTCTGAGGTAGAGCTCAATCCTATTTCATTACATTATTATGTCATCATCAAAAAGGGGGAGATTGTTAGCCTCAGGGTTACAACCATTGGCACCCCTATGAATTTTGATTATAACACAATAATTAAATGAATATTATGGTACTAATAATTCTGTTTAAGTGCTTGAACATTTCAGAATGCAAGATTTCTAGCACTCCTATCATGACAAAAGGAAGGAAACTCAAGTATAAACAATTGAACATCCAAGATAAGACCATAGTCTAAGTCGGGTCCCTTAAGACAAAGACAAATCACAAGACCCAAGTCAAGTCAAGATCAACTCTCAAGAAACTTCAAATGTAATTTTTATTTGTTGAGAGTACCTAGGACTAATGTAAAAATTCCTCAAAAGCTTTGGTATGTTGAAAGCTCAAAAGATCATAGATTGACCATAGGAGCCTAGGAAACTTTTTGATAATCACTCTAAGGCCCTAAAATCATGTTAAAAATAGTCATTTGACCTAGGAAATCAATCCCATCTCTTTGGTCTGATCCAAGACAGAATTCAGAAAATCTGTTCTGAATTCGTCGACGAAATCTCAGAGTGTTCTAAATTCGGCGATGAATTGATGACAGAAAAAATGAAATTGCTTACTATCTTCATAATTCGGGGACGAATTAAAGTGGGAACTCCACTTCGTCGACGAATTAAAGCCTGAAGCAGAAAATCATTATAACGACTAGTTTTCAATGGCCTAAAACACATTTAATGCTCATCAACGGCTATATTGGATCAAGTGCTATAAAAGGAGTTCATTTACGAACTAAAACTAACTCTTGATCACTACAATAACTCTTATTGATCACTCATTCATTCTCTTTGATTTCTCACTCACTTACATACATAGAAATCCCCAAATTTCTCTTGAGCTCATTTAACTCCAATATCTTTTGAGAAACTTTATTAGAGTTTGTACTTCATTCTTATCCAGCTCATTGAAGGAGCTTTTCATTTCGGATTTTCAAATCCAAAGTCATCTATTAAGGTTAATCGAGAATCTAGGATTCTTGCACTGAAGGTCCAGCTTCAGTTTTATCAAGAGAGGGAGGTACGCTTGAAAGGTTTTAGCTCGGCCTAAAGGAGAGCTTGTAAAGGTTGCATCTCGACCTATAAGAGAGATTGTAGAGTGAAAAAATTCGGTAAACCTCAAATCCGATGTTTGAGTTGAGAACTCACAAGTTTGAGGGGATGGTTAGGTTTTCCTACAATTCTATCTACCCTCTTTATTATTTAACAATTAAGTTTAGGGATGATGAATTTAAGTGAGGAAATAGGAAAAAAAATCAAACCATAACATAGGATTTTTACGTGGAAATCCTTCCGAGAAAAACCACGGGACCTAGTCCAGTCATGAGAATCAACTAAGAAAAAGTTAACAAAAACTTACAAGACTTGAACTTGACTCTTTCAGACTTGACACTACGATCCTTCAGTTCTTAGTCCTCCACGTCTCGAAAAGTCATCACGTACTCACAAGTCCCGTGATCAACCACACCCACTCGTACTTCTCATTGTGTCTCGAAGACAATCCACTATCTTCTGATCGATCTCCATCAATGACGGCTTCGGATTCCACCGACCAAATCACACTACCACGATCCTTCTCAGATCGATCTCTTTCGCAAAGGCTCCGGAACACTCCGGCCAAGTTGTTCTATCTAGAACTGGTTGATGATTTGATAAGAATCAATTCCTAGATGGACTCCTTCAATAGACAAGTCCAAACAAGCAATAATGGAGCTTTAGGCATACAAACTCTACGATGAAAGCAACCAACAAAGGGAAGGAGAACAAAGTGTTTCCAGAGTTTTATGAACTCTAGATATAGCTTAAAGTACTCTTAACACACTCCCAAAATCCCAATTTTCTTAGTGGGGGTTCTAGTTATATAGGGAATCAAAAACCAAGTTTAGAGGTTGCTAAAATCCAAGAAGGAAGTTGCCAAAATAGCCAAAAAGGCAAAAAAAATCAATTTGGAAGAATTCCCATATCAGGGTCGACCCTAGGAGACACTTGGGTTGACCCAAATGTGGAGTTGGGTCGACCCAAGTATCCTCCAAGGTCGACCCTGGATTTTTCAACGTTTTGCCTCAATTTCCCATACATTATTTTGCATACTCAGGGTCGACCCTCAATGGTCAGGGTCGACCTTGAGGTTAAAACTTGATTTTTAAACTTCATTTTTAGCTCTTGCATCCTTCATGAAAGTTGTAGCTGTTTTCCACACGGTTGATTTGATATATTATGGAGCAAATTCTAAGCTACAGTTTGGAAGATATGCCACCTACAAGTAACCTTAGTTTTTTGAAAAATTTCAGAATTTTAAACTTCTTTTGCACTACATATCTCATCACCTAGGGTCCATATGATTAGTCTAGATTACTTACCACCTAAGGTATCATATTAGGTTTATTCTAAGTCAATTTTCACCTATGGTAGCATGGTATCTAGGTCACTTACAATCCTATGAAGGAAATGATCAACCGAGTCTTCAACGGTCTTCAACTTCACTTGTTGTGGATGCTTGACGGTAATGATACAAGATACACACCTAATCACCTAGACTCACTTGTTTTGACACCAGAATAAGTCAACAGAAAAAACTGGACTTTTCAATGTCCCCATTTGGCAATTCCATGGCAAAACCAGCTGAAGTACATGACTTGACAAAAACTCACCCAAACACGTCAAAACTGTGAATTAGGGCTTTACATGACTCCAACACTATTACATGACACCGTTGGAAAAATCATCTTAAATTAAGACACTTAAGCTCTTGTCAAGTAAAATCTATATACTGCCACCCTGCACCTGCACTTGCACATGCTCATAACAAAATACCCAGTGAAGCATGTATGGAATATGAAAATACATAAACACAGGTAATGCGAGGACTGTACTGAACTAGGAAAATACTACCCTAACATTCTCCCCCTTTTTGGAACAATTATCAAAGGTAGGCAAGAAGCCAATATCCCAAAAAATATACCAATTTAGCACATGAGAAATATCAAGGCAATCACAGTACAACCAATCAAATGCAGACAATGAGGGGATTAAAGAGCGGGGAACAAACTAGAAGTATAAAGCTCAAACCCCCCCTCAATAACTCAAGCAAAAACTCCCCCTCAACAAATCAACTTGATATTCTCCCCCTAAGATCAAGGACACCACCAAAAACAGAGCACCTATGTTAGAAAGGCCCATGCCAAACAAAAATTAAAAAACATAATACTAATAAAAAAAATCATGTGCCACACAAACATGCATCAAAAGCATTCCAAGCAAAAGTAATTTAAAATTACAAACCAATGAAGAACATGATTAGTTAGTCCAACTGAGGATACACATTTAACTAAATCTCATGGAATGCTAAAGCATAGCCAATTCACTTAGTCACATTTAGTGAATAGTTCAAAATGAAGCAATATGTGTGTAGTGGTGGTTTGACAAGATACTAAATCAAGATTTCTTTCCCATTCTAAGGATATGACATTAACCACTAAGGGGACTCCGGAGATATACATCTTAGAAGTCAAACCTAGTTAGATCCAGATATGATGATTTTTTACATTTTAGTGCTCCTTTATCCATTTTATTTGACCAAATATTTTTTTCTTTTAATTTTTGTCAAATACCTCCAAACATTGTAAGATATCTTTTGATGTTTTTTATCTAAATATATCTTTGCATGCAATGATGGCTTTCACACTATCCAGATAGGTAGTCCTGGCTATTGGCAGCAGGAGCTTTTACTCTAGTGACCCAGATAGATACCTACTATCCACCTAGGTTGCCATTTCATACTGTTTACATCCAATAGTGACTTCACACTAGCCCAGTAGGTAGCCCTTTTCATTGCAACAACTTTTGCTCATGGAGGATACACAAAATGGGGATGACTAACAAAATGGTCATTCTAGATTGGTCATCCAAGGCCACATTATTGGGATAAGTCAAACAACTACAGATTGGAAAATAGACCTCTCAACAGAATCAGACAAAGTGCATGTGAAATTTGTAAAGCATACACACATGAATAAGTCTCTAACTGTTCAAGATAAAACCGGTCTAATTTTTAGCCTAACAAAGAGACTATGAAGGTGATATATCCTCAATCAGTAACAAGCTCATGTTCAACCCTGGACAAGTATAGAATCACACAAGGGATGCAGATAATGAAAGTCAAACAAGGACAACATAACAAAAATATTTTTGGATTTAAGAGTTTTTTAATGTTTTTGGATTTTTCAAAATAAAGAAAACAGAAAAACATACCAAAGCAAATAAAGACTAGTAAAAAGAAAGACTACTAGTATACACAGATAGCATAGTACTAGGATAAGATATATCACTAACAGCACACCCTAGGCTATGACAGGCACGGGCTAAGTAAGGCCCTTCAGGTTTTCCTTTCTCACCCAAACGGTTTTAGAAGTTTGATTGACCCTTTGGTCCTAACCGTTTCAATTGAGATATGTATGACCTTTTGCCTCTTCCTCCTGTTCCTCCTTTTTCAAGATTGAGTCCTAGAATTATGGCGGGTATTATGGTTCTCTCCATTACCTCCTCTATATCTAGCATGAGGAGTGTCATGACCATGCCACGGTCTAGAGTTATCATAGATATTCAATATATCATCATTTAACTTCTTTGAAATCTCCACTAGGATATCAACTCTCCTTTAAAGATTCTCATTTAAGTTATTTTGGTTCTCAAAACCATGATTGGGCATTCTTCGAAGTTTAGGACATTTGAGGCTTAATATGACCCTTCACTCCACATCTATGACATGTAGGAATGAATTTCTAAGTAGAAGGGTCTTTCCCTTTAGCAGGAAGGTGCCTTTTAGCACCAGGCTCAGTGTTCGAGGTGGATGGAGTTCCCTTATTATCTCTACACCTCTGATTTTGCTCAAGATCAGCCAACTTGATTTCAAGACTTGTCCTTTGATCAAGACAAACATGCAAATCAGATTGAAGAAGCTGAGTCTTGGCAAGGAGGGACGCCTTCTCTTCCTCAAGCTGTGGTACAAGAGCTCTCAACCTTGAAGCCACTTAGTCTAAGGCATCTTTTTCCATTTCAATAGATTTGATCTTTTTGGACATAGAAAAATGAACCTTTTTCAGCTTTAGGCATTCCTGAAATAGTTCATCATAAGCTGCCTCAAGGTCTCCCTCAGAATTTGAGTCATTCTGACTCTCATCATCCTCTTCACCATCACTACAGTATTGGTTACTCACAGCATTTGAAGAAGATTCCTCAATCCCAGATAAGGATGTAGTGAGTGCCACATAACCCCTAGTTTCCTCACAAGAAGAACTATCTGATTCCTCAGATTCAGATTCACTGTCATCCCTTGTCTTGCCCTTAAATCTTTTCTTATTAGAGCATTCAGCGGCAATATGGTCGTACCCTTGTCATTAATAGCATTGAACACTTAGGGATTTCATGTCCACAGTTTTAAAATGTTTATTGTTTTCAAAGTGCTTGAACTTGGGCTTTTCAAGAGATTTTTGTCCTTTCGGATTAAATCTCTTATTATTTTTTTTAATTCAATTTAAGAAAATGGGGGGGACATATAACCTTACCCCTACAAAGACACAATCAGGGGGGGCATAAAACCTTACCCCAAAGGAGACACAACAAGGGGAGACATAAAACCAAAACCCCTAAAAGGACACAAAGGATTAGGGGAATTAAAAACCCCCAACCCTATACAAAGACACAAAACAAAAGACACTTTAAGATTGTCTGATATTTCCTATGCCTAGTTTATCAAGAAAGAGAAGAGCTTTGAGCCGAGTAGGGCACTCTTGTCTAGAGAGAATCATACCATTGTGATGAATATCACAACCATAATTGGCTAAAAAATCAGCCACTTGATTAGCTTCCCTATAGATGTGAGATATATTAGAAACTATGCTGATGACTTGATTTATCTGTTTATTCCAATACCATACATTCCATGGATGTTTTGAAATCCCATTCCATGCTTCAACCAGAGATTTAGAATCCGATTCAATCTCGATCTACGTATACCCTCTAGACAGACAAAGCAGAATACCATCAAGGAGTGCTCTAGTTTCTGCAACATATCTAGAGCAGTGATCATAATAACCAAAGAAACAAGCCAAAATATCTCCATTATGGTTCCGAATGATACCCCCACCACCTGCTAAACCTGAATTACCTCTTGAAGCCCCATCCACATTAAGCTTTATTTTTCTGACTGGAGGCCGAATCCATTTGATAATTGAAATAATATCTCTTTGCTTTTGAGGAGTTATCATGATGTTGAACATAGAGAGATCCAATCTCTTCTTTCTTGGGAAACTCCCCAAGTCGATCATTCCGGCCTTAATACGGGCAATAAGAATACCAAAAGATTTTCTTGTTCTTTTGAATCTGTGTGAACACATTTCATTCCAAATTTCCCATATTATTAGAAGAGGAAGCAATATGTAGACCTCATTGTGGATACTATCATATGTTCTGAACCACCTCATCAGAAAACATTGAATGGAATCACTGGGCTGGATTCCAATAGAACAATAACCTGCAAAATACCTCCATATTCTAATTGCAATATTACTATGATAAAGAAGATGAGTTAGACTTTCAATATGACCAATAGTACAACACAAACAACGATTGACAAAAGGAATACTAACAGATTGAACCTTATTATGAGTCGAGACCGCACCATACATTACCTTCCATCCAAAATTTTGGATTTTCCTTGGGAATATGTTATTCCAATCATAATTACTCCAATCTTTTTTAGGATAGGATTTTCTGATATTTTCCCAAGCAGATTTAACCGAAAACTTACCATTTGAGCTGGGGTTCCATATAAAAGCATCATCAACCTCAGATAGGAAAAAACCAGCATTTCTAATAGCTATCTGAAAATGGTCTGGTGAAAATTCATTAACCATAGAGAAATCCCAATTACCATTATTATCAAGCATATTGAATATAACTGGAAAAGAATTAGGAGTACAGATAGCATAATCAATGAGAGGAACCTCTCTAAACCATCTATCTAGCCAAAAAATTATCCTAGTACCATCACCAATTAGAGAGGTTGAATTGTAAATCACATCCTGACAAAGACTACTAATTTTGACCCAAGTTTTAGAAGAACCCGCCCAGTAAGAAGCATTCCAAATATGATTAAATTGGTACTTTTCTCAAAAAAATGTAGACCAAAGATTAGAAGATTGATAAAGTTTCCAAGCTTGTTTATATCTAAGAGCTAAAGCAAAATCATTCATTTTCCAGATTCCTAATCCACCTTCCACGTCGGGAAAAGAACAAATTTTCCAATTTATCCAGTGACGCTTTTTTGCGTCATTAGTATTATTCCAAAACAATTTAGCCATTATGTTATCAATTTGACTTGTTATGGCTTTAGGAACATGAATACCAGCTTAATAAGAGTTAATCTCCCACCCGAAGATAAAAATTTTGCTTTCCAACCTTCCACCTTAGAAGTAATAGTATCAATAAGAGAGTTGAAATAAAGCTTTTTAAGTCGACCTTTATAAAGGGGAACTCCTAAATAGATAAATGGAATATTTTTCCGAGGAATCCCCACCCAATTAGATATAGCATTAGATCTTCTTCTAGACATGTTATTAGAACAATAAAAACCACTTTTATCTCTATTAATCAACTGCCCTGAAGATTTTCATAAGAAGAAATAAAATCAAATAGCTTCTTAATGTTCTGTTTCTTACCATTGAAAAATAAAAGAGTATCATCTGCAGAAGAAGGTGAGAAATAGGATTACCAAATCTACCTAATTTGTAAGTGGAAGAAAGACTCACAGATATGGTTTTGTTACCCCTACTAAAAACTTCTTCCGCCAGAATAAAAAGAGTAGGAGATATTGGATCACCTTGACGGAGCCCACGCGAACTCTAAAAAAAACCTTGTAAACAACTATTAATAATAATAGAGAATGATTGGTTTAGAAGACAACCATGAATTAATCTCATCACTTCTTTAAAGCCCATTTTTTCCAGAACTACAAAAATGAAGTTCCACTCCATTCGATCATAAGCTTTTGACATGTCAAGCTTAAAAATGGCATTACCTCCAAGACTTTTCCTATCAATATCCTACACCATTTCCTGAGCTATACTTACATTATCTATAATATTTCTCCATTTGACAAATGCACTCTGCTCTTCAGAAATAATGTTAGGAAGAAGTACACCAATTTTGTTAGTCAAAATTCATGAAATAATCTTGTAAAGAAAGTTACAAAGACTTATAGGTCTAAACTGTGAGAAAGAAGCAGGAGCATTACATTTTGGGATAAGAGCAATAGCAGTTGCATTAATAGCTCTAGGCATCTCAGCAGTTAAGAAAAAGTAAGTAATAGCATGATACAGATCATCTTTAATAATCTCCCAACAAGACTGAAAAAAATGACTAGAGAAACCATCTGGACCAGGAGCACTGTCAGCTGACATACTAAAGGCAACCTTTTTTTATTTCTTCAATAGAGGGATAAATAGATATAGAATTATTATTTTCCTCAGAAATAAGGCAAGGAATGGAATTCAGAATATTAGGATCAATCACAGAATTATTAGAAGTAAGCACTTTTGAAAGAAAGAAACTACATCCTTACCAATGTCCTCCTGAGATTCCAACCAGTTACCTTGAGCATCTTGAATTCTATGTATGACATTTCGACACCTTCTAGAGTTAGGGACCATGTGAAAAAATTTTGTATTATTGTCTCCCTCCTATAACCATTAAACTCTAGATTTTTGCCTCCAGTAAATTTCTTCCTGAAGGAGAACAGATTACAACTCAATTTTGAGATTAGTTAATCTAGCATGTTTCTCATCATCCCAAGAATTTTGGACATCTTCTTCCAACCAATCGACATGACTTTCAATATCTTTCATCTTCTGAAAAATATTACCAAGAACTTCTCTATTCCAATTTTTTAGAGAAGATTTTAGTCTTTTGAGTTTGAGGAAAAAAGATACAGTAGGGTTAGCTAAAATAGGAGGGCTCCAAGAATTAATCACGATTCTACTAAAATCAGAATGAGTCAACCACATCTGCTAAAATTTAAAAGATGAAGGTCTTCTAATATTATCTTTACCAAAGACAAACAAAAGAGGAGAATGATTAGATGCAATTCTAGAGAGGTGAGTAACCGACAATATATGGAAATTTTGAGTCCACTCAGGGTTAATCAGAATTCGATCAAGAAGGGCATAAATTCGGTGAACACCCTCCTGATTATTACACCACGTAAATTTGTTACCAGAGAAACCAGCATCTAGTAAACCTAGATCATTAATCATATTTTGAAAATCTTCCATAGAGTCATAATTTAATTCTCTACCTCCTCTTTTTTCATTAGAAGCATAAATAGCATTAAAATCACCACCAATGAAAAAATGATCAGTAAAAGAATAGAAAGCAGCACAAAGCTCTTCCCAAAGGGATAATCTCTCCTTTCTAATGCATTTAGCATAAATAAAAGCGCATCTAATCTGGGCCATGGCATTATTATAAACATCTACAATAATCATTTGATCGTTAGCAGATATAAAGGATACGTGGATTATTTTTACAAAGTAACCAAATCTTGTTATGATTGAGATTGACATCAAAATGATTATCCATACCAACAAAAGAACATGTCTCATGAATAGATTCAAAAAAAAAATTTGGTTCAATAATAGCGGCTAAAGATACTTGATTAGAAGAAATTAAACTTTTAGTCTAGCTTTAAATGCTAAATTACCAACACCTCTAATATTCCATATAAGAAATTTATTCATTGATAATATTTTTGGGGTTTGAGTCTTTAGTTTTAGAATTAGTTACTCTGTCCGTTGAAACACAATCTTTATTTAAATTATTTTTTCTTTTTTAGATTTTTCATATGCTGATTTCTAAAAAATTCCGCTTTAAGTAATCTTTTGGAAAATGTTTTCCCATCTTCTTTGAATTTTTCTTTGTTATCAATGAGACATGGATCGAAATTTGAAAGAAATTCCATTGTTTGGGAATGCTCCCTAAGATTTTTAAAACTAAAATGACCATCGCTAAGAGAATTATTTTCTTTTAAGGTATTAACTAACCTATTCCACATACGATAGTGATTAGTATAACGAAACTTGTATCTATGGTAAGTATTCTCATTCATTCTAAGCCCTTTTATTTCCGAATTTCAAAGGATATTATTCTTGTTCAATTCTCTTTCAGATCCTATAGAATCCCTTTTAAAGTTTTCAGTTTCTAAAATATTTTCCATGGAAGGAATCCGATTATTCACCTCATACGAAACCAAGGGTTGTTTCTCTCTATTTTTTTTCTTGAGAAACTAATCTATTTTCCATAGAATCGGCTGATGGATAATCTAATTTATCTAAAGTAGTTGCAGCAGAATTATTGATATTAATCATACCTGGAACTGAAGATGTATTATCTTTGGCATTATGCAAACATAGATCATCATTCTTACTTGATTCTGCCGCTGAGGAAAGGAAGGTTGAACCAACAAACCATCTTCTTGGACTGAAATAATTCCTGCAGTATTTTCATTAGACCTGGTCGGAGAAGATAGATCTATAGGACATGGTTCCATTGAATTGAAAACTTTCATAACCCATTGTCTCGTGTGATTTTTATCCATATCTGCATCTTTAAGCCCCGAATCCATAATTTCTACAAATTTTTTTCTAGTTTTGCACTTCCTTCACCAAGCCGAGAGTCCTTTGAAGCCTTCTCTTTTCCTACGGCCTCCTGTCCTATGATAATATTTTGATTGCTGATTCGATCTTTATCTTTGGGCTTAGCCTTCCAAACTTGGTTTTTATTTTTTTCATTCACATCATCATGCTCCTTGTTGTTCACCACTGTTCGTTGGATGTTTCTTTTTTTTTCCAACATTGCAAGATTCCACAGGGTGCCCAATCTTCTTACAGTGGGTGCAGAATAATATACTCTTCTCATACTCTATTTCTTGCCATCAACCATTGTTTCCAATACACAACTAGAATCATTCCGGGTTCTTTTTGAATAGATCCACCTCTATTCATACTCTTGTTGCACTAGGTCGAGACCACGATTTTGTAGCACCATACATCTTTAAAACTTTGCCGATGATATTTCCAATGGATCTCAAGGCAGACTCATTGAAAAGATGAAGTGGAAGGTTTGGGAAGTTTACCCAAATCGGAACTAACGAAGGTTCGATTCCAAAAACAAACGAGGGAGTCCATTTAAAAAATCTGAATAGAAAACCATTGATGTAAATCGCTTCTTTTAACCATACCATCAAGAAATCATCTTCGGAAGTAAAGTGAAAAAGAAGATGTCTCGCATCTAGAATACCAACTGAGAAAGATAACCGAACCCCTACAAAATTTTTCATGAAGGTTTTGATAGATGCAAGAGGGGGACGACCATAGCCACATTTAGCTACCAATGAAAGTTTGTGAGGAGCTGATAGGATTGAAGTTTCTTCATCCGAAAAGAATATCGCTGGTTCTCCTTGGTGCAAAGACCGATTTTTGAAAGGGATATTAGGAGAAGAAGGATTTGAAACCTTAACAAAATTTCTAGCTGCATCCGCATAAGATTGGGTAGGATGATTCGGCGGCCTTGATGATGAACCATTCTCCAATGGACTGGCTGCCCTAGGGTTTTCCATGAAACCCTAGCACAACGAAGGAGATAGGCTTGCTATCATACACCTAAAAGTTCGCTAACATCCACCCCCAGAGCGCATACGAGGAGTTTCAAAAATTTTTTGAATTTCTTTGCAAATGAAGCCAACTCTTCTTCTTCATCCTTAGAGTCACTATCTGAACCATCTATGGATTTCAAGGCAATGGATTTTGGTTTGTTGGATGGGTTCAGATTTAACTCATAGGTTTGGAGAGAACCAACCAAATCTTCAATTTTGAGAGCATCAACATTTTTGCTCTCTTCGATGGCGGTAACCTTCGATCGAAATCTCTCAGGTAGAGATCTCAAAATTTTTCTAACAATTTTGGACATAAGAATTCTTTTCCCTAGATTGAAGCTAGAATTAACAATGTCACTCCAATTAGCATAAAAACTGTCAAAAGTTTCATCATCATTCATTATCAACTTTTCAAACTTAGAGGTTAGTATTTGAAGTTTGGAGATCTTCACATTTGTAGTCCCTTCATGGGTAATTAGAAGAAAGTCCCATGCCTCATTCGAAATGTCACATTTAGAAATACGTCGAAATTCTTCGAGTGTGACAGTGGCGAAGATTGTATTTAGACCCTTACTATTCCATCTACAACTTTCAAGTTCTACATTGGTCCATTCAGAAGAAGGTCTAAGCATGGTCTGGTCATTTATGGTCTTTGTTGGATGGGTCCAACCTTGTTCAACGGAGAACCATACTCTCTCATCTAATGATTTTAGAAACGCTCTCATTCGAGCTTTCCAATAGGCATAATTATTCACATCAAATAATGGGAGACAAGAGATGGATCCTCCCTCTCTTTGGAGATTCATATTCACCGAATCTAAGAATAGGATCGCACTAACAAAATTAGTGGACCTCGCTTTGATACCAATTAAAAAAATTTAGTGAACCTCAAATCCGATGTTTGAGTTGAGAACTCACAAGTTTGAGGGGATGGTTAGGTTTCCCTAAAATTCTATCTACCATTTTTTATGATTTAACAATTAAGTTTAGAGATGATGAATTTAAGTGCGAAAATAGGAAAAACAATCAAACTATAACACAAGGATTTTTACGTGGAAACCCTTCCGGGAAAAATCACGGGACCTAATTTAGCCATGAGAATCCACTAATACAAAGTTAACAAGAACTTACAAGACTCGAACTTGAATCCTTCGGACTCGACACTACGATCCTTCAGTTCTTAGTCCTCCATGCCTCAAAGAGTCATCACGTACTCACAATTCCCATGATCAACCGCACCCGTTCCTACTTCTCTTTGTGTCTCGAAAACAGTCCACGATCTTCCGATCGATCTCCATCAATGACAGCTTCGGATTCCACCGACCAAATCACACTACCACGATCCTTCTCGGATCAATCTCATTTGCAAAGGATCTAGAACACTCCGGCCAAGTTGTTCTATCCAGAACGGTCTAATGGTTTGTTAAGAATCAATTCCTAGATGGACTCCTTCAATGGACAAGTCCAAACAAGCAAGAATGGAGTTTTAGGCTTACAAACTCTAAGATAAAAGCAACCAACAAAGGGAAGGAGAACAAAGTGTTTCCAGAGTTTTTATGAACTCTAGAGATAGCTTAAAGTACTCTTAACACACTCCCAAAATCCCAATTTTCATAGTGGAAGGGTTCTAGTTATATAAGGAATCAAAAACCAAGTTTAGAGGTTGCTAAAACCCAAGAAGGAAGTTGCCAAAATAGCCAAAAGGTAAAGAAATCGATTTTGAAGAATTCCCATATCAGGGTCGACCCTAGGAGACACTTGGGTTAACCCAAATGTGGAGTTGGGTCAACCCAAGTATCCTCCAGGGTTGACCCTGTATTTTTCAACGTTCTGCCTCAATTTCCCATACATTATTTTGCATACTCAGGGTCAACCCTCAATGGTTAGGGTCGACCTTGAGGTTAAAAAACGATTTTCAAATTTCATTTTTGGCTCTTACACCCTTCATAAAATTTGTAGCTCTTTTTGATATGGTCGATTTGATATATTATGGAGCAAAATCCGAGCTACGGTTTGAGAGATATACCACCTACAAGCAACCTTAGTTTTTAAAAAAATTTCAGAATTTTAAACTTGTTTTGCACTAAATATCTCATCACCTAGTGTAACGACCCCAAATCCTACCAAGGCTAAAATAGGACTTTGGAATCGCCACATTACTTAAACCTGCTTAAAACCATGCATACAAGGCTACTACACGAGTCTCCAAAAATGAGAGTAATAAAATTCCGATATATAAACCCAATCCAACCTGCACAAGTCTGAGGTCTATATATACAACTCACAAAGAACCAACAAGTCTGATACACAACTAATAAGAAGTCTACTGAGCAACATCCTCTAAAAGTCAAATACAAAACTCTCTCAAAGAAAAGAAATGTAAACTAAGAGGTGTAGCCGCCCAAGTCTCCGGCTCCCTCCTCAGAAGGCTCACCTTCACCTCCTTCCTCAATGTATGTTTCCTCAACCCACGGCTCCACCGTGTACTCCTGCTCTATACCTGCCAAGACAAAAGTCCGGCTGAGTACAAAGGTACTCAGTGTATATAAAATCCAATCAACAATAATAATATACCTGCACTTAGTCAGAAACATATCCAATAGCATAATAACATAATCAGAGTGCGGAAGAACGTGTGCGCATATACATCATATCATCACCTTGACTCGTGTACTTGTGAGAATCTTAGACTTAGAAAACCATACACTTATGAGGTACTTATGCTTACGAGACCACGTGCTTGTGAGATGCTTATGCTTATGCTTATGCTTATGCACTTATTCAGATCATACAGTAATGAGACATGCCGTTCTTGGCGGATACGGACCATGCCTTATGCACTTATTCAGATCACACAGTAATGAGACATGCCGTTCTTGGCGGATACGGACCATGCCTTATGCACTTATTCAGATCACACAGTAATGAGACATGCCGTTCTTGGCGGATACGGACCATGCCATGCTTATGCTTATTCAGAATGTCATACATATGTCATGTTCATGCTTGTAGTCCATATGTGTGACTTGTGAGACTCTTATCTTAACATACACGTGCATATGTGCTTAAGTGTCGAAATTAATATTCGAGTTGGTAATTGCTTAGGTTCCGATCTCCCACCATGGAAACTCCACTATATGTCCCATACCAAATAGTTAGAGAATTCCCGGTTTGAGAGATGTTCCTCTAAGTTCTTACCTTCCCGACTATCAATTCCCAAGCAAATAATTAAACATACTTAACAAACCATTCACCTATACATATCTTATCATAATTCATATCGCAATTCATAATCAATTTACCACCATTTCATAAGAACATAATAGCATTTATTCTCTCAAACATTTTACAAACACCTTGAGTACCCATAATATGAATCCATTATTTCTCTACTTTTCAAGCATTCATCTAACCACAATCCATCCATACAATCCATTCATCATTCACATCCACATAGTAATCCCATCCTCCACATTTCCCATCCTTCATACATCTCATCCACATTCAAATCCACATTTCCATTCACATATCCACTCATAATTAGCTCATTTCATAGAAAATTAGGGAAAAATGCATTCAATCTCTATTCTATCATTTCTATCATCTTAACATTCACAAAACCTTAAAATAAAGTTGATTAGGATAGTATATCGACCTTAGGAATCCTTCCCTTGGATTCAAAACGCTCCCGAGACGATTTGGAGAAGCTTCCCAAACTTTTCTTGCAATCTCCTATCAATCTCCTCCTTCTCCAAGAAAACCCTCTCTCAAAACCCTAGGGTTTCTCCCCTTTTTGCCAAATTAGGTTAGAACTAGGTGGAGTATTTTAATATTTCGAGTAGGACCCCCTATTTATAGCCCCAAGGTCTGAGAACGAAAAGACCAAAAAGCCCATACTAAAAATCAGCAAAAACACGAAGGACCGAGCGATCGGTGGTAATGACCGAGCGATCGGTTGCCTACCGATCGATCGGTGTTTATGACCGGTCAATCGGTCAAAAACACCCTCTCTGGAAAATTTCCCCATACAAAATTTTGGACCAGTCGATAGATACCGATCGATCGGTTTTGGACCGATCGATCGCTGGTTCTGACCGAGCGATCGGTTCCTGCAGGTTTTGACTCCCTTTACTGTTTTGGCCATAACTTTTTACTCGTTCATCGGATTTTGACGATTCAACTTGCGTTGGATTCGTCTCTCGAAAATGAACATTTTGGCATTTTAGAATTTCCAATTTTCACTTAATTAATAGACTAAATTGTCCCCAAAGTTGACTGATCTGTAATTCCATTAGACAAAACTCACTATTGACTTGACTTAAACTCAAAATGAGGAAAACACTAAACATGAACCTCGAAGAGGGTTCCAACACCTTTCTAATGGTTCAAGAATCACTCAATTCCCGTGAACGGTGCCAAAACTAGAGCTTCCTAAAGTTTAGGATGTGCTATGACATCCATCCGTTACAAGTTGATTAAGCCTAGTTTACATCACCATACTTAGATATAAATACACACTTTAACACCTATAAAGACTAAAATACCCTTAATGCAATGCACTAAAAACATGAAAAAAGATTCGGGTCTCTACATCCTCCCCCCTTAAAAGAATTTCGTCCTCGAAATTACATACCTTAGGTGAATAATGTGGGTACTTTTCGCGGACTTCGGCTTCTCTCTCCCAAGTAGCCTCTTCTCTAGAGTGATGCTCCCATTGCAAGAGCACAAGAGGAATGACCTTTGAACGCAAAACTTGCTCTTTCCGGTCCAAAATTCGAGCCGGTTGCTCTACTAGAGTCAAATCTTCCCGAATTTCCAACGGTTCCAATGAATGACATGTGAAGGATCAGCAATGTACTTCTCAACATAGAGATGTGAAAGACATTATGCACACCTTCCATGTGAGGTGGTAAGATAACCCGATAAGCAACTTCCCCGACTCGGGTGATGATCTCAAAAGGACCCACATATCTCGGACTGAGCTTGCCTCGCTTGCCAAACCTCATCACCCCCTTCGTAGGTGAGATCTTTACAAATACAAAATCTCCGACTTGGAACTCAAGATCTCTCCTCCGAGTATCGGCATAGCTTTTCTGTCTACTCTGAGCTGCTTTCAACCTCTCCCTGATCAATTGAACTCTATCCACAGTCTGACCAACGAGCTCGGGACCCAAAAGCTTCCTCTCACCAACTTCGTCCCAACACAAAGGTGAACGACAACTCCTCCCATAAAGTGCCTCAAACGGTGCCATCCTGAATGCTAGCTTGATAGCTGTTATTGTAGGCGAACTCCAACCAACGGCAGTGATCAACCCAACTACCCTGAAAGTCTAACATGCAAGCTCGTAGCATGTCCTCTATGATCTGGTTCACTCTTTCAGTTTGCCCATCTGTCTGCGGATGAAATGCCGTACTAAAATCCAAATGGGAACCCATGGCCTGCTGAAAACTCTTCCAGAACTTGGATGTAAATCTCGGATCTCGATCAGAAACAATGCTAACAGGCACTCCATGCAAACGGAACTATCTCTTTGATATAGAGGTTAGCCAATTGATTGGAGTTGAAAGTAGTCCGATATGGAAGAAAATGAGCTGATTTAGTCAATCGGTCAACCACAACCCAAATGGCATCAAAGTTCTTGGCCGTCTTTGGCAAACCAACAACAAAATCCATGGAGATATTTTCCCACTTCCACTCGGGAATAGGAAGAGACTGAAGAAGTCCTGCCGGCCTCCTGTGTTCGGCCTTCACCTGCTGACACACCAAACACTTGGATACAAAGGTAGCCACATCTTTCTTCATACCTTTCCACCAGAAATACTTCTTGAGGTTCTGGTACATCTTAGTACCTCCCGGATGCACGGTGTACTTAGACTTGTGTGCTTCATCCAGAATCTCCCTTCTTAAATCCTCATCATCCGGAACACAAAGTCTACCCTTGAAACAAACTCCACCATCTCTCCAAGAGAAATCCTCAAACCCGCTGCTCAGTGACTTATTCATGGCAGCGTGCAGTTCTCCATCATTCCACTGCAAGTCCTTAATCCTGTCCAATAAGGTTGGCCTGACCATAATGTTAGCCAACAAGGCTCCAGAAGCTCCCACACTGAAACCTGCATCAAGGCTAGACGCCTCTTCTAGTAGCTTCCATTCTTGGACCATCAAGTGTGCCAAGAACCCAGTAGGTCGCCTACTTAGCGCATCTGCCACTACATTTGCTTTCCCCGGGTGGTACTGGATAGAACAATCATAATCCTTGAGGAATTTCCACCCAACGACGCTGCCTCAAATTCAGCTCTTTCTGCGAGAATAAATACTTTAGACTTTTGTGGTCGGTGAAAACTTCAAACTGCGCACCGTACAAGTAATGTCTCCAGATCTTAAGAGCAAAAACCAAGGCTGCTAACTCCAAATCATGGGTAGGATAGTTCTTCTCGTGGTCTTTCAACTGCCGAGAAGCATAGGCAATCACCTTCCCGTGTTGCATGAGAACACAACCTAACCCAACGAGTGAGGCATCACTATACACCACAAAATCTTCACTACCCGATGGAACAGTCAAATCGGAGCGGTGGTGAGCGTTCTTCAACTCAAGAAAACTCTTCTCACATTTCTATCCACTCGAATCTAGCGTTCTTTCGAGTTAGATGAGTAAGCGGAGCTGCCAAACTGGAAAATCCTTCTACAAATCTTCGATAATATCCAGCTAGGCCCAAGAAACTTCGAACCTCTGTAACACTCTTAGGTCTCCCCCATCCTTCCACTGCTTCTATCTTAGCAGGGTCAACTGAAATCCCCTCTTCTGACACCACATGGCCTAGAAATGCTACTTTTTCTAGCCAAAACTCGCACTTGCTAAGCTTAGCATATAGCTTATGCTCACGGAGTATCTTCAGGGTGATCCGGAGATGCATCTCATGCTCCTTCTGTGTCCTGGAGTACACTAAAATGTCATCCACAAACACGATCACAAAGCGGTCCAGAGTCGGCTTGAAGATCCTGTTCATGAGATCCATAATGCTGCCGGAGCATTTGTCAAACCGAACGGCATGACTAGGAATTCAAAATGCCCATATCTGGTCCTGAAAGCAGACTTAGGCACATCTTCCACCTTTATCTTCAGCTGATGGTAGCCTGACCTTAAGTCGATCTTGGAGAAATACTTAGCTCCTTGCAACTTCAAACAAGTCATCGATCCTAGGTAAAGGATATTTGTTCTTGATGGTGACCTTGTTCAGTTGCCGATAGTCGATGCACATCCTCATCGAACCATCCTTCTTCTTCACAAACAACACTGGAGCTCCCCAAGGTGATACACTTGGGCGGATAAATCCAAGACCAAGCAATTCTCAATCTGCTCCTTAAGCTCTTTCAACTCTGCTGGAGCCATCCTATACGGAGCTTTAGAGATGGGTGCCGTACCCGGAGCCAACTCAATTGCAAACTCTACTTCTCTATCCGGTGGCAAACCCGGTAAGTCTTTAGGAAAGACATCCATGAATTCCTCTACAACTGGAATACTTGAGAAATCGGTGCTTCCGAGGTAGTAAGACTCAATGCCGCGAAACGAGCTAAGTCCTTCTTCTTCAACCCTTGGAAACCAAAAGAGGGCTCACTGATTGGTCTAAAGTTGACTACCTTCCCAAAACAGTCGACATGCCCATGGTATTTGGAAAGCCAATCCATACCTAAAATGACGTCAAAGTCTTGGAACTCAAGGACAATCAGATCAGCTGGCATCTCTCTCTGGCCTACTTGAATGTCGCAATTCGATAGACCTTATCAGTGATGACTGAACTACCGACAGGAGTAGTGATAGACAATTCACGATCTAACAGACTTGGCTCCATCGGAAATTCTCGTGCAAAACTAGGTATGACGAAGGGTGAGTGGAACCAGTATCGATCAAAACATGAGCGAGGAAATCATTTTCAACAATGAGCCTGAATTAATTCAAAACATGAGCGAGGAAATCATTTATCAACAATGAGCCTGAATTAATACAAAAGGCTAATTTGTCAAATCATGGAATATACATGCATCTTACATCATCCACATAACATTTAATATCATACCCATAGCATCAGAACAATATTTTAATTGACTAAAGCACAATTAAACGTACCCTGCACAACGTCGTCGGACGCCTGTGCATCCCGCTCTGAGGTAGCAAACACTCGACCCTGAGCTGGCTGGTGAGGCTGCTGAGGTCTAGGACCCTGTGGTGGCCTCTGCTGTGTGGACTGCCTAACTGGGGGCCTGACTCCCTGTGGCTGAGTCGACTGAATCCCCTGCTGAAAGCGGAGTGGGCAATCTCGGATCCGGTGTGAGACCTCTCCACAATGGAAACAACCTCCAGTAATTGCCCTAACTCTCCTACTCTGTGCCTCTTTCCGCACTGGCGGCATACATCAAACAGCGAATGCCAGTAGTAGGCGGAGCCACCTGAGCTGCTCGTGGGGCTACCTGAGTCGGCCTCTGATAAGGGGTAGGCCTAGCAATCGGCATAGGACCTGCTATCCTCGACCTCTTGTCCTGGGGAACAAACCTGCTTGCTTGCAACTTCTCCCTCTTCTTCAACAATTCTTCTGAATTCTTCTCAGCTATCAAAGGCCGCTGATAACCTCCCTACATGCTCGAGCTGAAGTATCGAAACTTTCTCCCGAAAAAAATCCTTTAAACCTCGCTCAAACCTCTTTGCCTTCATTCTCTCCGTGCAATCAAGTGAGGAGCGAACCTAGAAAGCTCTACAAACTTGGCCTCATACTCGGCCACTGACATCCTCCCTTGCTCTAAGGTAGAGAATTCAATCTCCTTCTGATCTCTCACAAACACCGGGAAGTATTCTCGTAGAAGATGTCGAGGAACTCTCCCCAAGTCCACTCTTGTCCCGCTCGCACTTCATTCCTCTGCCTAGATGCGGCCCTCCACCAATGTTCAGCCTCACCTTCCATGACGAAGGAGGCCCATTTCACCCTCTGTTCATCAGTGGCCTCAAGCACGGTGAAAATCTTCTCTAGTTGCATGATCCACAACTCAGCAACTGAGGGATCCGTACTACCGTAGAAGGCTGGAGGATTCATTCTCCTAAAAGCTTCCACTCCGTTATGACGAGGTGGGTGAACATCAACCTGCCTCTCCTGTCTAGCTTGACCAGCTGCTAGCAATGCAGTTTGCTGAGCCATAATTTCAGCCTGCCTCTCCATGGCTGCAGCAATAGCTTCCATAGCCCGACTCACATTGGCTTGGGAAGCACCATCTGGGGAATCCCCATCTGTCACACTGCCTCCTCCATTCCTATGGTTTCTTCCACCCCTTCTCATGCTTACAGTCCTGAGAAGAAGAAAACAACTTATTTAGGAATAAACTCACATAAAATTCCTAAATCTACACTTAATCATAACCCAATCCTGAACAATTAGAATCCTAAACTTGATGTTGCTTCCCTGAGGTTGACATCTTCCTATACCCTATACTTAACACCTTACCCTTAAGGACTCTAATGCCTTGAGCACTGATTGATATCCTCTGGTATCAGACCCGGAGTGACATAACATGACTCCTACTAAGAAGACAATTTAGCCCAAGGGAACCTAATGCCTAGAGCTCTGATACCACCTCTGTAACGACCCCAAATCCTACCAAGGCTAAAATAGGACTTTGGAATCGCCACATTACTTAAACCTGCTTAAAACCATGCATACAAGGCTACTACACGAGTCTTCAAAAATGAGAGTAATAAAATTCCTATATATAAACCCAATCCAACCTGCACAAGTCTAAGGTCTATACATACAACTCACAAAGAACCAACAAGTCTGATACACAACTAATAAGAAGTCTACTGAGCAACATTCTCTAAAAGTCAAATACAAAACTCTCTCAAAGAAAAGAAATGTAAACTAAGAGGTGTAGCCGCCCAAATCTCCGGCTCCCTCCTCAGAAGGCTCACCTTCACCTCCTTCCTCAATGTATGTTTCCTCAACCCACGGCTCCACCGTGTACTCCTGCTCTATACCTGCCAAGACAAAAGTCCGGCTGAGTACAAAGGTACTCAGTGTATATAAAATCCAATCAACAATAATAATATACCTGCACTTAGTCAGAAACATATCCAATAGCATAATAACATAATCAGAGTGCGGAAGAACGGGTGCGCATATACATCATATCATCACCTTGACTCGTGTACTTGTGAGAATCTTAGACTTAGAAAACCATACACTTATGAGGTACTTATGCTTACGAGACCACGTGCTTGTGAGATGCTTATGCTTATGCTTATGCACTTATTCAGATCATACAGTAATGAGACATGCCGTTCTTGGCGGATACGGACCATGCCTTATGCACTTATTCAGATCACACAGTAATGAGACATGCCGTTCTTGGCGGATACGGACCATGCCTTATGCACTTATTCAGATCACACTGTAATGAGACATGCCGTTCTTGGCGGATACGGACCATGCCATGCTTATGCTTATTCAGAATGTCATACGTATGTCCATGTTCATGCTTGTAGTCCATATGTGTGACTTGTGAGACTCTTATCTTAACATACACGTGCATATGTGCTTAAGTGTCAAATTAATATTCGAGTTGGTAATTGCTTAGGTTCCGATCTCCCACCATGGAAACTCCACTATATGTCCCATACCAAATAGTTAGAGAATTCCCGGTTTGAGAGATGTTCCTCTAAGTTCTTACCTTCCCGACTATCAATTCCCAAGCAAATAATTAAACATACTTAACAAACCATTCACCTATACATATCTTATCATAATTCATATCGCAATTCATAATCAATTTACCACCATTTCATAAGAACATAATAGCATTTATTCTCTCAAACATTTTACAAACACCTTGAGTACCCATATTATGAATCCATTATTTCTCTACTTTCTCAAGCATCCATCTAACCACAATCCATCCATACAATCCATTCACCATTCACATCCACATA
This sequence comes from Tetracentron sinense, assembly GCA_015143295.1. Classification (NCBI taxonomy): domain Eukaryota; kingdom Viridiplantae; phylum Streptophyta; class Magnoliopsida; order Trochodendrales; family Trochodendraceae; genus Tetracentron; species Tetracentron sinense. The sequence continues at coordinate 23,029,546 of CM026556.1, read as the reverse complement.
GTAATCCCATCCTCCACACATTTCCCATCCTTCATACATCCCATCCACATTTCAAATCCCATTTTCCATTCACATATCCATTCATAAATTAGCTCATTTCATAGAAAATTAGGGAAACATGCATTCAATCTCTATTCTATCATTTCTATTCATCTTAACATTAACAAAACCTTAAAATAAAGTTGATTAGGATAGTATATCGACCTTAGGAATCCCTCCCTTGGATTCAAAATGCTCCCGAGACGATTTGGAGAAGCTTCCCAAACTTTCTTGCAATCTCCTATCAATCTCCTCCTTCTCCAAGAAAACCCCTCTCTCAAAACCCTAGGGTTTCTCCCCCTTTTTTGCCAAATTAGGTTAGAACTAGGTGGAGTATTTTAATATTTCGAGTAGGACCCCCTATTATAGCCCCAAGGGTCTGAGAACGAAAAGACCAAAAGCCCATACTAAAAATCAGCAAAAACACGAAGGACCGAGCGATCGGTGGTAATGACGAGCGATCGGTTTGCCTACCGATCGATCGGTGTTTTATGACCGGTCAATCGGTCAAAACACCCTCTCTGGAAAATTTCCCCATACAAAATTTTGGACCAGTCGATAGAATACCGATCGATCGGTTTTGGACCGATCGATCGCTGGTTCTGACCGAGCGATCGGTTCCCTGCAGGTTTTTGACTCCCTTTACTGTTTGGCCATACTACTTTTTACCTACGTTCATCGGATTTTGACGATTTCCAACTTGCGTTGGATTCGTCTCTCAAAAATGAACATTTCTGGCATTTTAGAATTTCCAATTTCCACTTAATTAATAGACTAAATTGTCCCCAAAGTTGACTGATCTGTAATTCCATTAGACAAAACTCACTATTGACTTGACTTAAACTCAAAATGAGGAAAAACACTAAACATGAACTCGAAGAGGGTTCCAACACCTTTCTAATGGTTCAAGAATCAATCCAATTCCCCGTGAACGGTGCCAAAACTAGAGCTTCCTAAAGTTTAGGATGTGCTATGACAGCCATCCGTTACAAGTTGATTAAGCCCTAGTTTACATCACCATACTTAGATATAAATACACACTTTAACACCTTATAAAGACTAAAATACCCTTAATTGCAATGCACTAAAATATGAAAAAGATTCGGGTCTCTACACCTAGGGTCCATATGACTAGTCTAGATCACTTACCACCTAAGGTATCATATTAGGTTTATTCTAAGTCAATTCTCACCTATAGTAACATGGTATCTAGGTCACTTACCATCCTATGAAGGAAATGATCAACCGAGTCTTCAACGGTCTTCAACTTCACTTGTTGTAGATGCTTGACGGCAATAACACAAGATACACACCTAATCACCTAGACTCACTTGTTTTGACACCGGAATAAGCCAACACAAAAATATGGACTTTACAATCTCCCCCTTTGGGCTCCACCCGTTAAGGAGTCTGTATGATTAAGGAATCTTGGTGAATCCTCTAGCTGGAAGCTTGAGGTGGGGACTAGGCTGGATTGTTGAACCTCGTGAACAAATCATTGTGGTTGTTTCTTCTAACTCTTACCTTTTACTTTCAACACCTCTCTTGTTTAATCTTGTGTTGCAAATAATCTTTAATTCCACACCTTGGACTTAGAGTCCATAAAATTTTTAAATCTGCCATAAACCCTATTCACCTCCCCTTTAGGGTCATTACCTGGCCGACAATTGGTATCAGAGCGAGGTCACGGGTTCGAATGCTCCTAGTGTAGCTGCTGGGGGGGATTGTTGGCATTATGGATGCTAGCAGTCTACCACTGGGCGATGGCTACAAACAATGTTAGTCCTAGCTCGACAGGTGTCTGGCGTACCCAATCGCCCAGGGCCCATAATGGGCTAGTATAAGGAAATAAAGTAGCTCTTTTCCCACAAGGCCGGTCTTTTGGTGTAATGGTAAGCGCTTGATCTTGACATAGTCTAGATAGGGCCATCTATCTAGGTCTCTATCCTCCTGTTGCTGCAATGGGATAGACGGATCCATTTCTTCCTCGTACTCTTCTACAACCTATGGCTCCGAGTTGGGGATGTCAAACTGACCTACCGACATGAAATGTACAGCTGAGCATGGAATACTCAGCGAGCACTACTACTAACTAATAGTGCTATCATAATTATAATATTACATACAAGTGTGTAAGGAAATATTAATCACAAGTTCATGCTTAAAAACTCTGTCATGAAAAATCTTTCATAAAACTTGTTCTTTTCATGGAAAACAAACTGTCTGATGCATACTTTTGAATTCCTATGAATGCTTATGAGCCTCGTGTTTTCTTATGAGTTTTTGTGAGCTTTCGAGTTCCTATAGCATTTGTTATGAGCATACGAGTTCTTATGAGCTTCTTGTGAGCTTACAAGTCCTTGTGAGCTTTCGAGTTCTTATAGCCTTTCTTGTGAGCTTACAAGTTCTTATGAGCTTCTTGTGAGCTTGCGAGTCCTTGTGAGCTTCTTGTGAGATTGTTCTTGTGAGCTTATGATCCTTGGAGACATATGCAAGATCTTAGACTTATGCAATTCTTACGAGTTCTTGAAAGCCTTGCGAGACTTATGATCCTTGAAGTTTATCCAAGATCTTGGACTTGATCCTTGTGAGCATGAAGTAACCGATCTTAGAATACCAACCCAAAGTTTGGCTTTATCAATGTTTATGCTTCTTTCTTATGAATTGCCTTGGAAAAACCTTGTTTATGATTCTTGAAATACATGCTTATGCAAAAACCTCGGTCATGCAAAACTTATCGTGCGTGGAGTGCTTGTGAGCATCATCATGTATATATATATTGAAGCCTTAGCCTTAAACAATTCATATGATTTCATACAAGACATGTTAGCATCATGGATACTTAGGAATCCTAGAATGTAGAGCATTTCCATTCATTGTATCACATCATCAAGATCATGACTTCTAAGACTATTTCACCACATCATACATAGCATCATAATTTATTTAGAGTTAATAACATTCACTTTTAATTATAGCCATATTAACCCTCTTCTTGAAAAACCCTCAAATCATACATTTGTTATTACTCATTTGATCATAATCTAGTTTACTCCAAATCATACATTTGTTATTTGCATCATAGTAAAGCTAAATCACCCATTAAATCATCTTTCCCCTCTTTGCATGATAACAAAGCTAGATAGTAGGTTTACTTACTTCTTGATCAACTTCTACGTTGAGAAAAGAATCCCTACTAGATTGAGGAATACACCACCTTGATTTATGCTCCTCTTAATCTTCCATCCAAAACTCTCTTTGGAATCTCCCTTCTTCTCTCTTTCTCTGTCAAAGTCTCTCTTTTAGGTTTAGGGTAAACCAAAACCCCCCAAAAGATCTCCTATTTATAGGACAAGGGTTAAAAACCCTAAAAATCATGCATTTCAGAAATCTGATTCGCGACCTACAATCGTTCGTAGCATATCTACGATCATTCGTAGCTCTTCTACAATCGATTGTAGGATGTGTAAAGATTTTTCCCATTTTTGAGACTTTAGGATCGTTCGTAGGCTCCCTATGATCGTTCGTAGGTTGTTTACTAGCGATCGTAACTCTGACAGAAGGTTTCCAGATTTTCACGCTTTGGTATTTCAGCCATAACTTTTGAATCGTTTATCGGATTTTTACAATTCAACTTGCGTTGGACTCATCATTCAAAGAAAAAAAAAATTTCTCTAATGGACAAATCCTAATTCAGAGTTCTTAAATTACCTACAAGGGATCTAAAGCCGACTAATCTGGAAATGCCCAGATTTTCAGTAATCCAACTTTGGAAATCCAACTTTTTACTCGACCCCGACTTAAAATATGGAAAAATGATAAACATAAACCTTGAAAAGGGTTCCAATGCCTTTCCAAAAATTCAAGAATCTCTCAATTACAATAAGCGGTAACAAAACTAAAGCTTCTTAAGGTTGAGGGTATGCTAAGGCATAAACCTTGTTGATACTTAAGAGTATTCTATACTCTTACTCTAACATCCCAAACACCCATAAACACCTATAACTTAAAAATAATAATCTTAAAGCTTTTAATACATGTCATAAAGATACGGGGCTCTACATCCTCCCCCCTAACAGAAATTTCATCCTCAAAATTAGAACGATACATAGGTATAATAAGGAACAAAATTTACATGAAAACGTCAATCATACAAACAAATGAGGGTATTTTTCTTTTACTTTGGCTTCACGCTCCCATGTAACTTCTTCTCTAGCATGATGTTATCATTGAATGAGAACCAAGGGAATAACCTTGTTGCGCAAAACTTGATCTCTACGATCCAAAATCTGAACCGGCTCTTTCACTAATGTGAAATCCTCCCGGATTTCCAATGGATCTAGGTCGATCACGTGAGAAGGATCCGGAATGTATTTTCGAAGCATGGACACATGGAATACGTTGTGAACCGCCGTCATGTGAGTGGGTAGAGCAACCTGATAAGAAACTTCACCAACTCGAGTGATGATCTCAAATGAACCCACATACCTTGGACTAAGATTTCCTCTTTTGCCAAATCTCATAACACCTTTTGTTGGCGAAACCTTAACAAATACCATGTCGCCAACGCAGAACTTAAGATCTCATCTACGGGTGTCGGCATAGCTCTTCTGCCTATCCTGAGCCATCTTCAACCTCTCCCTGATGATCTTGACTTTGTCTACAGTCTGCTCGATCAACTCAGGAACTAATATTTTTCTCTCTCTAACTTCATCCTAGTATAGAAGAGATCTACAACTTTGACCATATAAGGTCTCGAAAGGTGTCATTTGGATATTCGCCTGATAGTTGTTATTGTAGGCGAACTCAACCAATGATAAATGATCCTCCCAACTGTCCTTAAAGTCCAACATGCAAGCTCCGCGCATGTCCTCTATAATCTGGTTCACCCTCTTGGTCTGCCCATCTATCTGAGGATGAAAGGCAGTGCTAAAGTCTAAATGGGAACCCATAGCGCTCTGAAAGCTCCTTCAGAACTTTGAAGTGAATCTTGGATCCCTGTTTGACATAATACTTACTGGCATTCCATGCAATCGAACCACTTCTTTGATGTATAGTGATGCAAGTTGGTTCGAGTTGAACGTAGTCCTATAAGGCAAGAAATGGGCGGATTTTGTTAAACAATCAACTACTACCCATATTGCATCTGAGTTCTTTGCCGTTCTAGTGAATCCAACAATAAAATTCATGGAGATGTTCTCCCATTTCCACTCAGGGATAAGAAGGGATTGCAAAAGCTCTGCTGGCCTCATATGCTCGGCCTTCACCTGCTGGCATACCAAGCATTTTGATACATACTCTGCGACTTCCCTCTTCATATTCTGCCACCAATAGTGCTTTTTCAAGTTCTGGTACATCTTCGTACCACCAGGATTCACCGTGTACTTGGACCGGTGAGCTTCATCTAGGATCTCGCTCTTTAACTCCGCATCCGTCGGAACACATAACCTTCTTTTAAATGTGATTGCTCCACTTCCATTCAAAGAGAACTCATCACTGCCTTTGCTAACGGCCTTATCTCTGTAAGCAAGTAGCTCCGCATCCAAATCCATCCAACTCTCGGATCCGATCTTAGATATAAGGCCTAACGGTGAGATTAGCCACGACTGGCCCAAAGGTAGGAATACTGAAGCTGGTATCGAGGTTTACCATAACCTCCAACATCTTCCACTCATGAATCATCATGTGGGCTACGAGTCCCGTAGGCTTCCTGCTTAAAGCATCTGCCACCACATTAGCCTTACCTGGATGGTACTGGATAGAACACTTGTAGTCCTTTAAGAATTCCATCCATCGACGTTATTGCATATTCAACTCTTTTTGGGAAAATAGATACTTTAAATTTTTGTGATTTGTGAAAACATCAAACAGTTCCCCATAAATGTAATGCTGCTAAATCTTTACCACGAATACCACCGCAGCAAACTCCAAGTCGTGAGTAAGATAGTTCTTTTCATGGTCCTTTAACTGCCAGGAAACGTAGACAATGACATTCCCGCGCTACATAAGAACACATCCTAACCCAATATTCGAGGCATCACTGTAGACCACGAAACCTCCACTCCCAGATGACACTATGAGAATGGGGGCCATAATAAGCCTCTTCAACTCGGTAAAGCTTGCTTCACACTTGTCACTCCAAGCGAACTTAGCATTTTTCTGCGTTAAGTAAGTGAGCGGTGCTGCTAAACTGGAGAATCTCTCTATGAATCTTTGTAGTATCTTGCCAACCCGAGGAAGCTGCGTATCTCAGTAACACTCCTAGGCCTCTCCCATTTCATCATTGCTTCTATCTTTGCTAGGTCTACTGAAATACCCTCGACAGATACCACGTGGCCAAGGAACGACACTTTCTCCAACCAAAATAAGCACTTACTCAACTTGGCATACAGTCTAGGCTCTCGAAGAGTCTCAAGTGTAAGGCGAAGGTCTCGATCATGATCCTCACATGTCGGGGAATACACTAAGATGTCATCAACAAAGACGATAACACATCTGTCAAGACAAGGCTTGAATACCCGATTGATCAAATCCATGAACGTCGCCGGTGCATTCGTTAGACCAAAGACATGACCAAGAACTTGTAGTGTCCATACCGAGTCCTAAAGGCACTATTTGGAACATCTTCAGCCTTGAACTTTAACTGATGATAGCCTGATCGGAGATCAATCTTAGAGAAGAACCTTGCTCCATTCAATTGGTCAAACAAATCGTCTATCAGTGGTAATAGATAACGATTCTTGATCGTAACTTTGTTCAACTATCTATAGTCGATGCACATCCTCATTGACCGATCGTTCTTCTTCACGAAGTGTACTGGAGCTCCCCATGGAGAAACACTTGGTCGGATGAAACCAAGTTGTTGCAACTCTTTTATCTACTCTTTCTATTCCTTCAGTTCAATTGGGGCCATCCTATATGGAGCCTTAGAGATTGGAGCCATTCCTGGAGTAAGCTCTATTACAAACTCTATCTCCCTATCTAGAGGCAACCCTGGCAAGTCCTCGGGAAATACATCCAAATAATCACTCACAACTGGGATGGTTCAGAAGTCTCGTGCTTCCGAATTTGCAAGAATTAGAGCCACTAGACGGGCTATATCTCTCCTTTGAAGTCCACGAAAGTGGAATGGCTTGACGTCCTCTGGCTTAAATTTCACCATCTTTTCAAAACAAGCCACGTGCCCATGGTGTGCAGCTAGCCAATCTATCCCCAGAATAACATCGAAATCCAAGTCTTGGAACTCAAGGATGATCGGATCGATCGACAATTTATACTGCCCAACTTAAACTATATAATTCTGTTATCCTCGGTCTGTATCAACTGACTTGCTAAGTGGAATTGAAATGGTCAACTCTTGAGGTAGGCGACTCGGCTCAGACACGAAACCTTTGGCGAAGCTAGGTGACACAAATAAATGTGTCGATCCCCGTGTCGATCATCACGCGAGCTAAACACTCGTTCATTAGCAAAATGCTTGTGCATTGTAATTAGCTAAATCAATAAGTTTCAAGCAACACATACGTAGAGTATAGGTAGCATGGTATACACATAAGCATTCATATACATTACAAAATATAATACCCATTAATTTATACATGAATAATTTAGAATTTTGGAGTACCTTGCACAACATCATCTGATGCTTGTGCATCTCTTTCAGTCAAGGTAAAGACTTGACCCTGGTTTACCCTACGAGGCTACTGTATGGGCCGTGCGGGTCTAGATGCAGTCGCATATGAAGACCTTTACGGAGTAGTCTACCGAATTGGGGGCCTGCTTCCCTGAGGTTATAATCGCGACTGTCGGCGTGGGCAATCTTTAATCATGTGGCCCAGCTTGCCATAATGGAAACATCCTCCAGATGCTCTCCGACACTCTCCAGCCGGGTTTCTTTGACCACAATAGTCGCACTCCTCGAAAGATGACGAAGATGCAGGTGACACATATCTGGTGCCCTGAGAAAAAGCAGGGCGAGGTGCCTGTGAAGTAGTAGGACGAGATACTGGTGGTGCAAAAGGAGGCCTCTGTGTCAGTGTAGACCTAGGAGCTGGATAAGGGGAAATCTTGGCCCTCTTCTCTGGTGGTGCTGAGCCACTGGACTGACCCTTCTACATAACTCTCCCAAATCCGCTCTCTTCTCTTAAGAAACTCCTCTGATTTCCTCTCGACGATTCTTGCCATTCCCACAATCTCCCTCCAACATTCCACCTAGAGTATAGAAACTCAGTCCTTGATGAAAACTTTCAACCCATTCTCAAATTTCCTGACTCGTATCTCCTCTGTCACGATCAAGTGTGGTGAGAATCGGGATAACTCAACAAACATAGCCACATACTCAGCCACACTCATATCTCCTTGTACTAGGGACATGAACTTCATCTCCTTCTGTTGCCTGATAATCTTGGGGAAATATTGCCCATAGAAGGAATCAAGGACTTCACCCCCAAGTCCACGGCTCTCCTGCCCTAGCAGTGTCTCTCTGTCTCAACGCCGCTCTCCACCAATGGTCGGCTTCTCCTTCCATCATGAAGGTAGCCCAATCTACTCTCTGCTCATCTGTGCAGCGAAGAGCACGAAAGATCTTTTCTAGTTGCATAATCCACGCCTTTGCAACCATGGGGTCTGTAGTCCCATAGAAGGTAGGTGGATGTAGCCTTCAGAACGCCTCGAGTCTCGAAGTATGATATGGAGGAGGTGGATGCACCAATACCGTAGTAGTAGCAGGCTATCGAGCTGCTAGCATGGCGATGGTTTCAACCATAGTATTTAGCAACTGAGATATGTTTAGTTGTTCATCACCTAATAGAGGGTCTCCTCCATGATTTCTTGTTTGAAATTCATCATGACTCGAATAACTTTCTGACTATCCAACTGTGATTGTATCGTATTCCCTAAGGTAGAGAATACATTGGTGGAATCAAAACAGTCAAATTACTGCTCAATTATAAATTAACTCATCAGATCTAAAGATCTTTAAAACTGTTCAATGTGAATGAGAGACCAACTATCTGATAGTATGTTTATGCAAGAGGTCTCTCATTGAATGCAATCAATCTGTGTACATTTAAGCACCCATATGCTGATGTGTAGTCTCCACTACAATAGTTCGAGATAGAACTACATCTCAACTATTGAGAACATCTTAGCATAGTGGCAGCCATATAAGTGAAGTGCCTAGCTTCACCCATAGCTATGACTATATAAGGTATAAGGAACTAGAAAGTTATATCTGCCTATCATAATCCAATCATATAACTTTCCTACAATATATCTTAAGGACCTTTATCGATATCTCATATCGTATAGATCATCTCATGATCATAGTCAATTACCCATAATGAGTACACAATAGATAAAGAAAAAGTCTTTATTAATCAAATTAATAAGAATCTAACAATCTAAATGACTTTTCTGGGCATCATGTCTAACAGTTCTTTTCATGATCTTTCAACTACCGAAAAGCATAGGCAATGACTTTCTCGTGCTGCATCAGAACACATCCTAGCACAAAATGCAAGGCATTATTATAAACTACAAAACTTCCACTCCCTGATGGCACAGTAAGAACGGGAGCCGTAGTGAGCCAATTCCAATTCAATGAAGCTATTTTCGCACTTATCACTTCACACAAATTTGGCATTTTTTCTCATGAGGTACATAAGTGGTGCCGCTAAGATGGAGAATCCCTATAACAATCTCCTGTAGTAGCCTACCAAACTAAGGAAACTACGTATCCCGGTAACACTTCTGGGTCTCTCCCATCTGATCATTGCCTCTATCTTTGCTGGATCCACTGAAATTTCCTCAACTGATGCCACGTGACCAAGGAACATCACTTTCTCCAACCAAACTTTGTATTTACTCAACTTGGCATACAGTCTATGCTCTCGAAGAGTCTCAAGTGTAAGGTGAAGGTCTTGATCATGATTATCCCATGTTTGGGAATACACCAAGATGTCATTGAAAAAAATAACACACCGATCGAGGAAATGTCTGAACACCTGATTCATCAAATCTATAAAAGCAACCGGCATGTTTGTCAGACCGAAAGACATGACTAGGAACTCGTAGTGCCCGTACCGAACTCCTAAAGGTAGTTTTGGAAACTTCTTCAACCTTGATCTTTAACTGATGATAACCCGTTCGAAGATCGATCTTGGAGAAGAACCTTGCTCCCTTCAGTTGGTCAAACAAGTCGTCTATCAGAGGCAATGGATAACGATTCTTGATTGTAACCTTGTTCAACTACCTATAGTCGATGCACATCCTCATCGACCCATTCTTCTTCTTCACAAGGAGCATTGGGGCTCCCCAATGGAGGGTCTCCTCCATTACCATTACTCCTTGTCTGGTAACCGCGACCCCGACCGCCACATCTCATGATAAATCCTAAGAACAGTAGCAAAAACCAAACTTTACCGATCATAATAATACATTGAGCAAAAATTTTTAGAAAACATAAAGTATACATTAACCCAAACCACTCATAGCATAAGAACATACTTAAGGTTAGCTTACTAAGACACAAGATTGGTTTAGTTTCAACCGGTTGTAGACTAAGACTAAACGATTAGTCTATACTTGGAATACGACACATTTCTCATCCTAATGCTTCGTTTTCATCATTGTATTGGACTCTAAGTGACCCTAGAGAACCTAATGTTGATACTAATTCTGGTATCAGACCTATCATTTTGAATTCACCCGAGTTTTAAGTTCAATTCAGAGAACATTTTCGCCTTAGGGACTTAATGCCTTAGCTCTGATTTGATACCCACTCTGGTATCATACATAAACTTTGGAATTCATCTAAGTTCTAAGTTCAACTCAGAGAACAACCTAGCCCTAGTGAACCTAATGTCTTGGCTCTGATACCACATCTGTCGCGGCCTATAATACCCCTATGAGTTAGGGATACTTTGGCTCATGATGTGTCATATCCGATACCAAAGCTTCCTGTAAAAATACCCAAGGCATAACATAGCGGAAACATAGAATAATGTGGAAGCATAAACTTAAAATTTTATTTTATACATATGACTGTATGCCAAGTTTGTACAATAAATAAACCAAAACGAGAGTGGACATGCCCACTCATCAAAATACAAATGTAATCTCTCCCTCACCCACTCTCAATAATATCCTGGAATAGGCCACCTGTCAAGGTTCCTATCCTCTTCTAACTGAGCCTCTGTCGGCTCCTCCTCACTGTAGTCCTCCTCAACCCACGGACTGGGATTGCAAAGTCGAACTGACCTGCCGACATAAAATGTACGTTTAAGCATGGAATACTCAGTGTGTACAAACTGCTAGCTAACAATGCTATAATAACAATAATATCACATGCAAGTACTTAAAAGAATACAATTCATAAATTCATGCGTAGCACTCATCATTCAAAACCATTCGTCAAATCTGATCTTTTGTGGAAAACAAAACACCTTGTATAAGCCTGATGAATTTTTATGAGTTCCTTATGAGCTTATGCGTTCTTATGATCTTTATGAGTTCTTGTGAGTTTCTTTTGAGTTATTGTGAGTTCCTTATAAGCTTATAAGCCTTGTGATCCTTGGAGACTCGTGAAACGATCTTAGACATGATCCGTGGAGCTTGTGAGCACTTATAAGCCTTGTAACCAATCTTAGACTTATGTCTTTCTTGTGAGTTCTTAGAAGCCCTGCGAGACTTATGATCCTTGGAGCTTATGCAAGATCTTAGACATGATCCTTGTGAGCATGAGGTAACCAATCTTAGAAATACCAACCTAAAGTTTGGCCTTGTCAATGCTTATGAACTTATGCTTCTTCTTATGAATTTTCCTTTGAAAACCTTTCTTATTATCCTTGAAGTACCATGCTTATGAGAAACCTCGATCATGTAAAACATAGAGTGCGTGGATTGCTTGTGAGTATCACAATAAACTTAGGAAACTTTAAACATTTCCTACATGTTCATGCAAGGCATATTCACATCATAGTATACTTAGAAAAATTCTAAAAACATAGAACATCTTCATTCATGGCATTACATCACAGTAATCTTGGCCATTAAGCCTATTTCGGTCGGTACTCAATATTTACCAATACTTTTCATATAAATTTTTGAAACTCGCAAACCAAGTGTCGATCGACTGTCTGGACTACTATCTGTCATCTCAGCTTTATTGCAATTCAAACCACCAAACCGCAGCATGTTTAGTGTCAAAAACCAGGAAATTAGTGGGTTTTGCAGTTATCTTCCGGACTTAGTGTTTACAGTCAAAACTCAATATTCCTCCCAAAAATTCGCACTGCGGGTGTTGGATTGCCCGTCGTTCGGTCACCATCGCACGTTGTTTCGTGGTGTTACGAAGACCGTACACATAAAAAAGTGGGAAAACTAGTCAAACTGGCCAAACGGTCAAAGTGCCACATCATTGTGGCCATGTTATAACACATGGTCCTTGCCATGTAGGTAAGACTTTTGCCTATATAAGGAAGGGATCACCCCTCTCCTTCTCATTTTTCTTCCTATGCGGAAACTCTGCCTGAGCAGTTTTAGAGAGAGAAAGTGAGGAGAGAGAGAGGAGAAAAGAAGGTGTAACTAGAGGTTTCCCAACATTCTGAGCATGTTGGCAACGTCTGTTTCAATCCCCAGATCCTTGATTTTCATGTAGAGAGAGATTAGAGAGAGGGTAGAGAGAGAAAGTAGAGGGTAGAGAGAGAGAAGGTCTATCTTAAGTGTCGTGACCCAAAATACCCCTACGAGTTAAGGATACTTTGGCTCGTGATGTGCCTTATCAAACCATACCTTCCTGTGAAATATACAAGGCATAACATAGCAGAAGCAAAACATCTAATAACATAAACCTGTAATGGGATCCAAGCCCGAATCAACAGAATATCAACATATGTATGAAGTGGACAAGGCCCACTCTCAAATGCTCTCAAAATACAAGGTATAACTCTCCCTCACTCTCTCAGCAATAATCTAGATAGGGCCACCTATCTAGAGCTTCATCATCCTGATGATGATCCATGGTGGGATCCGGCTCATAGTACTCCTCCTATATCCAATGCTCATGAGCAAGAGCATCCACAGAACCTGTCGAAGTCAATAATTGGACTAAGCATGCAATACTCAGTGTATACAAACTACTAACTAACAATGTAATAATATCATTCACAGGCAAAGACATAGAGCATAGAAATCCATGAAAGCCCGTACTAATTTCCAAAACCATTTCCTTATGAGTTTCCGTATGAAATCAAAACCATACGAGTCGTATGAGAATCAGAGTCTTATGAGTTATTTGAGTCATGTTAAGTTCCTTAGAGTTCTTATGAGTCATGGTAAGTAATATGATCCGTAGACACTTAGAGCATTTATGATCCGTAGAGCTTGTGAAACAATCTTAGAGTCATGGAGCCTTTTTCTTAGAGCCGGGTGTGACATATTCATTGAATACACCCTATCCTTGACCAATCCACAATTTGGCTTTATCAATGTTTTTTTAGCTTAGTAGCTTATGAGTTCTTAAAAATCTTATGAATGATTTGATAAATTCGTTCGTATAAGAAAAGTCATTAAGTCATGCGAGACATGCAAGACATAGAGTGCATAGAGTGCTTGTGACCATCATACTATACTTAGAAAGCTTAGAAACATTGAATAATTAGTTATAGAAATTCACTAATAGTAATAGCTTACAACCTATGTAGAATTCATTCAAGAACATACAGTAAAACATAATTTTGCTTAAAAAGAATATTACAAGGGTAGATAGTAGAGTGTATCTACCTTTCACAGACTAATTCCCTTTAGTCTAGAGCTTGAGAACAGTTGAGAAGTAAGATGGACTCCTCTTGTGGTTGAATTTTTGAATTCAAGAAAATTCGGTGAACACAGTGAAGAATCATAGCTTTCCTTACAAAATTTCCCAAATGATCTTCTCTTAGGGTTTGAGTCAATCAAACTCATGAATTTGGGTTCTATTTATAGGCCAAGGCTTTCCGAAACCCCAAAAGACCCTTTTATAAAATATCCCAAAAGGTCGGTTACACGTATTAGGTCAAAATGATCATTTTCTGTGTATGACTCGTCGACGAGTTCGAAAAACCCAAACTCAGTCATTGACGAGTGAGACTTCCAAACATTTTGTTTCAACACTGTCTTTGCAATCGTCGAGAAGTGAGAAACACCTAGATGCAGTCATCTATTACCCAGCTAATGGACCCTAGAGGGGGGGTGATTAGGGTCAATGGCAATTTCAAATATTTCTAAGTGATTTATGTGAAATTTAAAAGAGTTAACAAGAATGCTACAAGCACTAACAAGTTAAATAAAGAGTGAGACTGTAGAACCCCAGAATTCGAGGGCACTATTCATATGAATAGTGCAGTGAATAGTGTTAGTGTACAGTGCATGTAAAGGCCTGAGGCCTACCATGTGTTCTTGATATCGGGGAAAGTGACATGAGGGTTTTATGTGTGTGTTAAGTCTTAAAACAAGAGTATAATAATACTCAAGTATCTAGGGCATAAAAATACCCTAAGTGTGAATGTAGAACCCGGGAACCCATTTCTCAAGGTTGTGAATAGTGCCATGGGCACAAGTCTTGTATAGGCCGAGGGTCGTTTATGTAATTTGATTTATGAGACATGATAATAATAGGGGAAATTAGGTTAAGTGTTGTTGTGGGGTGTTTGGGATGAAGAACCAAGAGTATAACATACTCTAAGTGTCGAAAAAGAGGGATGTTTTCACGTACCCTCAACTTGTGGAAGCTCTAGTTTGGTCACAGCTCATCGGAATTAAGTGATTTTTGAGCCATTAGAAAGCTATTAAAGTCCTCTTCGGGGTTCATGCTTTACACTTTTTCTGATTTAGAGTGTAAGTTAGGTGAAATGGGGGTTTTCCTAAAGTGGATATGCTGTCAATTCGGCAGTCATTTTGGACCAGTCCACTTGTGGGCCCATTTAGATTATGCAAAACTCAAAATTTGGAGTTGTACAAAACATGAAAGTTGTTCCCCTATGAAATATGAATCCAACGCAAGTTGAATTGTAAAAATCAGATAAGCGAGTCAAAGGTTATTGCCAAAATACTAAGGCAGGAAAAATCGAAGAAATGAGGACCAATCCGGTCGACCGGATTTGTGACCAGTCGACCGGTGCACTATTCATTTGTGCAGTGGCCGACTCCCAGAGATACTTTAAGGGTGTTTTGGGGTTTTGCCAACCCCCAAACACCTATATAAGCCCAAAATTCATCCATAAGGGTTACAAGAACCCTAAAGAGAGCTTGAGAGAGGTTTCGAAAGAGGAAGAAGAAGAGAAGCTTGAGTTCTCTTGTGTTGCTCTTAGTTTGAGTTGGTGGTTAAAGGAGGAGCTTGGATCTTTCTCTTCAAGCTTGGATTTGGATTTCTCCAGCCTTATAAACACTCTAAAATTGAAGGAACTCAATTCTTCAAGAGGTAGAACAATCTACTAACTTGTCTTGCTATACTTCATCCATGTTTAATTTGGTTTCTAAAGTAAGTAAATGGTTGTGATGAAACATTGGCTGTTTTGGCCATATTTATAGTTCCTATATTATAAGTAAGTTATAAAGCATGCTTTTGATAAGATAATTAGTAGCTAGACTCCAATAAATTGCTTTACTATAAGTTGCAAATGAATAGTAGAATTTGAGGCATGTTCTTGATAGAAATTAGAATTGATAATCATGTTTTACATGCTATGGATATTACCATAATTTTGAGGCTGTTATATGGTTACAAAATTGCTCACACTTACTCTTATGAATATGATTCACAAGTCTCACACGATGTTCACAAGTCTCGCATGATGATTACAAGTCTTGCATGATATTCACTAGTCTCACACGATGCTCACAAGTCTCGCATGATGATTAAAAGTCTCGCACGATGTTCACAAGTCTCGCATGATGATTACAAGTCTCACATGATTCATGATGTTCACAAGTCTCGCATGATTCGATGATTCTCACAAGAACAGGGTTTTATAAAATTAATAAGCAAGGTTTTGGGAAAAAGGAAGCTCACAAGGTCACAAGTTTACAAGCTCACAAGTTCACAAGTAAGTATAGGGACAAACGAAGGGTATAGGATGCCCCTCGATAAAGCTGAATAAGTATAAAGGGTATATGATGCCCCCTGATAATGCTGAATAAATATAAAGGGTATATGATGCCCCCTGAAAAAGCTGAATAAGTATAAAGGGTATATGATGCCCCCTGATAAAGCTGAATAAGAAAAAGGATATTGATATCCCTTGGTAAAGTATGTTTTGAAAGAATGGAGGTTTTGACAAGGCTGTGTGATAAAGAATGTTTTTAAGAAAAGAACCCGATGTATGTTTGGTAAAGAAATGCTCACATTCTATCTATTTTATGAATTGCTCTAAGATATGTACTCATTCTGCTTTGCTTTTACTTGTTTCACTCTGATAAATGCATATGCTATCATTGATGCCTATAGTAATGCTAGTTAGTATTTTGTACACGCTGAGTATTCAATGCTCAGCCGAAGTTGTTATCTTCGGCAGGTCACAGGTTGGATGGTTGTGCTCCTGAACTAGGGTTCGAGGAGGAGTATGTCGAGAAGCCGATTCGTAGTCATCAGTGATGGTTGAGTGATGAGAGGGAGAGACATGTATATGGGTTGACCTTATGGGAGTTTTTTTATTGATTTGAGTTGGTAACT
This sequence comes from Tetracentron sinense, assembly GCA_015143295.1. Taxonomy (NCBI): domain Eukaryota; kingdom Viridiplantae; phylum Streptophyta; class Magnoliopsida; order Trochodendrales; family Trochodendraceae; genus Tetracentron; species Tetracentron sinense. The sequence goes on along the minus strand of CM026556.1, from coordinate 23,012,799 downwards.
CAAGTGATAGACCTTGTGTAGAGGTTTAGCTTATATTGCAGTATTTTGTTTATAGTAGCACGTGGAATAGAACGTTGGTTTAGGGTTCATGGAGATCCCTGCAGTAGCCACCACTATAGGAGGTGGATCTTCGACCAGGCCGCCGGACATTAGAGCCTCCTTTGCCGCTGTCCTTGGTTCCCGATCAATATCCGGTGAGTCCTCTAATGGTGATATTAGGTTAATTGCATTGGACTCGAAAAAACCTGCCTTATATCAAGGAGAACCAGCTGTATATTTTTCTGCAGAGGAGATTGAGCAATCTGGGATTCCTCTAAGCTTTGCTCTAGTGGCTAAATGTGCCTATGGTCAACCAAAGCTTGATGTACTTAAGAGTTTTATCCAAGAGCAATTCCATATTACCCAAAACTTTTCAGTGGGCGTGGACACAAGGCACATCCTTTTCCGTTTTCAAGAAGAATCTGACTTCCTTACGGTTTGGATGAAGGATTACTGTTTTATCGCTGGAAAATTAGTTCGAATCATGAGATGGTCGCCTCAGTTCAGATCTGGACAAGAGCCTTCTTTAGTGCCGGTATGGATCAATCTTCCTGGGTTACCTCTGAATTTTTTTAATCCTAAAGACCTCTCATCCATAGAGAACCTGCTAGGGAGGTTTCTTCTTGTGGATAGACCTATGAGGAACATATCCAGGCCTAGCCTCACTAGAATATGTGTGGAGATTGATGCTAGTAAAGAGAAGATACAACGTTTCTGGTTGGGGATGGGATTTGCAAGTAGATGGCAAAAAGTAGTTTATGAGAAGGACGTTTTGTATTGTTCTAGTTGCCTAAAGCTTGGGCACAATGCGGATCAATGTAAACTTCTTATTAAGAAGTCTTTTCTCAAGGAAACAGTCAAGAAAATTTCTAATTCTTTAGGGGATCCTACGACCATGGCAGAAAAGAATAAAACCCAAGATAGAAAAATTTCAGCACCCACACATATTTGGGTTGCTAAGACTTTTGGAAAGTCGGCAGCAACTGATTCGCATAAGGAGGTGTTAAACCTAAACCCTTCTACTTCTAATTCTTTCAACCCAGCTATAGATCAGCGTCTCAGTGAGGATATGGAGGTTTTGGTTCATAACAGTGAGGATAAACAGCAGCGAGAAGTAGATAATTCTCTAGAGAATAATGGTTGCATAGACCTCGAGAATAATGGTTGCGCAGATTTATAGGAACATCAAAGGATCAGCAAGCTTTTGGTTCAGAAAGAAGGATTGGTTGTAATGACTTCAGAGCCTAAAATCTGTGATTTTATGGAGGAAGAAGCTGTGGATCTAATCTTAGATTCAAGGGCTCCTAATATAAAAACCAATCAGATTGGCTATGATTCTGAGTTTTGTTTGGATTATAACTCAACAGATAGAGTGGATTCTGGTATTAAAGCTTCAGATTTATCTTTAATCTCTCAGCCAGAATTCTATTGTGGCTCACAAAATAACGATTGCTGCTCTCCAGAAGATCTAACTATTGAAAATTTATCTTTAGCGAGACAGCATGATGTTGAAGACCTCCAAGTTCCGCCCATTTCAAATTTGAGTATTCTTTTAAAGCGGGCTCAGGTAAGTATTCCTAAGAAAAAAAAATATGCTTCTGACTTTTTATGGTTATCCTTGGCTTCTTATGAATTTCATAATGATCTATATGATTCCATTACTGTCTCGAAAGACTCTCTTATTGCAGAATCAAAAGCATTCATTGAAGATCTTTCTCATTTGAATGCATTGAAAGAGCACAGAGTTGATGGGGGAAAATTAAAAAAACAAAGAAAAGAAGTTCCTACTTCAGCTATTATCACCCGATCTAGAGCTGTTGCTCAAGCTATTGTTGAAGAAAACCCCCAAGTTTCTTATGTCTAGTCTTCTATCTTGGAATATTAGAGGGGTGGGAAATTTAGCTTCTAAAGCCCGACTTAAGAAGTTGGTGGAGTTATATAATATAGCCATGATTTCCATTATGGAACCTATGCAACATTATGATAAGATTATTCCTCTCAAGAAGATGCTGGGTATGTCAGATTTTATTTATCATCCGAAGATTTGGCTTTTTTGGAAAAGTTCTTTGTCAGTATCTCTTATTGCTTCCCTGGATCAAGCTATTATTGTGGATGTCGGGGCTTCTGGATTGGATACTATCAGATGTGTGTTTGTCTATGCTAAATGTCGTGGAGATGAAAGAAAATTGTTATGGAATGACCTTACTCTTATTCTCGCTTCTTATGATACTCCTTTACTCATAGCTGGGGACTTTAATGTTATTGCTTCTTCAAATGAGAAGTTGGGGGGTCGTGATATTAACTTGCGTTCTCTGGAAGAATTCAATACTTTTATTAATGATTTGGGTCTTATGGATGCGGGGTTCTCAGGAAGTAAATACACTTGGTGCAATAATCAAAAAGGGACCAACAGAATCAATGCTAGGCTTGATCGTTTCTTATTTAATGCTGCTTGGAACCAAACTTATCCTAATTCTCAGGTTTCTCATTTGGATAGACTGAATTCGGATCATGCTCCTATGATTTTGAACTTTAAAGTTGCTACTGGTTAGAATCCCTCTTCATTTGGATTCCAGAAAATGTGGATATCTCATTCTCAGAGGTTAGTTCAAGACTCTTGGGGTCTTCCTGTTTATGCTTCTCCTATTTTAGCTTTCTTTGTCAAACTTAAGAGGTTAAAAATTTCTCTTAAGACTTGGAATAAGGAGGTCTTTGGCAATATCTTTGTTAAGATAAAGGAGTTAGAAGATAAAATTTGTTACGAAGAGATTAAACTTCAGAACCTCTGGGATAGCAGTCAAGAGGAGACCCTTTCTTCCCTCAAGGATGAGCTGCAGACTCTCATTCTCCAAGAAGAAATTTTTTGGAGACAAAAATCCAAAATAAAATGGCTTAAGGAAGGTGATAACAACACAAAATTCTTTCATTCTGTTGTTAATCAAAGATGGAAAAGTAATGGTGTTCATAAAATTAAGAATGAGCAGGGGGAATGGCTGGAGTCTTCTACTGATATTGCGAATGAAGCTGTCTCTTATTTCCAGAAGATTCTTACTTCAACTAATAGCTCTATTGTTGATCACATTATTGATTTTATTCCTCCACTTGTCTCTTCGGAGGATAATATCTCTCTTGTGTCTTTGCCATCTATGGAAGAAGTTAAGCAGGTTGTTTTTAGCATGGATGCTGACAGTGCCCCAGGTCCTGATGGCTTTAATGGGACTTTCTACCATTCTTGTTGGGATATCATCAAGGAAGATTTATTCAAGGCTATTTCTTCATTCTTTATGGAGCATCATATTCCTAGATCAGTTAATGCTACAGCCATAGCGTTGATTGCGAAATGTGAAGATCCCTCATCTTTTTCTGATTATCGTCCTATTAGCTTATGTAATTTTTTGTATAAGATTTTCTCCAGGATTCTTGCTGATAGACTTAGAAAAATTCTTCCCAACATTATCTCAAAGGAACAAAGTGCTATTGTTAAAAGCCGGAACATTACTGAGAATATCACAATTGCTCAAGAAATGGTCAAAGATATCAATAGAAACGCCTTTGGAGGTAACTTAATTATAAAGCTTGACATGGAAAAGGCTTATGACTGAATGGAGTGGCCTTTTATTTTTGCTGTCCTGAAGAGATTTGGTTTTTGCGAGGAATTTATAAACCTCATTCGGGGTTGTATGCAGAATCAAAGTTTTTCTATCATCATAAATGGGTCCTTGCATGGCTTCTTTCAGAGCTTGAGAGGATTAAGACAAGGGGATCCCCTTTCTCCTGCTCTTTTTCTAATAGCTGAAGAAGTTCTTAGCAGAGGTATAAAATCAGTTTTGGCTAATCAATCATCTTCTTATAATGTCAGGCAGAATGGTTTCCCAGTATCTCATCTTCTTTTTGCTGATGACACTTTGATATTTTGCAATAGTAACTTTCGAACCATAAAGAATATTTTCGAATTTTTGAAGTTATATGAAGAATCTTCTGGTCAGAAAATCAACAAAAGGAAAAGTTCTTTGTTTGGTTCTGAAAATATTTCAAGCTCTAGAAAAAGGAATATCTCTAATTTTACGGGGATCAAATTCAAAAAATTTCCCCTTATCTATCTTGGGATTCCTTTAATCAAAGGTCGTCAGAAAAAGTCTTACTTTTTGCCTTTGATGGAGAAAATTCAGAAATGTATATCAGGATGGGCTGGCAAACTCCTTTCTGCGGGAGGCCGTTTGATATTAATAAAGCATGTCCTTTCTTTAATTCTCTCTTACACTTTAGCTAGTGTGCATATCCCTGCTAGCATTAGTATCTCAATTGATAAAGCTATGGCTAATTTTTTTTTGGAATGATTCAGATACTTCAAAAAGGCGGCACTAGGTGAGCTGGAAGAAATGTTCTTTGCCCTGTTCAGAGGGAGGTCTTGGCATTCGGAAAATGGCTGAATTCAATACTGCTTTTCGAGTTAAACAAGCCTGGAAAATTTACTCTTTGGATAGCCTCTGGTCTCATTTTTTCAAAGCTAAATACAGAGTGGATCATGTGTGGAATGCTATCCCTACTAGGGGATCCTCTACACTTTGGTCAGCTATTTGTGAGGTATTTCAGTTTATGCTCTCTAATTCTACAGTCCTTATTGGTAGTGGTTCCAAAGTAAATTTCCGGTTTGATAGGTGGTATGGGGACCAAACTCTTATTTCTTTGGCCCTAACTCCATCTCCTAATAGCCCAAATATTAGTGCTATTCTTAATTCAGATGGTGATTGGGATTTTTGCCAGGTGAGTCAATTTCTTCCCTCTAATATTATCGAGAACATTAAGGGAACTTTCTGGAATACTCACCATCTACTAACAAGTTGTTTCAAAATATAGAGGGCCTAATAAGGGAGGATGTATGTACAATTTTCTTACGAGAAATGATCAATGGATGGAACAAGACTCTAGAAAATTATAATGTTGAGAGCCTTGTCAGGGAAGAGATATACGGGACTGTCTTTATTGAGACAGTCAAAGATATGAAGACCACTGCCAATTTTGCATTAACTCAATGTCAAGAGGGCAGAAAACCTGATAAGTTTCAGGAAGATGTACCATCTACCAACAAAAAATTTCAAAGTTTAGAGAGCCTAGTGAGGGAGGATGTGCATACAGTTTTCTTCAGCGAAATGGTTAAGGAATGGAAGATGGAATTAGAAAATTATGACATGGAGAGTCTCATCAGGGAAGATATATATCGAATTGCCATTAGTGAGGCAGTCAAAGATGTTAATATCTTCTTAATAGAATCTGAGGAAACCAGGAATCGAGATGATTTTCTGGAAGACCTACCTTCTGCTAACAAGCTGTTTAAAAGTCCAGAGGTCAGTGAAAAGGAGAATTTGATTCAAAAACTTGGTTCTCTGTCAAAATGCTTTGAAGTGGAGGAAGATTTGATGTTAAGTGTAAGTTCTGAAATAATGGAAAAGAGTGTCCTTCTTGACCATGTGGATCTGGAAAATGAAGAGTTTGATGAATGCAGCATCCATTGTGAAGGGATGTCAGTTGAGAAGGATGACGCTTTGGCTTCAATGAGTAACAAACTAGAAAAGGCTCTTCAGCAATTACTTATGAGTAAGGTGATATTGAGAGAGTTGGGGTCTAGTTTAGGCATAAAAGTTGGAGATCTAGAAGGTGTTCATGATTAGTTGACTCCAATCGAAGGCATTGTACAAGACAAACAGCACTCTATTTTCTTACCAGAAAATAATGAAAAGGAGCAATGACTCCACCACCCCTGTACCTAATTCTTTCGACATTTTATATTAGGTGCAGAGCTTTCTAAAGTAGAAACTTTTGGATGCATTGGAGCCATATTTTCTCCTAGAAGGCATTCACCTTTAGAACCAGCAAATTGCTAAAAATGATTCAGGGTCTTATGAAGAATTGTGTTTTGTGAACTATGGTTATCCTGTGATCACTACTTGGTCTGTTGGCTATCAACAAAGGTGTAGTGGCAACACATTACTACTGATCCATGTGTGACGAGACGCTCTCCAACCACAAAGTTGTGATTAATTGGTACCACGAAAGATTTCTGAGGTTCACAAAAGATTTTTCTGTCCTCTTTATACTGGCAAATAAGCATCAGTATTCTGAAATGTGATTGTGCAATGAAATGCTAGAGTAATAATTCTTAAAAAGAAAAAAGAAATTATCGATGTGGAGTATCCTGATTCTTATGCTACCTCTTTTCAGGTTGGATGAAGTGAAATATCAATTGGATCCACTTGTTGAGCTTGTGGCCTCCCTAAGGAAAAAAGAATTGTTGTACAGGGAAGCTTTTATGAGGAGATGCTATGACCTTCAAAAGGCTGAAGCTGAGGTTTTATAAATAAAATTACTTTTACATTTCATATATTTGCGTCTAGTAAAGGAAAATATGTCAAGTTGGTTGATCTGTTGTACATTTTGGTTTCTTATTCCACTTGGGCTCTAATTGTATCACTTGATAATTATCTTGTTTGTTGAGGCTTTACTATGTTATTCTTGAACTTCACAAGGGTATATTTCCTTATCTTTTTCTTTATTTTACTTCAAATTTTTTGTGTGTTTGTTGAAATCCAGGTGGATTTGTTGGGTGATCAAGTGGAAGCTCTTCTAGGCCTTCTTGAGAAGATATACATTACACTAAACCACTATTCACCAGTTTTGCAGCATTATTTTGGGGTGAGTTTTCCATTCTTTGGAACTCCCTTCTTTTATGTGTGTGAGCTTGTGGTGATACTTTCATTCCTCACTAACAACGATACCCATACACTTAAAAATGGGAGTTTTTGGAACTTCCTTCACTTGGATGTGTGGAATTTTTTGGTGATATTTTCATTCGCAACTAACTATGATGGTCATACACTTCAAAATGGGAGCCACCAGCATGTTTCCAGTTCATTAATTGAAAAATGTTGTGTCCATTCCATTTATATATCAGGGTATCTTGCCCTGTCTCTTCTTTTACAGAAACACATGAGATGCAAAATAAATTTTTTTTAAAAAATCACCCAACCAAATTCTTGATTTAATTGGAATAACACAAAATAAATTAAAGAAGAAGAAGAAGAAGAAGAAGAAGAAGGACCTGATGCTGGAGCTTCGATGGCGATGAAAATGTCAACCTTCGGCAGCGATGGAGAACCCCACAGCAAGAGGGATCGACAGAGAAGGTGATCTGCAGAGAAGGAGAACGATCGTTTTTAGGTTTTCTTTCAGCTTTTTGGGGATTTATATGAAGGATACCGTTGATATTATAAAAATTCTGTAAGGGTACAAGGGTCCAAAATGCAGCGACATTTTTGACGCCGATCCTCTACTTTTTTAGACCCAAAAAAAAAGGAGCCCCTTCCCTACTTTTTTTTTAAGATGTTTTTCCTCTACTTCTAAAGTTTTTAGATGTGTAATAAGCATATTATCAAACACTCTTAAACCCAATAAGCTCTAAAACCCAATAAGCTCTTTTTATTTAGAGTTTCCAAACACCACCTAAAGCTAGGGGATATTCTACTTCTGAAGATCAAGATGTTTTTATTTGGAAAATTTCACCTTCTGGGATTTTCTCTGTTAATTCAGCTTGGAATTGCTTAAGGATAAAATACCACAATCATCATTGGGCCTTTGCTGTTTGGAATCGCATTATTCCTACTAAAATTCAGATTTTTTGCTGGAAAATATTTCATAATGCTATTTCGACAGATGAAGCTATTCAAAGTTTGGGTATCCCTATGGTGAGTAAATGTTGTTGTTGCAAAAATGCCAGAATTGAAGATATCTCTCATATGCTTCTTCGAAGTGATCTTGCTATTCCTTTATGGAGGTTTTTCTCAGCTTCTTGTTATATTCCCTATCATCCTCAAGATAATATTAAATGCAATCTTACAAGGTGGTACAGGGTGGCCTCTCACAGAAAAAATGATCTTCTCCTTCTTGTGTCGTCTCTGATTGTTTGGGAAATTTGGATTGAAAGGTGTAGTAGAAAATATAACTCTAGAAGTCGGGCTTTTAATTCTTTACTAGACAGTATCAAGAGGAAGATTTTGAACATTGCATCTTATTATCCTCAGGATAATCTCGACGTGTCATCTATTTTTGGCATTAGACAATCTATTCCCTCTCCTACTCGCCCTTTACTTGTTAAGTGGATTTATCCTCCAAGGGGAAGAATTAAATTAAATGTAGACGGTGCTTCTACGGGAAACCCAGGAATTTCTAGTGGAGTAGGGGTTATTAGAGATCATAATGGAGATTTTGTTGCTGGATTTTATTCTTTCTATGGTTTTGAAAGCAATAACACTGCTGAAGCTCGGGCTCTTCTGGATGGTTTGAATTTGTGCAAGATTCTGGATATTTACAATTTAGACATTGAATCCGATTCCAAAATTCTAGTTGAGAGGTGGAATGGTCTAACTTCTTTTTCTTGGAAGAATTGGTACTAGGATAAGAATATTAAAAATCTTTTTAGAGATAGCTTCTCTTTTAAGCATGTGTACCGAGAAGCAAATTTTGTGCTGATGGATTAGTTAATATTGGTTGTGATGTGATGACTTCTACTTGCTTTCTTTCTTATAGGAATATTCCAGACAGGATAAAATCTTTGATTTTCCTGCATAAAATAGGTATTGGAAATTTTAGAAAAATCAAGGCTTAGATTGGTGGGTTGGTTGTATAGGGGTAAGGTTTTATGTCCTCCCCCCCCCCCCCCCCCCCCCCCCCCTTTTTTTTCTCTCCTTTTGTAGGGGTAAGGTTTTATGTCCCCCCATATTTTTATTTATTAATAAACTGGTAGGGGTCTGCCAAACCCCCCACTCCTTCTGAGTGGTTTTTTTTTTTAAAAAAAAAAAGTAGTACGTGGAATATTACATTTTAAAGAAGAAATTTTTAGGTTTGCCTCTTAGCATGCCTTGTATGCTCTTGCAGGATGATATGTACGCCTTATGTGTCATGACAGGATGGTATAAAATGGTGGTCATGAGCCAAAAGTATCCCTAACTCTTAGGGGGTATTTTGGGTCGTGACAGAGTTGGTATAGAGCTTAGGCTCTAGATTACCTCGGGCTGGGATAGTCATTTTAAGGTAGACATGTCTCCTTCAAGTTGGAGTATGTTCTAGTCAGAGGTTGATACCGCGACAAAATTGGTATCAAGCCTAGGCATTAGAACCTGTATAGGTAGAAGTAGTCCTTTGAGTTGAACTTAGAACTTAGATGACTTTAAATTTTAGGATGATACAAATGAAAAAATAGATACAAAGCAAGATATTAGATCCATTTAGGAAATGGTATTCCAAGTATGGATTACGTGGATGCTTCAACCGATTTGATTCCTAGCTTCGCTAAATTATTGAAGAAATCCATATTACGTGTCTACGATATGTACGGTGTCACATCATGTTTAGGAACCCCAGAAGAAAACTTAATAATAATAAATGAATAAATATATATGCATAAATTTTAACAAACACTCAGGGATGTTTGATGCACGCTTCTAGGTACAGATGCGAGTTCATTCTGCAGCACGTCCTAGACCCAATGCTCAGTCCCATTTGATTTTGGACAAGCTCATGGATGTCTGATGCACGCTTCTAGATACAAATGCGCGTTCATTTTGTAGCACGTTCTAGACCCAGTGCTCGGTCCAAGGTTTAGATACAGATGCGCGTTCATTCTGCAACACGTTCTAGACTTATTGCTCCGTTCAAAATTATAAACACATTAAAACTCCAAGAATAATTTTCATCCTACATAGCATCATCCATTTCATAGCATCATACATGACATGAGCATTCTACATAAGCATCATGCATGGCATCAACATCATGCATCGCATGAACATCATACATATCATTCACATCATACATGACACGCATTTCATACATGGCATAAACATCACACACATGTCATAAGCATCATGAACATCTCATATGCATCATATAGATCCTAGAAGCATCATACATGTCAAAAAGATTCAGAGGAAATTGCTTAAACAACTCAAGGACGTCAAGGATTCATTAGTCTTAGTCTTAAGTCGGGTAATGGCTTAAGTTTGTGATAGTTTAATACCTTAACAGAATCGAAGAGCTTAGTGTAGAATCTCTATTGTATGTCTATACTAGTAATTGTATACTTTGATGTATATGATGTGCTATATAAGCACTATATGCTCATTGAACTATACAATGAGCTTGGTGTAAATTAGACTCACGTCATGTCATGGCTCTCAGGACTCTTTTCACAAGACGCAACAATCGAAGAAGTAGGTACCCAGTGTGAAATTCTAGGATATAGGTACTATATCTTGTGATGTATGAACTTATGCGTGTTGAATGCAAGAATTATTATTCAAATGGATTGTGTAGTAAATAGTGCTTTTGCACTAAGCTTGTTTGAGCCAAACTCTTATATATGACCTCGGTATTCGAATTATGGAATGAGGGTTTCACATGACCTGAGGTGTGATTGGTGTTGTGTTCAAAGCATGGGTACAAGTACCCTAGGTGAGCTACGGGTTCAAGCTAAGAGTATGTAGGATACTCTAAGTGTGGAGAATGGAGAAAATAGATAAGATAGGGAAAAACAAGCAAAACTGGTCAACAGAACCCCCTACCGGTCGACCGACCCACTATCAGTCGACTGATACTCACTACCGGTCGACCGATCATGTGGATTTTGGCCTTCTCAGGTCTTTTGAGATATTTTAAGGGTGTAAGGGCTTTGAACCTAGATCAAAGTGGTAGCTTTGTTTTACTTTTCGAAGTTCAACCTTCACTACCACGAGTTTATCAAGGCGCATAGATCAAAGGGATCCGATCTTGTTAAGTAGATAACCTAGGTGCCTTGCCGACAAGCTAGTGCCTAGCTTAGGTGCTATTAACAAGGGATTGACATGTCCTTGTCATGTCTTGTGTTACCAAGTTTGTGGGTTCGGTAAGCAAAGTGAAGTGTGGGAAACTTATCCTCCGTTGATTTCGTAGCATCCTAATTTTGAGGACGAAATTCTAATAAGGGGGGGAGGATGTAGAGGGGGGGTGATTAGGGTCAATGGCAATTTCAAATATTTCTAAGTGATTTATGCGAAATTTAAAAGAGTTAACAAGAATACTACAAGCACTAACAAGATAAATAGAGAGTGAGACTGTAGAACCCCGGAATTCGAGGGCACTATTCATATGAATAGTGCAGTGAATAGTGTTAGTGTACAGTGCATGTAAAGGCTTGAGGCCTACCATGTGTTCTTGATATTGGGGAAAGTGACGTGAGGGTTTTATGTGTGTGTTAAGCCTTAAAACAAGAGTATAATAATACTCAAGTATCTAGGGTATAAAAATACCCTAAGTGTGAATGTAGAACCCGGGAACCCATTTCTCAAGGTTGTGAATAGTGCCATGGGCACAAGTCTTGTAAAGGCCGAGGGTCGTTTATGTAATTTGATTTATGTGACATGATAATAATTGGGGAAATTAGGTTAAGTGTTGTTTTGTGGTGTTTGAGATGAAGAACCAATAGTATAACATACTCTAAGTGTCGAAAAAGATGGATGTTTTCACGTACCCTCAACTTGTGGAAGCTCTAGTTTGGTCACCGCTCATCAAAATTAAGTGATTTTTGAGCCATTAGAAATATATTGAAGTCCTCTTCCAGGTTCAAGCTCTACACTTTTTCTGATTTTGAGTGTAAGTTAGGTGCAATGGGGGTTTTCCGAAAGTGATCTGCTGTCAATTCGGCAGTTATTTTGGACCAGTCCACTTGTGGGCCAATTTAGATTGTGGAAAACTCAAAATTTGGAGTTGTACAAAACATGAAAATTGTTCCCCTTTGAAATAAAAATCCAATGCAAGTTGATTTGTCAAAATCGGATAAGTAAGTCAAAAATTATGGCCAAAATACTAAGGCGGGAAAAACCAGGGAAATGAGTACCAATCCAGTCGACCGGATTTTTGACCGGTCGACCGGTGCACTGTTGATTTGAGCAGTGGCCGACTCCCAGAGATATTTTAAGGGTGTTTTGGGATTTTTCCAACCCCCAAACACCTATATAAGCCCAAAATTCATCCATAAGGGTTACAAGAACCCTAGAGAGAGCTTGAGAGAGGTTTTGAAAGAGGAAGAAGAAGAGAAGCTTGAGTTCTCTTGTGTTGCTCTTAGTTTGAGTTGGTGGTTAAAGGAGGAGCTTGGATCTTTCTCTTTAAGCTTGGATTTGGATTTCTCCAGCCTTATAAACACTCTGAAATCGAAGGAACTCAATCCTTCAAGAGGTAGAACAATCTACTAACTTGCCTTGCTATACTTCATCAATGTTTAATTTGGTTTCTAAAGTAAGTAAATGGTTGTGATGAAACATTGAGTGTTTTGGCCATATTTATAATTCCTATATTATAAGTAAATTATAAAGCACGCTTTTGATAAGATAATTAGTAGCTAGACTCTAATAAATTGTGTTACTATGAGTTGCAAATGAATAGTAGAATTTGAGGCATGTTCTTGATAGAAATTAGAATTGATAATCATGTTTTACATACTATGGATATTACCATGATCTTGAGGCTGTTAGATGGTTACGAAATTGCTCACACTTACTCTCATGAATATGATTCACAAGTTTCACACGATGTTTACAAGTCTTGCATGATGATTACAAGTCTCGCATAATGTTCACTAGTCTCACACGATGTTCACAAGTCACGCATGATGATTACAAGTCTTGCATGATGTTCACTAGTCTCACATGATGTTCACAAGTCTCGCATGATGATTACAAGTCTCGCACGATGTTCACAAGTCTCGCATGATGCATGATGTTCACAAGTCTCGCATGATTCGATGATTCTCACAAGAACAGGGTTTTATATAGTTAATAAGCAAGGTTTTGGGTAAAAGGAAGCTCACAAGCTCACAAGTTTACAAGCTCACAAGTAAGTATAATGACAAACGAAGGGTATAGGATGCCCCTTAATAAAGCTGAATAAGTACAAAGGGTATATGATGTCCGCTGAATAAGTATAAAGGGTATATGATGGCCTCTAATAAAGCTGAATAAGAAAAAGGATATTGATATCCCCTGGTAAAGTATGTTTTGAAAGAATGGAGGTTTTAACAAGGCTGTGTGATAAAAAATGTTTCTAATGAAAGAACCCGAAGTATGTTTGGTAAAGAAATGCTCACATGCTATCTGTTTTATGAACTGCTCTAAGATATGTACTCATTCTGCTTTGCTTTTATTTTTTTCGCTTTGATAAATGCATATGCTATCATTGATGTCTATAGTAATGCTAGTTAGTATTTTGTACACGTTGAGTATTCAATGCTCAGTCGAAGTTGTTATCTTCGGCAGGTCACAGGTTGGATGTTTGTGCTCCTGAACCAGGGTTCGAGGAGGAGTATGTCGATAAGCCGATTGGTTGTCATCAGTGATGGTTGAGTGATGAGAGGGAGAGACATGTATATTGGTTGACCTTATGGGAGTTTTTGTATTGATTTGAATTGGTAACTCAAGTGATGGACCTTGTGTACAGGTTTAGCTTATATTGCAGTATTTTGTTTATAGTAGTACGTGGAAGATTACATTGTAAAGAATAAATTTTTAGGTTTGCCTCTTAGCATGCCTTGTATGCTCTTGCAGGATGATATGTACGCCTTATGTGTCATGACAGGATGGTATGACACGGCGGTCATGAGCCAAAAGTATCCCTAACTCTTAGGGGGTATTTTGGGTCGTGACAGAGACAGATAAAATACCACACACAAGATTTGATATCGGGGTTCAGCAACTTGCCTACGTCCCCGCCTTTAAGCTTCCCACTTTAAGGATTTTCACACGATTCCACTAATCGTACTCTTCTTTACGGGCAGAGAGTAAGCCTTTACAATTCTTCTTCACGGGGTGAGGATTACACATTTTCCAATCATTTTCTCAGGCTCAGGATAGAACCTCTTCGAGAGAGTGCCTCTCTTGGATACAAGAACTCTTCTTCACTAGTGCAAGGATCCAAGGTTCTTGACTAAGCTATTACAATGATTGGTTGGATAATAAATCCGAAATTGTAAGCTCTTTGATGAGCTAGATAAGAGTGAAAAACAAATCTAATAATCTCTCAAATATGATTGGAATTGAATGCTCTAACACAGAGGGATTGGGATTGTAGGTTTTCAATTAAAAAAACAGAGTATTGAATGCTTTGAACAGCTTGGATAATCAATGAATCAATGAATAGTGTTAGATCTCTGTGTTTGTTCATAAATATGCTCTATTTATAGGTGAGCAGTCAAATTTGGCCGTTGTGGGAATATTTAATGCGAAATAGCCATTGAAAACTAGCTGTTATGTTCAGTTCCCGTAAGCACTCGTTGACGAGTGAGAAGGAGTCGTCAATGAGTGGTGTGACAGAGCTCAAACATGAGCTACTGTTTTGCCATTCGTCGACGAGTCACTTAGACTCGTCGATGAGTTCTCTACAATTTTACAGTGAACCCATCTTTATGAGACCAAATTGATAGGAATGATGTCATAGTCTATAGGCATTTATAAAAAACATTATTTTAATCATTTTTAGGCCCTTAGAATGATGTCCAAACTATTCTAAGTATCCTAGGGTCTATCTAGGTATCAAGTTCCAAGATCTTGAGGACTTTACATAGTCCTAGATACTCTTAGAGTTAACATTAGACTACTTTGAGAATTGGTCTTCTTATGGAACTCATGGAGCTTCAATTTTGATTTGTCTTCATGAATTGGCTTGACTTCTTGAAGCTTTTTCTTTGAAGGGCTGATACTTGGCTTTTGATTTTGATTCTTTTGAGTGGTTGATCTTTTCACTACTCCTAACTTGAATGTTGAGTTGAATGCTCTTTTTCTCTTAAAGTACACAGACTAAATGGAAATATTAGTATTATAATGATCATTCCATTATTGTGTTATCATCGAAACTATTAAGGGTACTTAGAGTTGTAACCTTGAGGCTAAGATCGTTGATGAGTGTACCTAGTTTTTCCCATTTTTCTCACTGAGACCATTTTCATACTTTGTTTTTAACACCAATAAACATAAAAGAAATTACTCTAAGCCTCTCATACATGCCACAACATATTAATCACCAACATCAAATGTCAAAAACCTTTTCTTCATTAATGATAATCAAGGAAAACACATAAGGCTTCAATGCCTCAAAACACTATTCACAGCACTATGAACTTAGTTCTGGGGTTCTACATCCTCCCCCCTTACAAAAATTTTGTTCCCAAAATTAGGATGATACTACATACATGAAAAAAAAATCATAAAAGCAAGCAACTTTACATACAACAACTAAAACACTGCTCAAACTAGTGAGGGTATTTCTCCCTTACTTCAGCCTCACGCTCTCAAGTAGCTTCCTCTACAGAATGGTGCTATCATTTCACGAGGACGAGTGTAATAGTATTAATGTGGAAGACTTGATCTCTACAATCCAAAATCTGAACCGGTTGCTTCACTAGCGTAAGATCCTCGCGAATCTCTACGGGATCGCTTCACTAATGTAAGATCCTCGCGAATCTCTACAGGATCGCTTCACTAGCGTAAGATCCTCACGAATCTCTATAGGATCGCTTCACTAGCGTAAGATCCTCGCGAATCTCTACAGGATCGAGATCCAAAACCTTGGTTTTTAAAAAAAATAATAACCCAAGGTTAAAAGTTCTTAACCAAAGTTAAATATTTTTAAAATACTACTCTTTGAAAACCAAGGTTGAACCCTAAGGGTTAGTGAATGTTAACCATGATTAATAGGGGTTAATAGGCACACGTGTTGACCTAAAGATGTGATTGAACACTCCGCAAGTTCAATCACGATTGGTTGTGATTCGATCTCCCCTAGGAGACATGCGGGCATACGATTGACCTAATGCCAACCTACCCATTTTGAAAGCTTTGAAGGTTTAGAAAGAATCCCATCTACTACTATAATATGAAGAAATAAGACTTTTCTCTTTGCTCTCCAAACTCCAATCCTCTAATCTCATAAGTTCTATTTTAGAGATGACATGTGGTTTTTCTCTTTAATCTTCACCGTTCATGTTTGGGACTCACTATCTCATCTTAGAGTCCTCTCTATCTCCACTATTGTAGAGTCCTCTCTTATCTCCAACTCTTATAGGTTTGGGACCCACTATCTCATCCAAGAGGCCCTATCTATCTCCATTATTGTAGAGTCCTCTCTTATCTCCAACTCTTAGATGTATATATTTAAGTTTAATACTAAGAAACTTATGATTTTTCACTAAATGTTATTAAAATAATATATTACTATAAAATTAATTAGATAATACAAATAATAATGTATCAAACAAATAAAAAACTTATATTATTAAAAATAAAATTTATTAAATATTTTTAAAATATCTTACTTAATATTTCAATAAATAAATATTAATATTTAATATTGATAAAGCTTCTGAGATTTCTTTAGGGCCGTGACCACCAAGACCACACTCTAAGAGCATGGGATTTCAGGTGGGACCTACCATGTGAAATGGGCCCCACCTGAAATCCAATGCTCTTAGAGCATGGTCTTGGTGGTCTCGACCCTAAGGGGGTCTCAGTAACAAAGTCCTTTAATTTTAGATATTCTTAATTATTACCTATGCATCGCACGGGATCTCTACTAGTTATATATATATATATATGGAAGGGATCAGTAGACATATGAAATAAAACAAAATTTATTCGCATAGGCACACAATCATTAGATTGAGAGATCTAAAGGCTACCATCACACTTCTCTTTGTATGTGAAAGGGTATTTAAGGAATTCTCTTTTTAAAGGCCCATATACATCACACCATCCGATCGGGAGGGGTGCAAATCCTCTCCAGTGATAACCGGATGTGGCACATCCGGTTATACCCCTAGATGTCGCCACGTGTCTCCTTTGACACCCCTTAACCGTGGGTAAGGTTCACCCACCCCTAGGGTTCACCCAACTATTTTTGGTTTTTTTTTTAAAATATTAATTCTATTTTTAAAATTAAAAAATGTTTTTAAAGTTTTTTTAATATTAAAACAATTTTTTAATTTTAAAAATAGAATTAATATTTAAAAAAAAAAACCAAAAATAGGTGGGTGAACCTTACCCACGGTTAAGGGGTGTCAAAGGAGACACGTGGCGACCTCTAGGGGTGTTAACCGGATGTGCCACATCCGGTTATCACTGGAGATGATTTGGCACCCATCGGGAGATCCAACATCGGCTCTACATTTTTCTCTCTCTTCCTCCCCATTCTCTAGATCTCCAGCAGATTCTAAGCTTCTCCCACGGATTCCAGTGTCATCTTCGTCTCTGCGAAAGCCTAAAACCATGAACAAGGGTCTAAGAGGATACGTTGTATCAAATTGGATAAAGGGATAAAATCTTTCTGTGTAGACCTTAGGGTATATATAACGGTGGATCTCTCTACATTCCAAAGTCATCAAAAGCTCTGAAACTCAGGTGAGAAAACCGTTAAACGGGGTGCGGCAGAAGCCTTAAGTCTTCTTTGATGAGGCTTTTTCCTCAAATTTCAGTGCTCCAACAATCCCATCATGTAACTCTTTCTTCCAATTTCACCTCCAACAATGGCATCATGCCATCAGGCCAGTTTTAGGATAGGAAGAGGATTACTTTCACAAAACATACAAAGCATGGTAGAGAACTAAACTGATTGCTGGGTTAGTGAGCCGATTTTTTTTTTCATGTGGGAAACTGGATTAATTCTACATCTCAAAAGGATTAATTCTACACCTCTCGGTTGAGATGTTGGTGTGCGCCATTCTAACCCATCAACATTTTCCCATAGTACAGGAAGTAGGAGTATGGAATGATCACAGGGTTATGTGCAGAATGGAAGTTCAGAGCCTAAGAGAGAGAGAGGGGTCCAGAGAGAACGACGACGTGGGGAGAGATAAAAATAGAGTCAAATCCTCTATGGTTATCACCCCTTTGAGGTGGCCACGTGTCCCCTTTAACACCCCTTAACTGTGGTTCAGATTCACCCACCCCCGAGTTCACCCACCCATCATTGGTTTTTAGAAAAAAATATGTGGTGGTGGAAGCTTTGATTTAACAACAGACCATGCAAATGTTATTTCGATAGCTTCTTGGGATGGAACCAAGATTTATTGGTCAATTTGCTTCCACTCAAAAAGACCTGTCCTACCCTCTGCCATAGCCTCCCTTTCAAGCTAGCCTTAAGTTCTCCACCTCCATTGATCCGTTGATCGGCCCTGGGCCTATGTTTGCTCCTCTGTGCTAGCCCACTCTGGGTGAACCGTAGGGGTGGGTGAATCTGAACCACAATTAAGAGGTGTCAAAGGAGACATGTGGCCACCTCAAAGGATGATAACTGGATTTGCCAAATCTGGTTATCACCGTAGAGGATTTTACTCCAGAAAGAAACTGTCTCCGAGGAAAGAGGAGACGGTTCTTAAAAATATTATCTTTCCCAAAATACCCCCTCCCTCATAACTCCCTCATAAAAGATCTTGTAATTGCAATCGTGCCCACGGCTACGAGCATTAAAATATCTATATATATATATACATACACTAGCGAACACCCCGTGCAATGCACAGGAGAAGATAAAAATCAAGAGAATGAAAATATGATAAAAAGAAAGAAAGAAAAAAACTTACAGATACTAAATATTTTACACATATCCTCAAATCCCTAACTCTAGGTCAGCCCATGATTGTCGACGTCTAAGTAGTATCTTGTCATATTCTTTTAAGTATATTCTCAATTATGCACATCACATCCTTTGTTAATAAACCTATAAATTCTTTTGAAATAATCAATGGAGACAGTAGGTATAACTAAACAATCAAAATATCCATGGAATGTAAATAATTAAGGCAAAATTAATAATGTCCATAGAATATTATTAAAATTTAGTGCAAAAGAATGGGTATATGTTTCTTTTTTTTTCGTCTCTTAAAATTAAGAATACATGTTTTGAGCAGAGAAATTAATAAGTCAACAAAGGTCTCTAATTCCATCGCCTAACTTTACAGATGTTCTAATAGTTGGATGTTAATAGTGTATTAGCACATTCATGCAAGATATCATGTAACTGTAAACTGTTAAACTTCTATATAAATACCAATTTATGTACTCATGCATTGAAAAGATACATAAATGTGTTCATGGGTGTGCACATATTATGTATGCATTTAACAAATATCTATGTTGTGATGAGTGATTAAACAAACCGTTATCAACATCGGAGATCTTCAAAACAACCCTTAACCTCGAATGTCCAGTCATCTAAAACCCCCTGTAGATTTAATTGTTACCAGCCTATGTGTAATTTAATTCGTTTGGCCATTTGCACTAAATTATCAAGGTCTACATCTCAAATAGGCACTTTCTGGTCTACTCTATTGGATTAGAATATCAAAACCCTTCGTAGAATTATAACCATATATAATCAACTGATAACAGCGACATAATAAAGAAAACATTAAACTGCAAAAGGAGACGTTACAAAGCTAGAGAAGAGAGTTCCATATAGGGAAGATAATTTCGATTGATAGGGAGAGGCATAAATCACAACACACTTTATTGTTAGTAATTAATATTATAATCATGATTGAGCATGGATGCAGTGTGGTATCGACGAAAACTAAATGGAACCACCTCAGAATCCTTTCAGCTATACCAATCTCTTTTCTTATTAGATATTTCTAAGGACCTTAAGGAGGTTTTGCCTCATTAGACAGTGATCACAAGCCGGAATATTACATGTATTGGAAGAATAGAAACAAAATAGTTTTATAGTTTTCTACTTCCAACAATAATATAAGAAAAGCAATATGGCCACACATATCTTTAAATACCCATATGAAACATCTCTCATCCCCATTAAACTAATTGAATATGATTGGTCATCCAACTCTAAGTGTAAGTTGGTTCCCATCCACTACATTGGTACAGTTTGAAACATGTTACAACCAGGGGCAGAGCTAGGATTCTCTTGTAGGGGGGGCTAAGAAGCCTCATGTGGCTCCGCCCCTAGTTACATCCCACTTCAACATAGGATTCAAAACTTGCAAATAATTAAGCTTAGTCAAGATAACGATGCACCACCTAAAATTACTTGACAAACAATGGATTTAATATTTTTTTTTAATGGAAACAGTATTGTAAAAACCAACCATTTGACCGAAGTAGGCCTTTAAATTGCTCATAAACTGTGAAGTACATTTATGTAATGAAATTAAAACTTCTGTGACTAGGTAAAATATACAAAAATATAAGCAACAAGAAGAGAATAAGAGAAGGTGTGTAGGACCATTACCACACAATCGCCGGAAAACTTCACTTTTGACTAATTAAGGCTCAAAGCACTTAAGCTATGTTTTCCGATGGGGGAAGCTACCAATTGGGATCTCATAAAGAACTATTAACTCCTTTAATAGTTCCATTGTTATGCCAATATTCCTGCAAGCATATATAATAAGCTAATTCCTAGACTAAACTCTATCCAAATTCAGGTATGATATAAGGAGAAATGAGATTAAGGAGAACCACTTACTTGTTGCAGAAAGGTAGCAAAGAGCGAAGTAGGGTGGCAGTGGTAAGAAAGCAAGTTGAGGGTGGAAAGAGTCCAGATGGAGACCTTCTACAGAGATATCCAAGAAGCAATGTAAAAGATAGAGATGCTTATAAAGTCGTTTTGCTGGTTTTGAGCACGCCAATGGTCACAACTGGTGATAAACTGAAACGTGATTTGGTACATTAAACCCAAGTCAAGAAATTAAAACAATTGTCAACAAAAAAAGAATAACCAGACATGGTGGAAGGGGGAGAGAGAGAGAGAGAGATTGTCTGCCATATTATTGTAAAATAGAAAAACGGAATCAACTACAAATTCTCGTTCAGGAGAACCAACAAACATCTACGTTACGAAATTTTGGAATCTAGAAAATAGAAAATCATTACTTGATCGAAAGCAAAATAGATCAATACAGAAAAGGTAAAATCATTACATAATTGAGCTCTCTGCCTCTGGTTAACGTTCTGCATTTCTCTCACTCTGAGGTCATTCACACTGACGGCCCATTACCATCATCGAATTATCACCGCACTAGGGTTAGTAATCCGTTGGGTACCTTTAAAAAGGAAGAATGATGTGCTTATTGAACAAAGCTTAAAAGATCTTTCCTCCATCTTTGAATTCTCTGCAACTCAAACGATAATAAAAAATTAACATAGAACATAAGAAATCAGCAACAATGATCAAAGAAAGGAAAATGTTATCAAGAAGAGTATTATGATGGAAAAGCACTAATGTAGCACCCCGGACTTTTCTGTACTTAATGAATAGCACTTTCGTAACCAATTGGCCTTTCACATAGTCTAATTAATAAATGAAAGAGAAATTGAAGATTCTGAAATGCCAGAAATGTTCTTTTTCGAAAGACGAATCCAACGCAAGTTGAATCATCAAAATCCGGCGAACGAGTCAAAAGATATGACCGAAACAGCAAAGACCTTCGGAACACCAATCGCTAGGGATCAATCGGTCCACAACCGATCGCTCGGTCAAAACTGGCGATCGATCGGTCCAAAACCGATTGATCGGTAGCTATCAATTGGTTAACTTTTTTGTATGGGGAATTTTTTCAGAGAACATGTTTTTGACCAATTGCTCGGTCAAGAACATTGGTCACTCAGTAGGTGACCGATCGCTCGGTATTAACCACCGATCAATCGGTCTATCACGTTTTGCAGAAATTTCATTAAGGGCTTTTTCGTCTTTTGGAGTATTGAACCTTACCTTTAAGGCTTGCACGAGCCTTGGGTCCTCATTTCTTCACACTTAGAGTTTTTTAGAGAAAGGGGTTTTAAACCCTAGGGCATCATTTAAGCAAATCAAGGGTTTTGAAAACCTAAGAGCACCCCCAAAGGCTTGGATTCTTCAAATCCAAGGCGAAGCACATGTGGAGCTCGTTCTCCAAGCTAGGGCAACGTCTTCCCCGGCATTCTCAAGGGCTTTCTTCTTTCTTTTCAAGGTTAGTACACTCTTCCTAGCTACCTTGGTAATAACGTAGACTTCTTGTGAATATGGTGTGTTGTATCTTTCCCATACATCCTTTGTGTTGAAATATGCTAAATCCCTAAAATATAAACAAGATAAAAATGAATGAATGATGGAATGTATGGATGGAGGAAGGAAATGAGGCGATGGGATGCCATGTTGTGATGTGTTGAATGATGGAAATGGTGGGAGGGTATTGTGCACATAATAAATGTACATGTGATGCTTGATGAAATGCTTGAGAAAGAAATTATGAGTTTAAAGGACTAAAAGAAATGTAGGACACCACTTGCTTGGTAAAATGCATGAATGAAAATATCTTGAATTGAATGAGGTTTGAGAAGCATGAATCATGTAGTTTCCCTAAAATGGCTTTTGTGATCATATTTTTATATGCTTGCTTAAATTCTCATATGAATATGATAAGAATGGAAATGCTATATGTTACTTCTCAAATCATATATGTCTTCATGTTTCACAATAGCTATGCACGAGCACACATGTATATGGAGAAATGTCAAGGAGGTTAGTAGCCCGGTTAAGGGTGCTACCCTCTTGCTCATAAAAGAATGGTATTGTCAAAGAGGTTGGTAGCCTAGGGGTGTGCGGGTGCTAACCTCTGGCTCATAAGAAATGTGTAAAAGTATTGTATTGTCAAGGAGGTTGGTAGCCCAGGGGTGTGCGGGTGCTAACCTCTGGCTCATAAGAAAGATGCGAACTGTCAAGGAGGTTGATTAGCCTATGGCTCATAAGTAAAGTATTGGAATTGTCAAGGGGGTTGGTAGCCCAGGATTGTGCGGGTGCTAACCCCTGGCTCATAAGAAAAGACTCAGAAGTATTGTACTGTCAAGGAGGTTGGTAGCCCAGGGTTGTGCGGGTCCTAACCTCTGGCTCATAAGAAATATGGAAATGACTCATATTTTTACAGATATGGTTTGGTTTTCATCAGAGTTGTGATTTAATAAATGGTTATGTATGATGTTGTTTTAAATGAGTATGAACTGTATCTTTCCAGTACTTGCATATGATGCTTTGCTCGTTATTATTATTGTTAGCTAGGAGCTTGTACTCGCTGAGTATTTCATGCTCAACCGTACCTTTTATGTAGGTATGTACACGAGTCCCTTTTGACATTTGTGCCCTGCGTCCTTGTGTTGAGGAGGACTACGGTGAGGAAGAACCATACGAGGATTCGGTAGTTGAGCCTCAGGCTGAGGCGAGAGAACTAGACCATTGGCCCCACGGGGATGACTATTGAGCGAGAGAGAGTTGTGTTTTGTATTTTGTATTTTGATAGGTGGGCATGTCTACCTTTATATGTCGTATTTTGTATAAACTTGAAATATTTGTTAAGTTTATAGAAGAAAAGAAAAAGTTGGTTGTATTTCTACCACATTTTAGCTTCTGCACTCTGTATTATATTTCCATTAGAGCATGTTATACCTTATTCATTACTGGATGGTTTTCCAGGTTATGTATAGTCACACCTAAAGTATCCCTTAACTCGTAGGGGGTATTTTCGGGTGCCCCATAAGTGGTATCAGAGCCTAGAAATTAGAGTCCTTAGGGTCACTTAGAACTGATACCATGATTGAACAATATAGATCTTAGGTCACAAAAAGGAGTCGTTTTCCAAGTATAGACTAATAACTTAGTCTTAGTCCATAACCGGTCGAAGATCAATCGAATTGAGGGTCCTACGCTAGAAACGTAAAATTGTATTCTTATCATGTTACGTGCATACCTTGAATGAATTGCCATATGCTTACTAACCATTATGCGACTATATAATTGTTACTAAATATGTATCCAAGTTAGACTCATGTGGTACTGTCGTTCTTAGGATCAAATCATGAGACGCGGTGCTCGGGGTCGTGGACACAATACTAGGGGAAGTGGAAGTAATGCCCCTTCTGGTGAGGAGCAACCCGATTTTGCTCAAGCTGTTGCGTCTATAGCCGAGACTTTGGCTATGTTAGCAGTAAGACCAGTTGCTGTTACTCCTTCTACACCTCCACTACCTCCGGCACACCATGCTTCAGGATTGGAAGCTTTTAGGAGATTGCGTGCTCCCACCTTCTTCGGTACTATTGACCCCATGGTTGCCGAAGTATGGGTGATGCAACTGGAAAAGATTTTTAGAGCGCTCTACTGTACGGATGAACAGAGAGTGGACTGGGCCACCTTCGTGATGGAAGGTGCAGCCGAGCACTGGTGGAGAGCCGCACAGAGACAAAGGGAGTCCACCAAGGCGAGGGAGCCGTGGACATGGCCGGAATTTTTGGATGTTTTCTATAAGCAGTATTTTTCGGCGTCGGTCAGAGAACAGAAGGAGATTGAATTCATGACTCTTGAGCAAGGAGAGTTGAGTGTGGCCGATTATGAGGCTACCTTTGTAGAGTTGTCGAGATTCGCACCGCACCTGATTGCATCCGATCATATACGGGTCAGGAAATTTGAGCGGGGATCGAAACCCTCCGATTAGAGACAGGGTCTCTATGTTCCAGGTGGCCACATGGGGAGAGATTGTGAGTAAGGCGAAGCTTGTCGAGAAGAATTCGGAAGAATTCTTCAGAGATATGACTCGGGGCTAGCCTAGTAGTTCGGGGTCGGTGGAAAAGAGAGCTAGGATAGACCCATATTAGGCATCTAGGCCGATACGGTCACAGAGGCCTCCCTTGGCATCACAGGCATCTCAGTCTACTACTACACTGGTGCCTTGTCCCACGTTTTCACAGGCCAACTGATATGTCCCACCTACATCCTCATTGGTATTTGAGGAGTGCTCTTATTGTGGCCGGAGACACAGGATCGGAGAATGTCGAAAGATTTCAGGTGGGTGTTTTCACTGTGGGGATGTGAATCACATGGTCAAGGATTGCCCTCATAGGTAGTTCAACCTATCCAGCCATAGGGGAGTAGGCCCCCAGTTAGAAAGGCTTCTCAGCAGGGATCCTCACAGGCTTCTACATCTAGGCCCACACAGTACACTCCATCACCTCGTAGGGTAAACCAGGGTCAGGTCTTTGCCTTGTCGGAACGGGATGCATGTGCATCGATGATGTCGTGCAAGGTACGCTATAATGCTAAAGTTTTAAGTTGTAATTGGTTGCTATCATGTGATGTGATTGCTATGTGTATAACATACTACCTATACTTATGTGTTATTGTGTGAAATCTATTAACGTGAATTAATTAATCACACATGCTTTATTAGTGAATGAATGTCTAGCCCGAGTGTTTATCAACACAGGATCCACTCATTCCTTTGTATTGCCTAGCTTTGCGAAAGAATTTCCATTCAAGTCCAATCAATTGAAGCATGAATTGACCATCTCCACTCCGCTCGACAAGTCGGTAGACACAGACCGTATATACAGGGATTGTGTAGTCCAAGTGGGACAGAATGAGTTGTTGGCCGACCTCATCATCCTGGACTTCCAAGACTTAGATTTCGATATCATACTCCGCATGGATTGGCTGTCGGCTCACCATGGACATGTGGCATGTTTCGAGAAGATGGTGAATTTCAAGCCGATGAGAGTTAAGCCATTTCACTTTCGAGGTTGAGGGAAAGAGATATTGCTCGCCTCGCAGCTTTGAGCTTAGCAAACCCAGAGATAACAAACTCCTCAGCCATCCCGGTTGTTAGTGAGTTTCTGGACTTGTTTCCTGAGGAATTGCCTGGATTACCTCCGGATCGGGAGATCAAGTTCGTGATAGAGCTTGCTTCGGGCACAGCTCCAGTTTCTAGAGCACCATATAGGATGACCCCAATTGAACTTAAAGAATTGAAGGAACAAATCAAAGAGTTGCAACTACTTGGTTTCATACGACCAAGCGTTTCACCATGGGGAGCGCCGGTGCTCTTCGTAAAGGAAAAGGATGGATTGATGAGAATGTGTATTAATTACAGATAGTTGAACAAAGTCACAATCAAGAATCGTTATCCCTTGCCATGGATAGACGACTTGTTTGACCAACTAAAGGGGGCAAAGCTTTTCTCAAAAATTGATCTCAAATCGGGGTATCATCAATTGACGATCAAGGCCGATAATATTCCAAAGACAGCTTTCAGGACTCGATACAGCCTCTACGAGTTCCTTGTAATGTCTTTTGGTTTGACGAATGCGCCGGCGACGTTCATGGACTTGATGAACTGGGTGTTTAGGCCATGTCTCTACCAATGCAGTGGTGTTTGTCAATGACATCTTGGTATATTCTCCGACATGGGAGGAGCACGATCGAGACCTTGGCACTGTTCTTGAGACGCTTCGAGAGCATAAGCTGTATGCTAAGCTAAGTAAATGCGAGTTTTAGTTGGAAAAAGTGGCGTTCCTTGGCCACGTAGTGTCCGCGGAAGGCATCTCGGTTGATCCGGCAAAGATAGAGGCAGTGATGAACTGGGAGAGACCAAAGAGTGTCACGGAGATACATAGTTTCCTTGGATTGGCAGGCTACTATCAAAGGTTTGTGGAGGGATTCTCCAGTCTAGCTGCACCCCTCATGCACCTTACTCGGAAGGATGCCAAGTTTACATGGAGCAACAAGTGTGAAAGTAGCTTCATTGTAGAGCCCCGGACTTTTTCACATTTAATGCATGACACTTTCGTTGCCATTTTGCCTTTAAAGAGGTATAATTAATAAATAAGGAAGAAATTGGAAATTTCAAAATGTCAGAAATGTTCGTTTTCGAAGTACGAACCCAACACAAGTTGAATCGTCAAAATCGGACGAACGAGTCAAAAGTTATGGCCAAAACAGTTTGGACCTGCAGAGCACCGATCGCTCGATCCATGGAGCGATCGATCGGTCCAAAACCGATCGCTCGGAGGCTATCGACTGGTCAAGATTTTTGTATGGGAAAATTTTCCAGAGAGTGAAATTTTAACCGATCGCTCGGTTATGAAACCGATCGATCGGTAGGCAACCGATCGATCGGTCATTAACACCGATCGCTCGGTACTCGCGTTTTTGCAGAAATTTCAGTAAGGGTATTATGGTCTTTTGGTCGGTTTACTCTTACCTTAAGAGTTTAACCCGAGCCTTTAGGGCTTCATTTCGACACTTAGAGAGATTGGGAGATAAGAAGAGAGGAGAGGGCGATTCCTAAACCTAGGGTTTCCATTTTGGAGAGAAATCAAGGGGTTTGTGAACTCACACTCAACTCAAGCCCATTTTTCTTCAAGATCAAGGCACAAGCTCGTGAGGAGCATCTCCTCAAGCTAGGGCAGCAACTCACGGTCGTTTTTGGAAGGGGATTTCTTCCTCACTTGATCAAGGTCGGTACTTCTTGCTACCCTCCTAGTTATAGTTCCTCTTTTCCCTTTATTTCCCTTTGTTTTCCTTTATTTACACATGTGCTATGAGATGGATGGTTGTGAATGGTGAATCGAGATGGAATGGGTGATTGGATGCCAATGGTTGTGTTATAATGATTAAAATGGGGAGGGCATTGTTCCAATAATGAACATACATGCATGATTTGAGTAAAATCCATCTAGAAAAGCATGTTGTAGGGTAAATCAATAATGAACACACCATGTTTGATGAAATGCCAAGATGAATGAAAAGAATAATAAATAAAGAAAATGCATGCTTAAACATTTATGGAAATTGCTAAGGTTATGATAGTGTGTTTTCGCGCTTTCCCTAAATTGTTTAATTTATTACTTGTATATATGGTAATGTGCAATGTATGGTGAATTCCCCAAAATGTCATATTTAATTTCCATCGCAAGTGTGTACATGATTACACGAGCACGGCATGATACGAAGTGATTTACCGATGTTTTCAAGGACGAGATGTAGAGGTGGGGCATATCCTACGATATGTTTCACTTCGCTTTTGGCAAGGACAAGATGATCATGCATTGCATAGGGAAGGGTCTCTCATCCCATCGCATTACACGCATGGCATAGCATCTCATGACACTCAAGGCATGGCATGACACGCATTGATGCTAGTTGCGACGGGCTATGAACGGCAACTAGGCATACACATTTCGCATGGATGCTAGTTGCGACGGGCTATGAACGGCAAATAGGCATATCATTCAGCATATAGGATACTAGTTGCGACGGACTATGAATGGTAACTAGGCATATCATTCATCATATAGGATACTAGTTGCGATGGGCTATGAACGGCAACTAGGCATGTGAACATGTTTAAATTCCGAATAAGCAAGCATGATACACGCATGACACGCATAGCATGACATGGCACGCATGATACAAGCATGACAAGCATGACACGGTAAATAAGTTCCCAATTACGCGAAGGGTATTTTAAGTCAAGTCAAGTGCATTGTGTTTTTCAAGGATTTTATCGACTTTTCATGAACTGCAAGCATGATTATGAATTTTCTTATTTCTTTGTATGATATTAAATGTTCCTGATTCATATATATCTATATTGTTTCCTGGGTATGCATTGTTATCTCTTGCTATAACTGTTGGTTAGTATTTAGTACCCGCTGAGTATTCCATGCTCAGCCGTACTTCTTATGTCGGCAGGTTCTGAGGGAGCTGCTGCTCCATTTGATGTTTGTGCTCCTGGTCCATGGGTGGAGGAGGAGTACGTCGAGGAGCCTTTGGAGGAACCTCCCGTAGAGGGTTATCAGTAGGTGGTGTTAGATTCTGAGTGGATTAGCTGTGGGTGAGCATGAGTGATTATATCCATGTATTTTGGCGGGCATGTCCGCACTTTCTTTGTTTTGACTTCTTTGTATTAAAACTTGGACCATGTGTATATACTTAGAGGTTTGTTAGACTTCCGCTGTGTCTTATAGTTATGCTTCCGCTGTTAACCTCTATTGTATATGCTCTGTGGGTGTTTTGCAGGTGGTTTGTCAAGCAAGTCATGTGAGTTATGATTTAGTCGTCCACGATTCACTCTAACTCCTAGGGTGGGTTTTGGGTCGCGACATTCATGGAGCTGAAGAAGAGGCTCATTACGGCTCCAGTCCTTACAGTGCCATCCGGGAGTGGCAGCTTTGTGGTTTATACTGATGCATCGCACATGGGGTTGGGGTGTGTCTTGATGCAAAACCAGAAGGTTATTGCCTATGCTTCAAGGCAACTGAAGGACTATGAAAGAACTACCCTACACCTGACTTAGAGCTTGTTGTCGTTGTGTTTGCATTAAAGATATGGCGATACTATCTCTACGGGGAACAATTCGATGTGTTCACAGATCACAAAAGCCTTAAGTATATGTTTTCCCAGAAGGATTTGAACTTGAGGCAACGGTGATGGATGGAGTTTTTGAAGGATTATGAATGTTCTATTCAATACCATTTAGGCAAGGCGAATGTGGTGGCCAACGTACTTAGTAGGAAGCCCCAGGGACTCTTGGCTCACATGATGGTGCAAGAGTGGAAGTTGTTGGAGGATGCATTTAACCTTGACATCAGTCTTAGCTTCCCTACTCTTGGGCCGATAATGGCTAACATCACCGTTAAGCCTTACATCTTGGCCCAGATCCGAGAATTGGAAGAATAGGATACCGAGTTACTTGCTTACCGAGACAAGATGATTGGTAAGGGCAGCTAGGATTTTGCCACAAGAGGAGATGGAACTATCACATTCAAAGGAAGAACATGTGTTCCTGCAGACGAAGAGCTTAGAAGGGAGATATTGGACGAAGCTCACCGCTCCATGTATACCGTTCACCTTGGGGGTACCAAGATGTATCGGAACCTCAAGGGGCACTTTTGGTGGCAGAACATGAAGAGGGAAGTAGCGGAGTATGTATCTAAGTGCTTAGTGTGCCAGCAAGTCAAGGCCGAGCACAGGAGACCGGCTGGACTTTTACAGTCTCTTCTTATTCCCAAGTGGAAATAGGAACATATCTCTATGGACTTCATTGCGGGGTTGCCGAAGACGGCTAGAAACACCGATGCTATATGGGTGGTAGTTGACAGACTCACGAAGTCCGTCCATTTCTTACCGTACCGGACTACCTTCAATTCCAATCAATTGGCTACATTGTATATCAAAGAAATAGTTCGGTTGCATGGAGTACCGATGAGTATTGTATCGAACAGGGATCCCCAATTCACTTCCAGGTTCTGGAAGAGCTTCCAAGGTGCTATGGGCTCTCGGTTGGACTTCAGCACAGCTTTCCATCCACAGACTGATGGGCAAACTAAGAGGGTAAATCAGGTGATAGAGGATATGCTCCGGGCATGTATGCTAGACTTCAAGGAAAGTTGGGAAGACCACTTGCCTTTGGTAGAGTTTGCTTATAATAACAACTATCATGCAAGCATACAGATGGCGCCTTTTGAGGCTTTGTAGGGGAAAAGTTGTAAATCCCCTTTGTATTGGGATGAAGTCGGAGAAAGGAAGATCTTAGGCCCTGAATTGATTGAGCAAATTGCAGACAGGGTCAAACTTATCCGGGGAAGGTTAAAGACCGCACAAAATCGACAGAAGAGTTATGCCGACAACCGAATGAGAGATCTTGAATTTCGGGTTGGCGACTTGGTTTTTGTCAAAATTTCACCGACCAAGGGTGTTATGAGATTTGAAAAATGAGGCAAGCTCAGTTTGAGGTACATGGGCCCATTCAAGATCATCACTAGAGTCGGTGAGGTAGCTTACAGGGTTGCTTTACCCACACACATGGCGGCTGTCCACAATGTATTTCATGTCTCTATGCTCCGGAAGTATATCCTGGATCCTTCTCATGTCATCGAGCTTGATCCGATAGAGATTCGAGAGGACCTCACCCTAGTTGAACAACCGGTGCAGATCTTGGACAGGCGAGATCAAGTCTTGCTCAAAAAAATCATTCTGTTAGTCCTTGTAAGATGGCAACACCATTCGAGGGAAGAAGCTAGTTGGGAGCGTGAGGCCGAAGTAAAGGAAAAATATCCCCAATTAGTTGTTTAGAGCTTTAGCATTCTCTCTTATATTTTGTTGTGGTTTTGTGTATGTATGTATCGTCCAAGTTTTAAAGACGAAATTTTTGTAAGGGGGGAGAATGTAGCACCCCGGACTTTTCCGTACTTAATGAATAGCACTTTCGTAACTAAATGGCCTTTCACGTAGTCTAATTAATAAATGAGGGAGAAATTGAAGATTCTGAAATACCAGAAATGTTCCTTTTCGAAAGACGAATACAACGCAAGTTGAATCATCAAAATCCAGCGAACGAGTCAAAAGATATGACCAAAACAGCAAAAACCTTCAGAACACCAATTGTTAGGGATCGATCGGTCCACAACCGATCCCTCGGTCAAAACTGGCGATCAATCGGTCCAAAACCAATCGATCGGTAGCTATCGACTAGTTAACTTTTTTGTATGGGAAATTTTTTCAGAGAGCATGTTTTTGACCGATCGCTTGGTCAAGAACACCGGTCGCTCGATAGGCGACCGATCGCTCGGTATTAACCACCGATCGATCGGTCTATCGTGTTTTGCAGAAATTTTACTAAGGGTTTTTTTGTCTTTTGGAGTATTCAACCTTACCTTTAAGGCTTGCACGAGCCTTGGGTCCTCATTTCTTCACCCTTAGAGTTTTTGAGAGAAAGGGGTTTTAAACCCTAGGGCATCATCGAAGCAAATCAAGGGTTTTGAAAACCCAAGAGCACCCCAAAGGCTTGGATTCTTCAAATCCAAGGCGAAGCACGTGTAGAGCTCGTTCTCCAAGCTAAGGCAACCACTTCCCCGGCATTCTCAAGGGTTTTCTTCTTTCTTTTCAAGGTCAGTACACTCTTCCTAGCTACCTTGGTAATAACCTAGACTTCTTGTGAATATGGTGTGTTGTATCTTCCCCATACATCCTTTGTGTTGATATATGCTAAATCCCCAAAACATAAACAAGATAAAAATGAATGAATGGTGGAATGTATGGATGGAGGAAGGGAATGAGGTGATGGGATGTCATGTTGTGATGTGTTGAATGATGAAAATGGTGGGAGGGTATTGTACACATAATAAATGCACATGTGATGCTTGATGAAATGCTTGAGAAAGAAATTATAGGTTTAAAAGACTAAAAAAAATGTAGGACATCACTTGCTTGATAAAATGCATGAATGAAAATATCTTGAATTGAATGAGGTTTGAGAAGCATGAATCATGTAGTTTCCCTAAAATGGCTTTTGTGATCATATTTCTATATGCTTGCTTAAATTCTCATATGAATATGATAAGAATAGAAATGCTATATGTTACTTCTCAAATCGTATATGTCTTCATGTTTCACAATAGCTATGCACGAGCACACATGTATATGGAGAAATGTCAAGGAGGTTGGTAGCCCGGTTAAGGGTGCTACCCTCTTGCTCATAAAAGAATGGTATTGTCAAGGAGGTTGGTAGCCTAGGGGTGTGCAGGTGCTAACCTCTGGCTCATAAGAAATGTGCAAAAGTATTGTATTGTCAAGGAGGTTGGTAACCCAGGGGTATGCGGGTGCTAACCTCTGGCTCTTAAGAAAGATGCGAACTGTCAAGGAGGTTGATTAGCCACTGGCTCATAAGTAAAGTATTGGAATTGTCAAGGGGGTTGGTAGCCCAGGATTGTGTGGGTGCTAACCCTTGGCTCATAAGAAAAGACTCAGAAGTATTGTACTGTCAAGGAGGTTGGTAGCCCAGGGTTGTGCGGGTACTAACCTCTGGCTCATAAGAAATATGGAAAGGACTCATATGTTTTACAGATATTGTTTGGTTTTCACTGGAGTTGTGATTTAATAAATGGTTATGTATGATGTTGTTTTAAATGAGTATGAACTGTATCTTTCCAGTACTTGCATATGATGCTTTGCTCGTTATTATTATTGTTAGCTAGGAGCTTGTACTGGCTGAGTATTCCATGTTCAGCCGTATTTTTATGTCGGCAGGTACACGAGTCCCTTTCGACATTTGTGACCCGGGTCCTTGGGTTGAGGAAGACTACGACGAGGAAGAACCATACGAGGATTAGGTAGTTGAGCCTCAGGCTGAGGCGAGAGACCTAGAACATTGGCCCCACGGGGGTGACTATTGAGCGAGAGAGAGTGGTGTTTTATCTTTTGTAATTTGATAGGTGGGCATGTCCACCTTTACATGTCATATTTTGTATAAACTTAGAATACTTGTTAAGTTTATAGAAGAAAAGAAAAAGTTGGTTGTATTTCCACCGCATTTTTGCTTCTGCACTCTGTATTATATTTCCATTAGAGCATGTTATACCTTGTTCATTACAAGATGGTTTGTCAGGTTATGTATAGTCACACCTAAAGTATCCCTTAACTCGTAGGAGTATTTTGGACCGCGACAACTAGTGAGAAAAAGACGTACTGGAAGAGCTGTTTGAGGGAAAGAGAGTCATTGTCGCTTAGTAACGTGTGTGAGGGAGGATTAATAGGGGAGAAGGGAGATCTTTGGTTTAATTAAGAAGGTTAATGACGAGAGAGGGGGGAGTCATCTAGGAGGGAAATCTAGAGATAGGGGAGAAGGAATATGGGGAGATAAGGGGACGTTTTGATGGGGGAGAGAGATATTTGATTTGGGATCGAGAGCTTAAATTTAATTGAGTGGGGTTCACACCAAAAATTAATGACAAGTGACACATGACAACAATTTGAAGCAAAAATAACAAATTTGAGGGTAGACATGTAGATACCAACTGCTATATAGTAGTAGTAAGATATATATATATATATATATATAAGGCAAACTTCACGATCAAAGTTTCTAATTCTCTTCTAAATGGTTATTTCAATGATAATCATGTTTTGGTGATCATGGATACTTATTCTAAGCACCCCATTTTGCACTCCGCTTACATAACCATTTTATGGCAAGGGACCATGTCTCAGGCAGTGGAGTTCCTGAGTTTGATTCTTGCCATTCCCTTGGGACCACACATGGTTACATGGTTCTCATGGGCCTTGGGCCTCCCATTCATGTGGATTGTGGGGTCTTGCTTGCGCTAGGGGTTTACCTGGTCTATCCAAAGATAGGGCTTGGGCTTCCTCGTTACAAACCACCCCCCCCCCCCCCCCCCCCCCCCCCGCCTTCTTCCCTTCTTTAGGTATTAATTATATCGGGTTACACCATTGAGAAATTTCAGAAATTCAACCTAAATTTTCTAGATTTTCTTAAAAACTTTAAAAAAAAAAAAAGGAAATACAACTATTTATCTCAAAATTTTCAATATATTTATCAAGTTTTCATAAAAATTTCCACAATACTCATAAGCATGCTCAGGCGGAGATCGAATCACAGTCAATCACGATTGAACTCAGCGAGGGGTCAATCGCACCCACAAGTCAACATGTGTCCCTATTGACCCTATTAATTGTGGTTAAGATTCATTAATCTTTAGGGTTCTCGAAATATTGTCATATATTAAAAATTCAAAAAATTAAATTTGGCTGAAATATCTAAAACTTTTAGTCCTGATGCCTAATATTACTCTCCATGAAACTCTGTTTGCTCTAGGTAGTGCTATCTAAGTCATCCGCACTAGTAATTAAACATTTTATATTTGGGTGCAAAGACTATTGATATATGGTTTTTTTTTTTTTTTTGGGGGGGGGGGGGGGGGGGGGGGTTTATGGTACCTGTTCAAAATTGTGACATTCCAGCTTCTTGCCAAAATTGCCTTTGCGAGGGTACTCCCAGGAGTTTATCTATTGGAGATAGGATGGGCACTATAACTCAAGAGGATTAGAGCACGTGGCTAGCTAGAACCATCGACTCAAAAGTTCAAGTCATTCCTCACCCACAGCAACCAAGATCAGCACCATTTACATTCTCCCAAACTACGATGCAACATCTCAAGGTGATTATTATTTTGTAATCTCTGCCAGTAAAAATGATCATAATAGAAGATTACCAAAAGAACATTGAGAGAGACTATAATATAATTTGATTTACAAACTCCAATGCCTAGAATTCTACAAGTGCGACTTGATACCTTTAAAAATGAGAGTGATTTGTGGGGATTGTGATGCGAGAGATAGAGAGAGAAAATAGAAATACATATCAACCTAGTGGAAGGGTTTTAGGAGATTGTGATAAGACCGATAGAAAGAAAATGTAAAGACGTATTAATCCACCATTAAAGGATTTCCAGGGGATTATGATAAGAGGGATAGAGAGAGTAGAGATTTATTATTTTTTTTATTCACACCCGTGCATCGCATGGGTCTCTACTAGTGAGAGAGAGAGATTGGCGTCTTCTTAAAAGGCAAACCAGTTTCCTTTGATTTTTCATCATAGAATTTGAAGTCAACAGACTTGAAAAAATTGTGAGTTTAAAGTTCTCAGTCAATTCCCCTTCCATGCTCTTTGAATTGAAGCCTTCGACTCAGTTTTACCTGTACAAGATGTAAAGAAGAAGAGATAGAAAGAACCACACTCTTCTCATGGCTGCTATCTTTCTGTGTCTTCTTCTCTCTGCATTTTCCACAGTAATAGCTCAACAAAAACACTCCAACATAAGCCTAGGCTCTTCTCTCTCTCCCACCATCAACTCCTCTTAATTAATAAATTGTTAATTAAAATTGGTAGACATTGTTAGGAAGACCTATTCACCCCCCTTTTAGGTCAAAGGATTCATTGATCAATGATATTTCAAAATGAAATCACATTCCGCAAAAATGGTTGTTGATGCATAGCCTAACGTATATCTATGTCACTGTAGAATGTCCCTATGACAAGGTTGAATAAATCTTAAAAAGAAGAAAGGAAAATGAAGAATCCATCTAGTACTCCAAATTAGTAATAAGGGTCCATTCCTTTGGTGGAACTTTTAAACTCTAGAACTTTCATTATTTTATGTCTAATTACAATTACTGAAAGCCAGGGACGGGGAGGCCCACGTGGTGTTCTGGGAGCGATTGTAGGAGATTTTCAACCAATCATTAAACTCTAAACTCCCGTTTCAATAAGTTGAACGCCACACCCCCGTTCAGCCTCCTTTCTCTATCAAAGCAAAGCGCCTGTTCAGTGTAGATACACCCCCATTTAGCGTACTTTCTCTATCAAAGCAATGCGCCTGTTCAGTGTAGATACACCCCCATTTAGCGTACCTTCTGTATCGAAGCAATGCGCCTGTTCGGTGTAGATACACCCCTACGGCATGTTCCATTGAGACACGAGCCAGACATAATGGAATGCCACACCTTAATCTGACACCATGTTTCTCCTCATTTCTACTCTTAGACTTCAATCCCCGATCCTCCTCCCCTCTCTCTATCTTCGAGTTTTAAGCAACCGATGCTCCTGTTTAGTATAGATACACCCTTCCAACCTCTTTAAAACCTCGATACATCAACTTCCTCCCATGTATCCCTCCCTTATTTTCTCTCTCTTCATTCGCCTCTAAAAACCCAAAACATCAACCGTCTTTCTTTGGTAGCGCTGGCCACGAATATGTCGAGATTGGATCTGATTCGGATGAACAAAAGAATGCAATTATGGAAATTGATTCAAATTCTACGCATGCGAATTAGAGCACCAAATTTTCTGTTGTATGGATGGATATTGATTTAATGATTTGATCTGATTGCGAGGAATTATTTGTGTATCTGTATTCAACGTGAGGCTATTGAAATCAACAAGGTTGCAGTGCAGTTCAAGAAATCTGAAAATGGATGGGTAGCCATGTGAAGATTCTGGCAAGAGTGCTCGATTTATCATGTATGCTGCCTCGAAATGCAGCAGCCCCCGAGTTCTCTTTCAAGGCCAGAAACTAAGGAACGGTTCTTTTCAGAGGATGAGCCCATAGTGAGTTTTATCTTAAATCCAAATGAAATCTCTTATTTTCCTCTGTTTTAGCTGTGGGATGGGCGGCTGAAATTGTATAGGATTGCCAGTTTTGTTAACTATTAAAAAAATTTCGAGTTTTAGGCAGGACGAGTTGAGGTTTTTTGTGAACCTTAACAAGATTCTGTATGAGTAAATATTTTTTGACAATTTTCTTTCTTTCTGTAACTTGGAAATAAGATTCTTATTCATTTTTACATCTCTACTTCTCTAAGTAAATTTCTGGAAAGGGTTTGCAATTCCTCAGAGATTTGATACAATTTATGTGGAGTGACTCAGGGAATTTGTCTTGACTAAGGCCGCAATGTAGATGCTCGACGCAATTCCTCACAGATTAGATGTTGAAGCTTGTCTTTACGAATGCCACAAGGTAGGTGTTCATGTTCCATTTAATATTATGATGTTCCTTTTATTTACTTACTTATATGAGTTGCTAAACACCTCCCTTGACCGCTCCAATGGTAGGAGTTTATCCCCTGCAGGGGTGGACTCGGAATGTAGGGGCGAGGCACTTGATATTACAAGTCACTAAAATTTACTAGAAATGTTTTGTCTGTAATTATGTTGCATCCTTCCCTAAGTCAATAGCTCCAACCAAGTCACCTTCTGATCCTAAGACATCTTTCAAGGTGATTGCTTCGTTGAACTTGATAATCCGATCACCCAGTGCTCCCCTGCCAAGGGTGCTGAATCTCGCATAGAACACTAGGTGATGAGCACATAGGTGGACATAAATTTTGTACATGCATTTATTGAAATTTAAACTCCTATTTGCAAGGTTACTACTATAATCACTATTTCAGTTGAAAATGATATTATATACCTCTGCGATAAAACACAAGTGCTCTAACATATAGGATTAATAAAAAAAATTTAAATGCTGTTTAGCATCCCCTTTTGATACCCCTTGCGCAATGAACTAATCACCAATGAAATGTGAAACCTCTTTCTCTTACCACTGTGCCTTCTATGGAGTTGGTCTTTGATGGCAACTTCGAGATTGAACCCAAAGTAATAATTTTTCATTTATTATGTATTACGACTTACGTGGAGTTGGTCCTTTGATGAACAAATTAGAGATTGAATCCAAAGTCCAAACTAATAATCTTTCGTTGATCTAGAGTAACACCAGACTATTATAAAAATTAAAATATACAAGGTTCTTTACAAAATTTATTTATTATTACGAAAATTGAAATTATCCGTGCATCGCACGGGCTGCTTACTAGTTACTACTAATTAAAAGTTAACCTTGGGAGGTCCACGTGGCGTTTCGGGAGGATGTTTAGGGGATCAGGATAAGAAGTCTAAAGAGTTATTTGGAATTTATTTTTTTAACGGGCTGTTGGGACGTGTCCATCCAAATCGCCAAATCATTGAACCTCTTGAAATGCAAGAGTAGTCCGTTGGGGAGAAATCGGTTCCTGTGGAGAGGTGTATTTCTAGAGAGATGTAGCGATGTAATGGTCCACCTCTTGAAATCATTTCTGTTTAGGAGGATGGGTAGAGATATTTACAGAGTTCTAGGTGATTTATCCCACATGCTTTTTGTAACCGTTAATGCAAGAGGGAAGGGGTGTGTTTTATGTATGTAACTTTCCACCTTATATCACAAGTACCTTTTCACCTTAATCCTTTAAAACCCATTACATCTACTCTCTGTCCTTCGCCCTCTCCATTCAATAAAGGGAGCCGTGACCCTGTATTAAGGGTCGTTGGATACCATGGATTTGTTGTAGGCCGTTTTCCCCCATCAAGTAGGTTTCCTTACTCTTTTAGTTTTCTGCTCCTTAGGCAGGCAACGCAGATGTTCAATTTTATTTTAGTTCCGTTTTCTGCATTATTACATATTCACTAGCACATTGGGTTTTTTTTTTTTTTTTTTTTTTGTTTTGTTTTTTTGCAATGCTGCATGCTTGCCTCTTCGATATTCTTTCTCCTCCTATGTAGAGGTTGTGGTTTTGAGACTGACAATTATAATTTTGTCCTATGAAGGTTTGCGCCAGTTGATTCTCTATCACTCATGAAGTAGTCGTACGAAAAGAATCGTCCTTATTCGATGTAGTAAATGAACAAAGATTTGGAAACAACAACCGTCTCCTCCAACCTCACCAAGTTAACGTCAATGGAGTTATAAACTTGGATATCCTTTGGCAGATTTGCTGGTTTTTATGTATTGAGTAAAACAGTAAACCATCTTGGTCCACCCTCTATCATTTATGTTTGCCAAATGTCATTCCAAATGGATGATATATTGATTTAATGTATAAAGGATGCTAGGCCTTTTAATTTCATAAGGAATGCCAATAGGGTCAGTTGGGGTTCAATGTGCTCGAAGGAACCATTCTCATGTTCTTACTCTTAGCTAGAGATGTGACAAGTCAGGATGGAATGATAGACTGGTGAGCTTGCCATCTGTTTTACCATAGTGCTAACCATTTTTTGTTTCCTTTTTTAACAAATTTGTATTTATTTTTTCCTTATGTAGATGTCTACATTTTGGCATTATTGTTCTCTATAAGAAATCCAAGGGCTATGCTCTCTTTTGTGTATTTCTTTGTTTCTTTTTAAATTTCTTAAGAATATAAATTTCACTTTAAGTTCTTCTGTAAAATTGTTTCAACCATGCATTTAGGTCTGAATTATTGGAAGTGTGTTGGCCATTAATTTAAGCTGTTTTTTAAGAAATGGATCATGTGCTATATTAGGTTTGAATTAGATCAGAAAAGTTTTTTTTTTCTTCTCTAATTGAGATTTATTGGTTCATTAATTTTAACACCGGTGTATTATCCATAAAAGTGAAGAGTGTTATTTACAGAATTTTCCGGTATTGATTATGAAAGTTCTAGGAAGTGAGATATGAAGTCAGTAAATTTTTAAAGGAAGAATCGAAGGTCATTGTTGCCAATAAACAAAGAACATTCATGAACAATCAGAAGTTGTTTTATTTGTTTGATAATTCCAATGGGCTGACCTATTGCCCCCACCCAGTAAGTAATGGACTCGGTTAATTGAGATGGATTTAGATGGTTTACGAGGAATTCATATTTTGATTTTGATATTGGTATTGTTTGGAAATTGAGCATTAATTTATATATATTAGAACCTAAAAGGACAAGATCGAGCTGATGTGTGAATTATAGGCCAAGATAACAACCACCAATATATTTTTTAAAGGCACTATTCCACAATCAATAGTTTGGAACCCAAGGGGCCAACAAAGAATATTAGCCTAGCCGATCAGTGATAGACATACTTGGGATCTCCATTTGCAAACCTAATGCTAATCCTCATTGGTCTACGCCCCCACTCTTAAATACTCACCAACTGTGGTGAGAATTTCAAAGTGAACATATACCAATGAGAACTAACCTTAGGTTTGCAAATGGAGATCCTGGTACGTTAACTATTTTCCTTGCCTCAATGTAGGGAAGCCTTGGAAGGTGAGCATGTAATATATATTTTGATATTAAACGTTAATTGATGCATAATATCGGACAAATGCATTACCACAACAATACTTTAACATTTCCTTTTCCCATTTTCCCAACTGCTTAAATATTCTGAACTTATAAGTATATACATGAGTAGAGCAGTATTGCATTAATAGAATCTAATAGGACAGGATGAAATTTAGCAGCGTAGAGATGATCAGGAAAACTAATTTTTTTGTACGAGGTTGGCGAGCCAGCCAATTAGTGACCTTGACCATTCTTGGACAGTGGCAAACCTTAGGATAGCACAAATCACAATATGCCCTTTGGGACCCAATGTTATATATATATATAAAACTTACTACCCTGATTACACGGTTTCATGTTATTATTATCATCTTCTGGTTTCGCTATCTTATATTAATGCATTTAGGAATTCAGTTACCGTGCATCGCACGGGCTGCTTACGAGTTTAACTTAATGTCTAGAACTATATTATTCCATAGAATGCAAAATTTCTACAAATATGAACCTTCTACCAAAAAATTTGGTATTTTCAGTTTCATACACGTGGAACTTCTAATTAAATTGAACCCAATAAATCTGAGATATCATCGTGTAAAAGAGTTAGAAATTCTCTCCTCTCTCCTCTCATCTCAGACTCTTGCCTCTTGTTCCAAAATATTAATGTTCCGGACTTTTAAAAGTTCCACCAAAAGAATAGAGCCTAAAGGAATTCACAAAACCTAGAGTGCTTCCCTTCTATTCCAAAAATTCAACCACTAATTCAGACCCAAAGAGGAATTTATATAGAAGCATTAAGACCTAAATAATGGGTTGCTAAAAAGTAAAAATCAAATCTGATGGAAAATTACCATTATGTGATAGCAAATAGAGTTTCTACTGCCAGCTTGCAATATAAATGATAAATGAATAGACTCCTAGCGATACAATAATTGGGGACAAATGGTAATTGTAACGACCCCAAAATCCCACAAAGCTAAAATAGGACTTTGGAATCGTCACATTACTTAACCTGCTTAAAGACCATGCATTCAAGGCTTACTACACGAGTCTCCAAAAATGAGGATAAAAAAAATTTCGATATATAAGCTATAACCAACCTGCACAAGTTTACGGTCAACATATACAACTCACTATAAATCAAAAGGTATGAAATACACAACTATAAAAAGTCTACTGAGCATCATCATCTGAAAGTCTAATACAAAACTCTCTCAACCAACGAAACATAAACTAAGAGGTGTAGCCACCCAAGACTCCGGCTCCTTCCTCGATGGGCTCACCTTCTCCTCCTTCCTCGATGTAAGTCTCTTCAACCCACGGCTCCGTCATGTACTCCTGCTCTAAACCTGCCAAGACAAAAGTCCGGCTGAGTACAAAAGTTCTCGGTGTATATAAAATCCAACCAACAATAATAATATACCTGCACTTGGTTTGAAACATATCTAATAGTATAATAACATAATCAGAGTACGGAAGAACGTGTGCGCATATACATCATATCATCACCTTGACTTGTGTACTTGTGAGAATCTTAGACTTAGAAGACAATACACCTATGAGCTGCTTATGCTTATGAGACTACGTGCTTGTGAGATGTTTATGCTTATGCACTTATTCAGATCATACAATGATGTGACATGCCGTTCTTGGCGGATACGGACCATGTCTAAGAAATTATATGGTTAGCATGCCGTTCTTGGCGGATATGGACCATGCTTAAAAATCAAATGGTTGACATGCCGTTCTTGGCGGATACGGACCATGCCTATGAATCACATGCAATTGACATGCTGTTCTTGGCGGATACGGACCATGCTATGCTTATGCTTATTCAGAATGTCATACGTATGCCATGCTCATGTTTGTGGTCCACATGTGTGACTTGTGAGACTCTTATCTTAACATACACATGCATATGTGCTTAAGTGTCG
Organism: Tetracentron sinense; assembly: GCA_015143295.1. Classification (NCBI taxonomy): domain Eukaryota; kingdom Viridiplantae; phylum Streptophyta; class Magnoliopsida; order Trochodendrales; family Trochodendraceae; genus Tetracentron; species Tetracentron sinense. Next base: position 22,970,542 of record CM026556.1, on the reverse strand, counting down.
AAATTAACATTCGAGTTGGTAATTGCTTAGATTCCAATCTCCCACCATGGAAACTCCACTATACTGTCCCATACCAAATAGTTAGAGAATTCCCAATTTGAGAGATTTTCCTCTAAGTTCTTACCTTCCCAACTATCAATTTCCATGCAACTAATTAGACATACTTAACAAACAATCACATATACATATCTTATCATAATTCATATCACAATTCATAATCAATTTACCACCATTTCATAAGAGTAAAATAGCATTTATCCTCACAAGCATTTTCACAAACACCTTGAGTACGCATAATATGAATCCCTTACCCTTCTACATTTTCAAGCATTCATCAAACCATAATCCATCCATATAATCCATTCACCATTCACATCTACATATTAATCTCATCCTCCATACATTCTATCCACATTCAAATCCACATTTCCATCCACATTTTCATCCATAATTAGCTTGCTTCATAGAAAATTGAAAAAAATGAATCTAATCTATATTCTATCATTCCTATCATATTAATATTCACCAAACATTAAAATAGAGTTGATTAGGATAGTATATCAACCTTAGGAATCCTTCCATTGGATTCAAAACGCTCCCGAGGTGATTTGGGGAAGCTTTGAGGACGATCTCCAAGCTTTCCTCTTAATCTTCTAGCAATCTCCTTCTTCTCCAAGCAACCCTTCTCCCAAAACCCTAGGTTTTCTTCCCCTTTTTACCAAATTAGGTTAGAAATAGATAGAGTATTTTAATATCTCGAGTAGGACCCCCTATTTATAGCCCCAAGGGTTGAGAACGAAAAGACCTAAAAGTCCTTACTAAAATTCTGTCAAAAACACGAAAGACCGATCGATCGGTGGTTATGACCGAGCGATCGGTCACCTACCGATCGATCGGTGTTTATGACCGTGCGATCGGTCAAAAACACACTCTCTGAAAAATTTCCCCATACAAAATTTTGGACCAGTCGATCGCTACTTTTAACCGAGCGATCGGTTTTGTATACCGATCGCTCGCTAGCGATCTGTGCTTTGTAGATTCCTGACCCATCATACTGTTTTGGCCATAACTTTTGACTCGCTCGTCGGATTTCGACGATTCAACTTCCTTTGGATTCGTCTTTCGAAAATGAATATTTTTTGTATTTTAGAATTTCCAAATTCCACTTTATTTATGGACCAAAAACTCTCCAAAGTTGACTGATCTGCAATTTCATCTGACAAAACCTCAGAAAACCCATTTTGACTTAGGTTAGACTAAAAATATGGAAAAACATTAAACAGGAACCTCGAAGAGAGTTCCAATACCTTTCTAATGGTTCAAGAATCACTCAATTCCAATAAACAGTGCCAAAACTAGAACTTCCTAAAGTTTAGAGTGTGATATGACATTTCTGAACTAGAAGTTTGATTAAACCTTAATCACACTACACCCATTAGATATACAATACAATAAACATTAAAACATTACAAGGACTATAATACCCCTAATGCAATGCAATAAAAACATGAAAAAACATTCGGGTCTCTACAGTAATGGTATTTTGGCTTCAACATTGAATAGGAGTAGGGTTTCAACGTCAATATGGTAGCTTCTTTTAACCCTTTAGTAGCTTCATTTAAGGGTTTTCGTTCGAATTTTGAAGAGAATTATTACTTAAAAGTTTTCCTGAACATTTTGTCAAAGTATCCTTGCTAATTCTCATAAGCATGCTTAGGAGGAGATCGAATCAGAGTGATTCAAGGAGAGTTCAATCACGCCCATAAGTCAACACGTGTCCCTATTAACCCTGTTAATTGTGCTTAAGATTCACTAATCCTTACAGTTCAACAATCTAACCTTGGTTTTTAGAAGAAAAAAAATATTAACCCTAAGGGTTAAAAGTTCTAACCAAAGTTAAATATTTTTTAAAAACCAAGGTTGAACCCTAAGGGTTAGTGAATCTTAATCATGGTTAACAGGGATACGTGTTGACCTGTGGGTGTGATTGAACGCTCCCCGGGTTCAATCGCGATTAGCTGTGATTCGATCTCCCCTAGAAGACATGTCGCCTTACGATTGGCCAAAAGCCAACGTACCCATTTTGAAAGCTTTGAAAGTCTAGAAAGAGTACCATTATATCTAAGCTCTGTTTTGGATCTTGTGTTTTTTGGACGACTGATCCTTTTGATAAAGTGTGTGAATTTGAAGATTTTGGTTGTAAATAACAACAATACAAGATGTGTATTGTTCTCATAATCTGTTCTCAAATATGAAAATTATTTGGGTAAGCAATACCTTGGTATATTAGGGTGTTGCAATCTGAAATCTGGTCTCAGATCTGAAATTGTTTGGGTAACATCAAAATCTTTTTCCATATTTGAAATTCTTGGGGTTTCATAAAACAAAATCTTAATCTATCTTCATATATGAAATTTGTTGGGTGTTTTCATTCATACATCAACCAATACCTTGATATTAGGGTGTTGAAATCTGTTCTCAGATTTGGATACTCGTCCCATTAGTTTCATTTCGATCCAATAACATTTCTCAAATCTGAAATTACTTGGGTCAAATTTGGGTCCTCATCCCATCAATTAATTTCATTCAGATTTGAAATCTGTTCTCAAATCTGAAATTGTTTAGGAAATTTCATATACTCCTTCCATAACTTGTGAACAGAAGCAGCTGTTTATTGACACTATTATTTTTCAAATTTCAAAACCTAGATCATAAGAAATTAGATTAACATCTTAAGCAAATGGATCTATGAATCAGTTACTATATTAAATTCTCATCTCTTTCACTATTTATCAGATTGACAGCCCTAGGTAATTAAGAACAAAGAGAATCCTCTGGAGCAGAGATAGAGATTGAAGCTCCCTATTTGATATGTTCTATAATAGAAGATTGCAGATGTAAAGTTAGAGAGCAACACATCCTGGAGAATGGATTTATATCTCCTATACAACATTGAGTTCCTTCTATATCATTATATGAAAAGCTAGGGAGTGAGGGTAAGATATGAGAGCTGTACAGATATGAAGAAGTTGAAAAGGGATAGTGAGAACACCCCCTCTCCCATGACTCTCTCTCTTCCTCTCTTCCTCAAACCCCCCTCTCCCACGTCTCTTTCTCTATCCTTCAAAATAGGATAGGACAATATTAACAGATTTTTGAGTTTTGAGATAGGTCATAAGGAAAATGACAGTGGAGAAAGAGTAATGCGATTCACATTATGATTGACCAGTCGGACCTCATTGGTAAGTCTCTACCACTAACAAACAACCCTAAGTTCTTTGTGTCGTTCTTTGGTGTTTCAGTTACTCTACCAGTAATGATATATTGGTTTAGCTAGAAATCTGTAACAACTTGGGTGTATTTAATTTTAATTTTTTCTAAATGAATTGATGGTTGGTTTATTTGCTTAAAAGAATTTGAGAAATGATTGACTTATAAATTGCTATTATTTATGAATTTCAGAATTCATGGAAAAAAAAAAGTTGTTATTGTAACTCTTTGGATTCTTAAGGCGAATATCATATTTTATTATGATGTGATGAGCATTTTCTCTTAAAATAGACTCTTTTAGCTCTTTCCCTCTCTTGGATCACTATCTCTCAACCATGCAATGAGAAGAGTTCATCATTCAGCTCATATACATATAGACTGTATGTATTTGATCCTCCTGAACTTGAAAGAGTCTCTACCATAAATGGAGAGGAATACCTCAAAATTGAACTGTTCCCAGCACAGGGAATAACTGGGCAAAGGGCCATTATACGGGAGGAGAAAAGTTCGTTCATAGGTACCTGCAAGGATAAAACCTCTCTGTTGAGAACTGCAACTACCTGCATGGATATGTTTTCCTTTCTATTGTGATTTTATGTTCCATTAGAATATATATAACAAAATTATTCTACTATTAAAAAAGATATTTTATCCATTGTTTTATGTATTTCAAAGTTTCAAAGTGATTTACTTAATCAAGAATTTTTCGTTAGGGTTGATTGTCAAGCTGCTAAAAGTGTATTACAAAAAGATGTAAAAAATATAGCATCTAAACAAATTTTTGCTAGATGGCAAGCTATTTTATCTAGTTTTGATTTCAAGATCGAATACATTAAAGGAGAGTCTAATACTATTCCAGATTTTCTTACTTGTGAATTCCTACAAGGCAATTATGGCTCCGAAGAAAGATCCAAAAAAGAAGGCTATTCCTAGCAATCCAGAATCCTCTATGACCCAACCCTTGTCTATTCAACATAAAAATGCAGATTCATATTGCCAGTCTAATTTCAACCTTTCTTCAGATATCATCATTAGACCGACTTCAAACCCATTTCAAATCCTCCAGATTAATGATTCTGAATTTCCAGCTATTCTAGACAAAACCGAAACCTATGCAACAATTGCTTCATCCTCTAGTAATCAACCCATAGTCTCTTCTAATTTTCAAAAGCAAAAATCCATTTAGGTTCTCCCAGAAACAAAACCTCCAATTTCAAGTCCATCACAATATATCCAAAAATTACATATTTTTCCTTTATTTTCTATTGAACAAGAATTTTATAATGCTTTTCCAGTCTAGGTAGTCAAAACATGCTTCCCTCCAAATTGGCATTACATTGAGTTTGGTCCACAACAAACTGAGGTAAACTTAGCCCATCTAGAAATTCTTCAGTGTACTACAGAGTAAGATGAATCATCATCTCTTCCCCAGAAGCATGTCCTCTCGAGACATTCACAGTCAAGATGATACAATGAATAGCGAAGAACACATGTTTGTGAATAGTGAATCCGAGTTAAATAATTGGAATATACCTAAGGTAGCAGTAGAGGAAATCTACAGACTAAGTACATTTAAATTATTCTCCTCATATTCGATAAAAACAGTTGAGCGTACATTACCTCTTAGAGATCATACTTATAATACTTATAAACTATTAGATAAGGATAATATAAATAACCTTAAGAAAAAATACAACTTCATTCATTTTGGCATGATACAGGTGGAGGCCAAGCCACTTACCAGATTAGGAATTAACAGTTCCATTTTACTGTGTCTTAGAGATTGCAGGTTCTTAGACTTTTCAGATAGCCTCTTAGGAGCCATCCAGACTAGTACTGCACAAGGTCCAGTATATTTTAACTGTTATCCAGATTTCTCTTTAGATTTACGTGATCCCCATGTCTTAGAAGCTTTAACCTTAGATGTCCATACTAAAGGTATAAACATGCGTCCAGGATCCAGACCCTTAGTTCTAGTTTATAGGATTAATTATAAGGTCATGAATACCACGTTAAATCCAAAGGCAATCCATCATTTTAATAGAGAAAACAAGTTCAATGAGATCATTTATGGTCATCCAGATAATGAGATAAAACCTAGAATAATTAATTGGGAAGAAATAGAGTTTCCAGAAAGTTGGACGTTAGTCAATGTGACCCAACCTCCTCCTACGCCTATCCAGGAACCTAACCAGATAATAGATCATGGTAAAGGTAATATAGAAATCTTATTTCCCAGATTAATTAGGAATCCATCTTACAGAATGCCTTCCAGAGAATCTCATCACATTTCAGGTAATATACCTTCCAGATCGTCTTGTTCTAGCATCCCTAGTACAAGTACAATACATTTAGAAAATACTTCTAGACTTCCGCTCCATACTCCAGATAATTTAGTATTTAATACTCCCATACGGACTTCTCATAATACTCTTCCTGAGTATATCCATACTCAATCAGTCTGGTCTTCACCTGAACAGGAACTCCATAATACCAATTTAAAAGGAGTAAGAAATTCTCTGATTCCAGAACCGTATTATACGGAACATAGTGATAACTTCCAGAATACGAGTAGTCCAGATATTACTCCAAATAGTTGTCCATCTCCAACACAGTCAGATATAAACCCACCTAGGGTGTACACGTGTAACATGTTAGAAATTGCTCCACCGTATAAGATAGACTATGTTAAGCTAGAAGAACATTTGAATTTGGCAGACAACAAGAATAAGAAATTATGGTTACTTGACCACTTTAATAAAGCACAAGTAGACATCATCATTCAAGACTATTTAAAAGATATTGAAAGGGCAAGAAAGCATCTTACCTTCTTTCCTTGGTTTACGGATCATTATTGTAAAATTCATAAAATAGATCTCTCTACATTTCCTTCTGCTTATAATCATAAACCAATAGATTACAATGTTTCTCCACCTCCATTTTATCTCCCAGATTGTAAGAAGTGTTATTCAATAGGATATTATTTACAATGTTTAGATTGTAGTGAAATTGTAGAAAAAGCACATCAAGAATTTTACGCTAAGATAATTCAAAAAGCTTATGAATACACTCTAGCCAAAAGAATAGTTAACCATTTTATTAATATAAAAGCTATTGATATAAATGCCATTACCACTAGTAAAAATCATTGGGTCTTAGATAATGAACATAGTACTAAGATACAAGCTGTTCATCCTCCATTTAACAAGATAAAACTGCCTTTAGAAAATGATAAGTTTTTAGCTTGTAGTCCTCTTAAAGATAAGAATGAAAAAGAACCATTTACTTCTTCAGATATTAAAAGACTAATGGAACAAAATAATTATACTAATATTCATCTTAAAACCATAGGAGAACAATTAACTAGAGTAGAACAAATAGTAGCAACGGAACCTATAATAACTCAAGTTCCTGAATGTTCCACTAAAATATACGATATTCCAGTGACATTTTCTAAACAAGATGATACGCCATTATTTAGTCCATTTGAGATTCCTAGACATCATTGTAAGGAATTAGCTAAAGCTGCTCTGCTTTCCAGATTAGATAATAGACTTAAAGAATTAGAAAATGATTTTAGTACGATTATTAATAAAGAAGTTCCTTTCACTCCTCAAATAGATGATGCAACATCCTCATGTCCATTGGAAATAGTTAAGATTCCTTATCCAGAAATCTTAGTGGCCTGTCCCCTAGAATTAGATAATACAGATGATGAAAGTGAAGTAAATAGAATTGAACAAGTGTTCCATCCATTAGATCCTATAGGTTTTCATAATAAACTTTCCAGCTTAAATAAGGTAGAATGAGATCAACCCTCCTTTTCACATATTAGAAATTACTATTCTAGACCAACTTTTCCAGATATGCAGTTCGAGGAATTACATCCTTATATCCAGAATTCTTATAAGAGTGGTACCATCTATGAATGGAATATTGATGGTATGTCAGAACACCAGATTCTCAATAGGCTTCAAGAAATGACTATGGTCAGTAATGCTTACCAAGTCACCAACATTCCAGATCATACTGTAGCTCAGTCCTTAGTTGCAGGATTTACAGGATAGCTCAAAGGCTGGTGGGATAACTGTCTTACCTTTGAAAATAGAAGAATTATTCTTAGTGCGTATAAAAAGAATGCTGATGGCACTTACATCCTTGATGCTAATGGTCAACAGATCCAAGATGTTGTAGCCAATCTTTTATTCTCCATTTATAAACATTGGTTAGGTGACCCTTCCATGTTCAAAGATAGATCAGCTGATTTACTTAGTAATCTTTCTTGTAAACAGCTTTCAGATTTTAGATAGTATAAAGACACTTTCTTATCCAAGGTTATGATCAGAACTGATTGCAACCAACCATTTTGAAAAGAAAGATTTATCTCAGGTCTTCCTAGGATATTTTCATAAATTATCAAGACCAAGATTAGAGAAAAACATAATGGTAATATTCCATATGATCTTTTGACTTATGGTGATATTATTGCTTTAATCCAGAATGAAGGAATTGCTTATTGCAGGAACTTCAAAATGCAGCAACAGATCAAGAAAGAAAGTGACATGTGTCGCAAAGAGTTAGGGTCATTCTGCAGCCAGTTTGGATATTCCAAATTGCCTGTTCCTCCATCTGTTAGGAAAAAGAAAGTAATAATGCAAAAGAAAAAGATTCCATATTCCCATAGGACCTACCATATAGAAAAAGAAAAAGAAAAACCCACTACTTCTAAAAATAAAATAGTTCGTAGGAAACCTTCCAAGAAACCTTCCTAGAAAGATTCCTTCAGTAGCTCCAAACCTCCAACTTGTTTCAAGTGTGGTAAAGTAGGACACTTCTCCAGTAACTGTTGGTTACAAGAGAAGATTAATTCTTTAGATGCTACAGATCAAATCAAAAATATTTTATCTACTCTCTTGATCAATGACCAAGATCCAAAACTAGTAAAAGACTTTCCAGATCAAATTGAAGAATACTTGGAATCCTCTGATTCAGAGTATCACACTTCGTCTTCTTCTGAACAAGTTTGTGTTAAGAATTGTTCTTGTCCCTCCTATACAAAGACTCCTAGTTATATTCAAACCTTAACTAAAGAAACAGATTTTTTATCAGATATCATAGAACAGGTCAATGATAATGACATAAAGAAAATGTTGATAACTAGATACAAAGACACTTTGCACAGCAGTCCCAAAATCCAGAATCCTCCAAGTAATGCTTTTAATTTAGAGGAAATATTTGAAAGATTAAGTGTTCAAGAGATACCTAAGATTGTAACTCTTTCGAGTCTTTAGTTAGAAATTCAAGATCTTAGAAACGTTCTATTTAAAGAAAAGAAAGAATTGGTTTCTCAAATTATGACTTTACAGATTCAAATTACTGCTTTAAAAAATATTTCTCCAGAAACAAAACTTCCAGAATCTAGCATAGGCTTAGAAACAGAGTTTCCTGAAACTCATATCAGAATAGAAAATCCAGAAACTAGTTCTTTACATTCTGGGTCTTTTTCTTATCATCAGAAATGGCAGGTTCAAATTACAATATGTATCCAGAATAGTTATACTTTTAAAGCCATTGCTTTAGTTGACTCAGGATCAGAAACAAACTGTATTAGAGAAAGTCTAGTTCCTTCCAGATATTTTGAGCCAACTACAGAGATAGTATTGACAGCTAATAGTATGCCATTAAATATCAGATTTCAGATTTCCGATGCTTTTATCATTAAGCAAGATATTTCTATCAAGCAATCGTTTTTATTAGTTAAAGACTTACGACAAGAAATAATATTAGGCTTACCATTTCTTAATTTAACACAGCCGATTTCCAAGATAGATGATATAGGGATATATTTCACATTTAATGAGCAAGATTTGTCATTTGAATTTCATCGACAAAATTTTATCAGATTTTCTAACATTAATGTTTTAACTATTCCAGATTCACCCTCATCTGCTTCTTCTTCCCTCTCTTCTGTCTTGCAGATGACTGACCAAAGTTTTGGAGAAATTTCTCTTCAAGCAGTAAAAAACCAAAAATATGTCTATCCTTTTCCCTTAACCAATCTCAATCCTCGTGAAGGATGTCTTACTGATAATCTTTGGTTTTCCAAAATTATGAAATCTGACAAACATCTTTCCAAAACCATTCAAGCTTTGTGTTATCATTTTCAAGTTTCCCGACCCTTTCTTTCACCTTCTATTATAACTCCTTTACCTCTTTCATAATCTTCCAAACCTTTAGATCCTACTCCTGATCCAAGAAAATTACATCCCTATTTTGGTTTATTAAAATCCATTCGTTTTGAATTAACAGAAGCGATTAACAAATTACCTCCAGATATTCGTCAAAAAATTGATCTAACAGTTCCTTCTGCTCAAAATAAATGGTTAGCCACTTTTGCAGCTTTTGAAGCTAATATCTATTTTGGTCCTGGTTTACAATTAGTTCATGCTCATCCCTACAATCTTGCTATCACTCGCAAAGCTGTTCCCCAAGAACAAAAAATTTGGTTATTTGAAAATGGATTTACAGTTGGAATCCAGTCCTACGGTCCAGATGATTTAGTTGGTTTTCCTCAATGTGTTATACAAGCATGTAATTTCCAAAGAAGATTCTTTTCTGATTCTTTTCTTCATCTTGAAGTAATTAGTACTTGTCCTGAATGGGTTGGCCAAGAATACTTTCCAAGTCATCATTTTATTTTTATTCATGCTGAATATCCGGGATTTCTTATCAAACCTCAAGCCAGAAGTAAAGACCAATTTAATTACAGAGACATTATTGCCAGAAAATTTTCAGGATTTTTCCGTATTCAACATCATCTCCGAAGAAGTACATGGAATATAATTATAGATACAAGTAGAATTATTATCATGGGTGCTCCAAAGTATAATGGCCATCATCCTATTATCCAGAATATTTATCAGGGAACCATTGGAGCTTCCTCTCATGTAAAAGAAGAATTGAAATCCATTTTGTAGAAGACAATGAAGATAGATTTTCGACTTTTGCTACAGATGGCTGGCATTATCTTTCCTCCGATTCTGATAGTGATGGACCAGAGCATATTGTTTTTAATCCAGATCTTCATAATTCAGATGACGTTCTTTCAGATTAATTGGTCAAAAGAAGCTACAGTCTCCTACTAATCACTGTTTGACTCCAGAGTTACTTATCAAGATTCGGCTTTACTATTCCAGACATGTTACTAGGAGTAAAAGCAAGTTATCAGCAGATAATGTATTTACCTTCCAGTCAAAGACACCGAAAGGGATCTCCTTTCTACAGCATCCAGTACATTCCAGATATTAAGGCAGCTTTTATTATTCGTTCAAGACTATCTTCAAAGCATCCAAGGCATTTCAGATTTCAAGGATCAAGATTCTCCAATCATTTAAGATTTACTTTCAGCAAAGTTGAAGACCTCTTTTGAAGATTCGTTCAAATGTAATAATTAGTTTGATTTTTATGTTTTATTTAAGGCATGTGCCTTGTCCATTATTGGCATCTCGAAATCTTCGAACCTCTCGAACATCTCGAATGCAACCTCTCTTCTCTTCTCTTCCTTCTCTATAATCGTCCATGTCCTCAGTCCACTGTCCTTCAGTCCTGAGTTCTCTCCAGTTGTAAGTTTTTATTTATTATAATAGTTTTATATTCACTGCACTTCAGTTCAACTGAGTAGATCGATGTAAGCCTCGGGTATCCACACTGGATATTTAGAGCGTAGGATCAACCATCTCAGTAGTAGAACTGATAGTTCACGTTTAGTCGTACTGTTTATGTATTTCAGTTTTCAATAAATATATTATTGATGTTTTGTTTTATCATGAGTAACTAAACACTTGATAGTTTAAATGTACTCTAGGATGTAGCTCTTTCACTCATGCTGCTATGTTAGTGTATCTTTCATATTGATTTAGTTTAGATTCACTAGGCGGTAACCTGTCTTCTTGGTTCATTGGTTGTCTTATCCTAAGTGTTAATGGTATCAAAGCCTCTCTGGATTATTTCATAGAAGTGAAAATTATCTTGAGCTACTTTGTCTACAAGTTTCAGACTTCCCATTACTTATGTGTTAAAAACTCAAGTCTTATTTGCAGACCTTTCATGTTTCAGGACAGCAAACGAGAAGTAGATAGCCATGCTCTTAGCATGGCTTATGGAGGTACATTACAAATTTGAACTCATGGATGAGAATTATTCGTTACTGTCAATCTTATAGACATATTCTTAGCACGTCAATCAGTGATGAGAAATAAACTTCAGTTGGTTGGAGTGACAGCCATGCTCTTAGCATGCAAGTATGAGGAAGTTTCTGTCCCGTCGTGGAGGATTTAATTTTCATATCGGACAGGGCCTACGCAAGGAAGTTCTTGAATTGGAGAAATTGATGATCAAACACCCCGTGCGATGCTGATTTATTTGAATTACAGTCTTCGTAAAAGTAAGCTAGCTCAACTTTGAACCATATATAGATGCTGATTTATTTGAAATTTATGGTTGAATGAGCTATTGGATTAGAGGCTTTTTACGATTGTATCTTGAAAACTGCATAGTGATGTTCATGTCTATTTAGTGCATCTGCGTGTGAAACACGAATGATTAGCTTCATTGTTTTATGTGATCTCTTTTGATCACTTAACTAGCAGACACCAAGTAGGTGTTGTAACTCTAGGACAGAATCCGCTAATATTGCTTTGTTGTCTATTCAAAGTTTTCATTTCCTTGTCCAAAGTAGTTTTTGCGCTAATTTATGGGTTACTGTTCCACTCCCATTTTTTCTAATACTACTATATAAGCATTAATTTTGTCCCCATTTTTACTATAGTTATCTTTCTTCCTGAAAGTGCACAATATATTCCACATCACTTGAAATATGATGTTTATGGCAAGTTTTAAGAGTTGAAGTATTATGAACCAATTTTTGGGCCAACTCAGATGATCAGATCTAGGTAGAATATTCTGATTCTTTAAAGCTTAAAATTCTTATCGGCCAATTTCTTTTTTCAAATTACAAGTACTCAATCCATGTTTTTGAGTATTTTTTTCCTGGGTCTGTCTTGATTGATACGAGTCAATAGGTGATTATTTTGAATACATGTATTTGACAAACCAATCTCTTTTTGTTACCTTCAAAACTTGCAAATTTCACGAGGTCATGTTCCTTAACCTGATGACCATTATTCCAGTTCTTCTCTACATCAAAGGACGATGGAGATGTTTTATGCAATTCCGCCAATTGTTCAAGAAAAACCCCCACTCAAGGCCATCAACACTTGCCTCAATCTCTAAAAATGAAGCGAGTGTCTCGACTTGAAGCCAAGTACCTGCATTATCAATATATTTGTTAAGCATCACTGCAAGCACAGGGATCTTGAAACTGCTTTTGAAGTTGTGAAGTAGGTGAGGAAGTTTAAGTTATCTTAATTTGATTACCTACTCTACTCTCATGGGTGGTCTTTGTGACAGTGGGAGACTCAAAGAAGCAGTTGAATTGTTTGAAGAGATGGTCTCAAAAGTTCAGGTCATGCCCGACGCCCTAACTTACAATGTGCTAGTCAATGGTTTCTGTCGAGAGGGGAAGGTTGATCAGGCCAGAAAGATAATGGATTTTATGAGGAAGAATGGATGCTGCCCAAATATCTTCATTTACTCAGCTCTGATGAATAGGTTCTGCAAGGAAGGAAGAGTGGAGGAGGCCATTTTGATGAGAAAATCGGGTATGAAAGTCGATGTTGTTGGTTATACTACTCTCATTAACTACCTCTGCAGGTTTTTGTTGAGGTCGAAGCTTGCTATGTACTCCTTTGCATGCAGATTAATATTTGCATCATTCATTGCATCAGATTAGCACTGTAAATATTGACTGATCATAACTGTGATAATCCTTAACATGATTACAAATTTAATATTTTGAGACAATATGTTGTAGACAGCAAAAAACCTTGGTTCATATATAATTAAACAAGGTTAATAAAAGGATGTTTTGTGATTTCTTATCACGGAGAAAAAAAACACAACTTGAAGTGATTTAAAACTCTCGATCGATGGTATTATCAAGAGCTGGGCCGCACATTTGAAAATCAAGTACGTATTATCAAGAGCTGGGCCACAAATTTGAAAATCCAAGTATGTATTATCAAGAGCTGAGCCGCACATTCGAAAATTCAAGTATCCAACAACGCCAAACATCAAGTGGGGCTGCTCACTATTTAATGCATATGTGCCTTGGTGCCATTGGATTTTTAATTTTTTTGGCTACTCAATATTCAATAGAATCTACTATTGACACTTTTAAATCACTTTCCAAAGAAATAAGGAAAAAAAAACTAAAATCTGCTTCAGTGGGAAATGATAAATGGTTAGAGGGTTCTCAATAGTATGCCTAAAAGTGAGAATTTTTGCAACTTTTTGACCACTTACCCAAGTTCACTGAACTAAGACAGCCTTGATCAGCAACCCCAAGTGCACCCAATGGAGGAAAACCTCCATGTTTCTATATGGTTCCTGACAGAGGACTGTTTGCAAGTCTTGGCCCATGTTTCACATTTGGTTGACCACAAGTATGATTCACAATAAGTGTTTTTATATTTGGATTAGTCCTTTGGTTTGTACAAATCTGATGCTACCAATTCATGCTGCTAGGTTCCACACCAAAATCAGTCCTCCAATGTACATGCTCTCCATCCTCTCCTTCTATTATGAAGCAAGTTATCAAAAAAAAAAATCATATTGTAAATACAAATAAGCTGTTTTCTGCTAAAGCTTCAAGTAACAACAAGAGAACCTTACAGGACCTTTGGTTATTGAGTGTCCGTAACCTCAAATTTTTTTATGTTGAGAAACTATAGTTTGTCACCAAAAAAATGTAATTTAATTGAATAAGCTTCTAGAGGTCAATCAACCAGAATTTTCAGGTGGATGCCACACTATTAGGTTCATCTACCTTATATATTGTCAAGGATTAATTCTTTCTAAAGTTCAGTTAATTAATTGCAAATTTCATCCTTAATTTCTCCTCCTATTGTCCCGATGTTTTAAGTCACATCTTAATTTTACTCTCGTGCATCGCACGAGGTATTTGCTAGTTATATCTAATCTAATCTAATCTAACTATTACTATATAGCAGTTGGTTTCCACGTGGCACCTCTCACAATCTTCCATTTGAGTTTCAAATTGTTGCCACCTGGCACCTATTCTCTCCCTCATAAATTGTTGAACTATGGGTCCCACTAACTTCAATTGAAAAAATTATTAATAAAATCACTTAATTCTCTTTTCCTTCCTTTAATCTTTCCAACTGATTCCACTTCCTAAAGTCACCTATTCCTATCCGTGACTCCGTCGGACCGTCCCTCCATCCGTTCGTCTTGAAAGGCCAAAAAAAAAAAAAAAAAAAAACAAATTCCCTTTCTCTTCTTTCACTCCAGTTTGTCTTCCAATAAACCCTCTCTATACCCCTTCCCAAATAACTCACCCATTTATTTCTCCGTTTATCCCCCAAGAAAAACCCTTCATTCTTATCTCAACTCCCATTTGTATCAAGATGTTCTCCAAAACCCAAACCAGCCTCAAATGGATCAGCAACCCAGTTGGGATTCTGGGGTTGAAGAATGCAAGACATGAGTTTCCAGAATCATCAGCAGCAAGAACAATATCACCATGATCTCTACGATCAAGAACAGCAGCAACAATGCTTTAATTCATACACCCCACCTCTTTCCTATCATTCATCTCCCCCTCAATCTACACCTTTATTGTCTCACTTATTGGGTTTTAAAGGCATTGAGGCTCCTACGCAATCCTCTCTTCCTCTCCCGCCTATCCTCCTTCCCATATAGCCATTATTACTTTGTTTTGTTTTCTCTTTCCTCACTTAATATTATTGAATTCAATTATTATAAAAGGGGCTATATACAGAAATGGTTCACCCATAATGCTCCCTAAGAGTGTGGACAATTGGGCCGGAACAAAGAGTTATAAGTTACGCTGGTTCCTCTTCCATCACTCCATTGATTTTAAAGGCGTCAGTAACCATTTGTATTTGCAACCCATGTTGTTCTACTTAAGCCTGCTAATAGCGTCGTCCTTATACCGCTTCTCTCTACATGGATTTTAGTTGTTCCGGTGGTGGCATGAGAGAACTTACCTCTCCATGTATTTACTTTGTTTCAAGCACAACATTAGGGTGACTTTTGGATTTATAAAGAAGATAAAATGCGTAGCGATTAAATGTTGAGGTTTCCTGTAAAATAATTGGGGTGAAAGACGATTAACTGATCACCGGTCAGGAAGTCCGTTACCGTTCAAGCTAAGTAGTGGATGCTTTGAATCTCCATGTAGATCGCAGGAATTTTGCCTCAGAAACAATTTCAACTGAGATAGGATGCTTCAGATGCTTCAACTTCACGAGCTCTGTCAAGAGCATGCCTATTTTCTTGCTGGATCTTGTTTATTTTTGGCCATTTCTTTAGTTACAGCCTAAAGTAGCACTTCTGGAATTGCGCCTACATTCAGATCACTCGACCCATCCTAGCCTTCAAGTTTCTCTCTTATCCTTTAAGCAACCACGACGGGACTTGGTGTGTAAAATAGGATCTCTTTCAATCCATTTATTCCTCTCATATACTGTCTTGAATCCGTCCAATTTATAAAGGAGAGAAACATGTGGTCCAAGATCTTTGGTGTAATCTTCTAGGACATCCACCATCTCAGATCAGTGTCTGACTTCATCTACGGTGATTCTATTTTGGTCTGCAACCAATTCTGATAGAGGAATGCTACATTCACTCACTAGAGCATATGTTGTTGTCATGTACTGTCGGTATGTATGCCATCACCCTTTGATTTGGTACAAGTGAGATGTACTAAAATAATTGATGTACCACAACTCCCACAGCTTGGCTTGGGTGTAAGGTGCTGTACCAAAATTGATATACACAATGTTTAACTGATTTGATTTATGATTTGGTGCGTCCTTACCTATATGTTTCGGTGACTCTATGAACAGAACACCTACATATTTTTTTTTATGCTAACTCTGAAGATGGGCCAATATTCATCCCGTCTATGATATATTTTAAAAATAGGTCTTTCTTCATCACGTGCATCACACGGGGTATTTGCTAGTATCTATATAAATCCTACTTGGGTCTCTATGTAATCATCTAAGCTATTCAATAAATCAGGTTTTCTAACATTTCCCTCTCTTTATAATGAAAATTGAAAATGCATCTGTGGGAAGCTTCCATACAATAGAATGTTAGATTTCTAAACTTTTCCCAGATGTTCAAGGGTATGTATGGTATTAGTTAGTATGGTGGACATAGCCAAATTACATTTGCATGTCTTAATTTGTAATTTCAGACTACCTCTTTCGTAATGACAATTGTTTCTCATTTGTTTCCTTCCGTAGACCGAGATTGCAGAAATTAAAGACAACTCGGAACCCACCCCCGCCCGTCTTTTACACCAGCACTGTTCTAAAACTTAAGATAAAGTCATTGCCTCTCAAGATTGAACGGCAATGGATTTTCTCAGGCACCACTCTTTGTATGATGCGTGGGAAGAAAACATTTAATTAGGGGAGTGATAACATGCATTGCACATTGGTTCAAGCACACCACAAGATTGCCACATGTCCTCTTTGACATCCATTAACTGTAGTTAAGAATTACTCATACTTAAGGTTAAATAATATAGCATTGGTTTTAGAAAAAAATATTTAAAAAATTAATCATATGAGTAAGTGAATCATAAGTAAGGCTACTTGAAAAAAAAATAAGGTTAGATTATTTAATCAATACTATGGTTTGCTCAAAAAATCAAACACCCCATTTACGAGTTATGACATGCTATAAATCCCTTTGATAATAACTATGGTTAAAGGGAGATCGAATCATGTCAATTGCAATTGAACTTAGGAAGAGTTCAATTGCAACCATAGGTCAACACGTGTCCTTGTTAACCCCTATAATGAAAGGCGACTCAGTTGAGTGGCAAGCCAACTCATATAAAAGGTAGCCGACCCTTATGATTCAACAATCTAATCTTGATTTTTAGAAAAAAAATATTTACAGGTTAGATTATTGAATCCGAAGAATTTGTGAATCTTAACCACAATTAATAAGGGTTAACAAGGATACATGTTTATCTATGGGTACAATCGAACTCTCGGTGAGTTCTATTACAACTGGCTAGGATTCAATATCGGTTAAAGGATAGGGAGGATTTTACAAATCTCCTTGTAATAAAAAAAAAAGGTTAAAGTGGTCATTTCATTAAATATTTAACACCCGCTAACTAAGTTATGGATGGAATAGTAGATTTGTAAAAGATTTAAAAGTTAGTTAGGGGGCATTATACAAAATCAAAAAGGCTAATTTTCAGCGACGTAGGCACTAAGCTGCCGGAGCCGACTGACCCTTCGACCGCTCAGGACTGGAAGGGGGGCCAAATAAAGCAGTCAAACCAGCCTCAAGAAAGTTGTCATCCACGTATCAATATGGATAGTCGGGCATTAGTCTATTCCTTCGTAAACTTGGCAAGGAATAGGAGTGATTTCCCTATTAGGTACCTCGATTTCGAAAAAGGCAAGAGAGTATTGCCAAATCGGTGAAAAGATTGGGGTTGAAAAAAACACAAAAACAAAAAGTAGGTGGGTACGTAAACGCGTCGGATTTAGTTCTAGTAAATGTCAACCCTAGGTCTATACTTTTATTTTTCCATTGCTATAGTGGCAAGACGTGGAAAACAAAATCAATTGGGTCAGAGGAGGAATGATAGGATGGTGTATTAGATAACCAGAGATATTGATCTGAACAGTCAAATCCGATGGGGATGGGATTTGATCCGGCGATAGCCAGACCAGAACCATCGGGTGACGGGTTGCTGTGGGACATGTGATAAAAAGAGGGAAAAATATCAAATGGAGAAAAGTCCAAAAATAAAAGGAAAATGAAATGACTTTTCTTCTTTTTATCGCCACATGTCGGACTAAAACCACCACTAGATGGTTTTGGTTTTGGTCTGGTGAAAGATCAAAATCCTATTTATTAATCGAACAAACATAGCCTTAAATTTGAACAATAATACTTAGAAAAAGAAAAGTACAAGTAAAGGAGCCAAATCATCTCCCGTGATAACCAGATTTGGCAAATCCGGTTATCACCCCTAGAGGTCACCACATGTCTCCTTTGACACCCCTTAATCGTGGATAAGGTTCACCCACCCCTAGGGTTCACCCACCTAGTTTTGGTTTTTTTTTAATATTAATTATTTTGTTTTTAATTAAAAAACTTTTTTTAATATTAAAAAACTCTAAAAACAAGTTTTTAATTTTAAAAAAAGAATTAATAATTTTTCAAAAAAAAACCAAAACTGGTTGGATGAACCCTAAAGGTGGGTGAACCTTACCCACGGTTAAATGGTGTCTGAGACACGTGGTGACCTCAAGGGAGATAACTGGATTTGCCAAGGAAAAGACCCCACGACTTTTCAAAAGCTAAATAAAGCTAAGTTTGATGCTCTTTTCCAATATGGAATTTGTGAGAATGTGGAAAATTTTGGATACTATATTTTTTCTTTCTTGGTTCTTTCATTTTGAAGGGAAGAGCCTAGGATGTGGAAAATTGTGGTTAATTGTTTAAAGAAAAACTACCGAGGTCCTCATTGGTCCACGCAGGGGCGGAGCCAGGGGGGCCATGTGCTACCCCATAATTTATTTTTTTTTAATTTAAATTTTCTAAATATATTTTTTTTTTAAATACATAATATCTATATTTTGCATATAGTGTCCCCAAAAAATATCGTAAATTTTTTATATGTAAAATATAAAGGGGTATGTCAAAAGATTCAACCACCCCTAGGGTGTGTCCCTAGGGGTGTGACCCCTAGAGGTGGATGAATCTTAACTACAGTTAATTGTTGTCAAAAGGGACATGTGGTGACCTCTCAAAGGGTGATAACCGGATTGCCAAATCCGGTTATCACCGAAGAGGATTTGGCTTCTAAAATAAAAGATTTTTAAAGTTATTGCACTTCGAAGCCAAATCCTCTACGGGCAAATCGGGTTATCACCCTTTTGAGGTTGCCACATGTCCCCTTTAACACCCCTTAACTTTGGTTAAAATTCACCAACTCTTAAGGTTCACCTACCCATCCTGGGTTTTTATATTCAAAAATACAATTTAAATATGAAACCAAGCTCTGCAGAACCCCCCTTTTTACACTAAGGGGGGGAAATGTGTAATTATCGATAGTTACACATTTTGCCCGTGTAGTGTAAAAAGGGGGCTCCGCATGATGCAGAGCTCCCATGAAAATTATTCTCTTAAAAGTAAGAATTAGTATTTTTATCTAAAACCAAGATGGGTGGGTGGGTGGGTGAATCTTAACCATAGTAAAGGGGTGTCGAGGGGACACGTGGCAACCTTGCCAAATCGGGTTATCACCGTAAAGGATTTCGTTTCTTTTACTTCGGGTCAAGTTACGTGACAGACCGTTCAGGAGGTGGGGAATTGATTCGTGTGAACATAACCAGGAGAAAAAAAAAAAACATTGAAATTTCTACTTCTGGAAGGAAGTCTTACACGCGCTTTCTGAATTTTATGATCATTGATGGGCCTACAAATTCTAGTACTCCCCTCTCAGACAAACAAATATTCCTACACTGGAATCAAAACAAACAAATCTCTTATCCTCCTCTCTTTCATGGAGTCTACAATCTCTATTCTGGTGTTCTTAGTCCTACTCTATCTGCTCACTGGTGTTACAGAAGCTCAACGCAAATCGATAAAGTTAGGCTCTATTCTCTCCCCCACCATTCCCCCCACTTCATGGTTCTCACCGTCCAGCCGATTCGCTTTCGGGTTTTACCAGGAAAGAAACGGGTATGCAATCGGAATTTGGTTTGTGGGTAAGCCCGAGAAGACGGTTGTGTGGACGGCGAATCGCGATGACCTACCGGTCTCCCCAAATGCTACACTGGACTTTACCAAGGATGGTAAGCTCCTGCTGCGAAACGTGCAAGGCCAAGAGAAACTCATCGCTAATGTGTCAGACACTGCGTCCTCCGCTTCGATGCTTGATTCTGGAAATTTCGTGCTCTACAATAATGAATTCAACATCATCTGGCAAAGCTTCGATTTTCCAACAGATACCATATTAGGCAGTCAGATTCTGACAGCAGGGCATCATTTGGTTTCTAGTTTATCAGAAACTGACCACTCGACTGGAAGGTTTCGTCTCAAGATGCAGGTTGATGGGAACCTTGTTTTGTACCCCTCAAACACCGACGACACGCCAGGAGACGCTTACTGGGCCTCCGGCACTTTTGGGAACTCCGAGCTACAACTATATCTCAACCAGAGTACTGGTGATCTACTAGTTCGCAATAACACTGGTTACATCAGATTTCGACGTTCGATTCAAAAAGAAAATTCCAACGACACCATCTTCCGTGCAACGGTTGACGTGAATGGGATTTTCCGCTTGTATTCGCATAGCTTCGAGGGCAATGGTAAATCCACGATGACGATCGAGTGGTCGGCATTGGATAACCAGTGTCATGTTAAAAGCTTCTGCGGCTTTAACAGCTACTGCACGTTGATGGACAACGCTGCTGATTGCTTGTGTCTTAACGGTTTTGAATTTGTCGACCCCAATGACAAGTCTAGAGGCTGCCAGAGCATCTTTACTAGAGAAAGCTGCAGACACGGGAAGGGGAATGCCAAGGCGTATAACATCACTACTTTGGATAAGATGACGTGGGGAGACCGTCCTTACTCTGATGCATCCATGACGGAAGAAGATTGCAGCAAGTCTTGTTTGGAAGACTGTAATTGTGAGGCGGCACTGTATGGCAATGGGAAATGCAGGAAACAAAAGCTTCCACTGAGATATATTAGAAGAGATCAATCACTGTCGACCAAGGCTTTCTTGAAATTGGGTAATAAAACAAGTATCCAAGAAGCCAATCCTAATGGTACTCATCCCATCCCGATGAAGCAGCCCCCCGTGGCGATTGACAGCAAGAAAGCAAATGTCCTAATTGTTGTTGTAACTTTAGGTTTTGTTACATGCTCATGTGTTGCAATCTCAGTCTCTGGTTTTTTCATCTACAAAGATCGAGCCTATCGGTATAGAAGGCTATTGGGAAATGGAAATTTGGGTCTCAGAGAAGAGCTTACTCTGCGAATGTTTTCCTACAACGAGCTCGTGAAAGCAACAGACGGTTTCAAGGAAGAGTTGGGTAGGGGATCTTTTGGAGCAGTCTATAAAGGAGTCCTCTCTAGAGGAAGCAAACTTGTTGCAGTAAAGAGACTGGAGAAGGTAGTGGAAGAAGGAGAAAGGGAGTTTCGCGCAGAGATGAGAGCAATAGGGAGAACCCATCATAGGAACTTGGTACGGTTGTTTGGCTACTGTGCTGAGGACTCCAAGAGGCTCCTAGTTTATGAGTTCATGAGCAATGGCTCACTTGCAGACTGTCTCTTCAAGGCCGAAAGACGCCCTGAGTGGGATGAAAGAGTAAGAATTGCACTTGATGTAGCCAGAGGGATCCTCTATCTCCACGAAGAGTGTGAGACACCTATAATTCATTGTGATATTAAGCCTCAAAACATACTTATAGATGATTTTTGGACCGCTAAGATCTCAGATTTTGGGTTGGCAAAGTTGTTGATGCCGAATCAAACAAGAACTTTCACTGGCGTCAGAGGAACAAGAGGGTACTTGGCGCCGGAATGGCAGAAGAACACCCCGATTTCAGTGAAGGCCGATATATATAGCTTCGGCGTTGTGCTGTTGGAGATCATATGTTGCAGAAAGAATTTGGAGGTTCATGTATTAAGAACAGATGAGGTCATTCTCTCTGCTTGGGTTTATAACTGCTTTGTGGCCGGAGAATTGAATAACCTTGTGAGTGGTGAAGAAGTAGACAAGACGACATTGGAAACGATGGTTAAGGTGGGACTATGGTGCATTCAAGACGAACCTCATCTTCGTCCTTCGATGAAGAATGTGATCTGGATGTTACAGGGGATTATGGATGTACCAGTCCCTCCATCTCCAACTCCCTCCTCCATGACCTCTTCATGAGATGTAAACTCTATTAATCTGTGAAGGAGACGGACGTATGCTGCTTTTATGATTTTTCTTTCCGACTTTTCGTTTTTTATTTCCTGATTTGTATGTATTTCCCTCTCTTTATAATGAAAATGCATACGTGGGAACCTTGCTTTTATGATATATATATATTTTTTTGGTGGCAAATCCTCTCCAGTTATAACCGGATGTGCCACATCCGGTTATAACCCCTAGAGGTCGCCACGTGTCTCCTTTGACACCTCTTAAACGTGGGTAAGGTTCACCCACCCCTAGGGTTCACCCACCTATTTTTGGTTTTTTTTTAAAAATATTAATTCTATTTTTAAAATTAAAAATATGTTTTTAAAGTTTTTTTAATATTAAAAATAATTTTTTAATTTTAAAAATAGAATTAATATTTTTAAAAAAAAACCAAAAATAGGTGGGTGAACCCTAGGGGTGGGTGAACCTTACCCACGGTTAAGGGCACATCCGGTTATAACCCCTAGAGGTCGCCACGTGTCTCCTTTGACACCTCTTAAACGTGGGTAAGGTTCACCCACCCCTAGGGTTCACCCACCTATTTTTGGTTTTTTTTTTTAAGTATTTCCCTCTCTTTATAATGAAAATGCATATGTGGGAACCTTCCACACAATAACGTTAGATTTCTGCACTTTTCCCAAATATATTGTTTCTCATTTGTTTCCTTCCATAGATAGAGATTAACTCAAAACCCCCATCTTCTGCAGCAGCTCTGTTCTGAAACTCAAGATAAAGTCATTGCCTCTCAAGATAAACCCCCTTCGAACCTCTAAGTACAAACAAAAGGACCTACTAGAAACAGAGAACTCACACCAAAGGAGGTTTAAATTTTTTAAAAAAATTAACCTTGCTTATGATTCACACTCACTCAAGTGGTTAACTTTTTTTTAAAAAAATTTATAAAAATCAAGGTTTTATTATTTAACTTTAGGGATGAGTAAATCTTAACCACATTTAGTGAGTATCAAATATGACACATGGCGAGCTTGGAGGTGTGCATGTACCGCCCAACACTACATGCACATGCATGCTATCACCGTCAAAGTCAAATGCCCTCTCACGAATCATGCAAAGAGCAATGCCCAAGTGTAATACTGGGGCATCTGGCAGAGAAAATTCGTTGCCCAAAATGAAAGACAACATGGGACCCGCTCTCCCTCTCTCTGGAGTTTTGTTCTAAGACCTGCTGAGTGCTTTCTTCTTCCCTTGGGAGAGTATTCGGTGAGTGTCTTGCTTCGAGCTTGCCAGTAGCCTGTTTGCGGTGTTGTCTCCTTCTTCTTCGTCCTTTGCTCTCCTGCCCCTAATTTCACCTCAGACTCTTTTCTTCTCAGTTCTTTACTCCTCTGCCTTTTGCTCCCCTCTGTGCTTGTTGTCTGTCATGGCAGACATCCAGAAGGACATCTCTCTACTCTCACAAGGTCTATCTCAACAGCTACAGACCCCTTCCATGTCACCTATTGTTGTAGAAGATGAATGGTTGGATGAGAGTACAGAAGCCTGTAAACTTAGTTTATTTGGCAAGATCATACACAATAGACCGTATAATAGAGCTGCTGCAAAATCACCCTAACAAAAGCTTGGGCTACAGACCCCTTCCATGTCACCTATTGTTGTAGAAGATGAATGGTTGGATGAGAGTACAGAAGCCTGTAAACTTAGTTTATTTGGCAAGATCATACACGATAGACCGTAAAATAAGCTGCTGCAAAAATCACCCTAACAAAAGCTTGGGCTACACAATATCCCACCCAAGTGATCGATCTCCCGAATGATTTATTTCTGTTTAGATTCAAGCAAGAGCTTGATCTCCGGCGAACGCTGATGAATCAGCCTTGGAACTTCAATGGTCATCTTGTTTGTCTTAAAAGGTGGGAACCGGAGACACCGGCCAACGAGATGGACTTCACAGAGGTGCCCTTCTGGGTACAGTTCCACGGTTTACCTTTGGAATACATGACGCACTCTGTCGGAGATCGGCTAGCAAGGGAACTAGGGGAAGTTCTAGAAGTCGATATGCCACGTACTGGAGTTATGTGGGGAAAGTTTCTTAGAGTGCGGGTAGTATTAAAGATTAACGTGCCGTTAAGAGCGTTTTAATGATCCAACGTAAATCTCATCAACCACTCAAGATAAAGGTGAGATACGAACGTTTGCCGACGGTGTGCTATGGATGTGGTTCTCTGGTTCATGATAGACGGTACTGCCCAACTACAGACATGGGAAGTGGTCCAACAGCATTTGCTGCTCTGAACGACGATCAAGGAGACTTGGAGTTTGGCCCAAACCTTCGAGCGGAAGGAAACCATTCCCCCTCTGCCCGTCAAAGGTCCGGTAACTCATCACAAACGACTATCCAAACCAGGTGTAGTCCTGCCGGAGACGATGACCGGAGTCAGAACGACTCTTTTCTCTTGCATCAGTTAGATGTCTTTGTGAACACCCCCTTTTACACCCCCTAAAATCTTATTTACCTTTTATTTTATTTTATTATTTATTATATTATTTTTTATTAGTTAATTTATTTTACTCATTTTATTTTTTTTTATTAGGGAGAGAGAGAAAGAGAAATCCATGTAGCCCTTGGCCAAGACCCAATTCACCGTGACCCACCACGTTTCCAAAACAAAATCCAAGTCAAAACCCCAAGCCCAAGTTTACTTAAGCTAAATCCTCTAAGGGATGGAACTTTAAAGCCTATGGCCCAAGCGAGATCCAAAACTTGTTTAAAGTTTTCATTGCTCAAAGCCCAAGCCCACAACATAAGCCTCATACCTAATTTCTTTAAACCACTCTATAAATACTCTTTATGAGGTCAAATGACCTCATTTTTTCCCTTCTCTTCACTTTCGACGGAGAGTTTCACTCGTCTCTCCCATTATTTTCTCCCTCTCTTTCTTCTTCAGTTGGCAACAGCAAGAGGATTTCCCTCTCTTGGGTGTGAAATCTCACCCCTACAATAGCTGCTCGCCTACTCTTTCTCCCTTCCTCCATCTTCTCCGATGAGGTTCACATCACTAGCAGCAGACCAACTCCAGTAGCCTAACTCCGTTTGTTCTCATCGCCGGCGCCAGCATCTTCATTTGTCAGGATCGGCCAACAGGTAATTATCGAGTTTTGTTTTTATATTGTAGCTCCCTTGAGTTTAGATCTGGAAATTCCAGATCTAAACTAAACCTCATTTTCTTCATCTGTGACACCTTTTCGTTTTGGCCGGCAGTCCCCTTCGCCACTGTAGCATCACCTCCGGTGGCTTCTTCCTTACGGACCACCTCGGCTACAGCTCCAAGCCAACTCCAATCCAGCGATCTTCTTTCTCCGGCGATTTTCAGTTCCATCTCAGTTGCCAGCTTCGCCCAGCCCTTTTCTCCCTGGTTTTTCTCAGGTATTTGGTCCTTCACCGTTTTTTTTTTAGATCTGAATTTTCTAGATCCAAACCTTAGATCTAGAAATTCAGATCTAGAATTCTGTATTCTTTATTTTCTTTTCTTTTATTCCCTGAATTTACTTATTTCTTTTCTTATTCATGCTTTCATCCTCTCATCTCCAGTCCCCTCCGACCAGCGTCTCAATCTCCGGCGATCCTTCCTTCTGGCGAGTTGCAGACTGGTATCTCTCGGGTAACCATTCGAACCCTCACTCTCTCTCATTTGGTTTCTGTGGTTTTAGATCTGGAAATTCCAGACCTATTTTCTTAGATCTCCATCGCTGGTTTCTCAATGTTATTTGCTGATCTTCTCTCTTCTCAGTAGCTCGTCTACGCCGATCATCACCGGCTCCTCTTCGGCCAGTAGCTCTCTCCATTCTCCAGGTAATGCCACCTTAGCTTTTCAGTTTTCTCTAGGTTTTCGTTTCTAAGATCTTAGATCATTTCCTGCATTTTCTTCCATTTTTTTTTTAGATCTGGGTCTTTTATTTTCACTTTGAATTTTTGTTCTCTTTGGTTTTCTGTACATAAGAAAAACCAGCAGCTCCATTTCGTGAGCTCTTTCTTTCTCCCAATTTTTTTTTCAGCACCTAGATCTATGTAGATCCCTCTGGTCTCTCTCGCCTTATTAGCCATTGTATTTCTTCACCAAGTCGGAGCTGAATCATTTACTCATATTTTTTTTTAATTATTTTGTTATGTGTACATAAACAAGCTGATCAGGCATCGTCATATGCAATTTTTTTTATTTTTTTTCTTTATTTTGTTATTTTATTTTAGTAATCCCGGTTCTGGGGAGTGATTGTTGTGGGAGTTTCTTCCATCTATCTTCTCTCGGATCATCAACAACACAGTAGCACCTACTGGCCACTGGCTTTCTTCTATTATCTTCACGACAACAGCACGCAGGTATTCATCCTACCTGTTTATCTATTTATTCATTATTTCTTTTTTTGCATGTTAGAAATTAAATGTGAGGAGGGTGTTGGGGATTTGAATCTTTTGGGCCCTTGGATCGGGCCATATGTTGGTGAATAGGCCCATAAGCCCCTAGAATCATTTTAGAATTTTGGGCTTACCTTTTAAGGTCTGGAAAGATAGGGACCAAAGCCAATTGACCATTAGTGGTCAATGGGCCTGGCCCATTAACTTTCTCTTTGGCCCCATTTCTTTTGTCATGTATGTATGTATTATCCATGTGTGTGCAATAGTTTCCTATTTTGCCAACACTGGGCATTTAGGTAGTCTTTTAACTTACCTCGTTAATTAGTCTAACCAAAAAAAAAAATCAAAAAAAAAAAATATATAAAAAAAATCAAAATAAATTAAAGGTACTGGTCTATCTCCCCTTGGGACCTAGAGCAGGGTCCGTATTTAAACCATAACCTCTTTTGGTTTAAGGCCGCTCGATCCGCCCTGCTCTTTGCCTTTAAGTTAATTTAGTCAGTTAGACCTTATTTTCCTTTTTGCCTACCTTGGGCAATTAGATTAGTTTTGACTAGTTAAACTTGCCAAAATTAAGAAATACAAAAAAATCAAAAAATACAAAACAACAAAAACATTTTAAAAAACCACAAAATTCAAATAAAGACTTACCCTAATAAATGAACGCCCCTAGAGCTCCCCCACGAGCACCTAGCTACGCAACCATTTCCCGAAATGAGATTCATAAATCTCAATTCCCATTCCCCCAAATCAAGCACGAGTTGGAAGTGACCACACTCCGAAACGAGTATAAAAACAGTCATCACCCACGAACTACTATTAGGGTCTGATTCCGACTAAACCGATAAGTAGGCAGCCCAAACCAGGGTTCGACCCCAACCAAAGATAAAAATTTTACCACCCCATATTGATTTGTGTTTGATTAGCAAAATTAATAATTGTTTAAGAAATTTTAGTGATTTTAAATGTTTGGCTTAGACCTAATGAGAGGTTACCATCATTGGATGAGGTCCTGGGTGCCTAACCCATTCCCCAGGCCCTAAATAGATCTCTTACCTAGACTACTCTGGACCGTAGACCCCTTATTTTGGATTTATCTTGGGATCCTACTTCCCCTAAGTAGGTGGCGACTCTTAGAATAAATTTAACATTATTCCTCTACTCTCAGACCTTATCTCGACACTTAGATTTGAGAGGGGAGGAAAGGCGGTAAATTTAGGTGTTTACAGTCTTATCAAAACAGAGCTGTCAGGCCATGGAAGCTTTGCCACCTAACCACCTAACCACCAACACACCATCATTGTTCCCGAGGTTAGTATGAAATCACACCTGATACGAGACTATCCTGAATCTTCAAGAAACCCATCACCTCCATCAAAAAGGGCTATTTTCGAACAAGGTGCACTTCTGCCATCTATATCACCTAGCCTCCATTCAGTCTGTTCCGCCACTTTGCCAAGGATTTTACCTACCCCATCAGTTATGAATGGTATTTTAAAAACCTAATACAATCTCTACCTCGCACCTTGACAGTGATCCATTTCCCACCAACCCCTCCCCTTACTTCTCAAATACTGACCCGTACCCCCAGGCAGCGATATTTCCAACTTCAGATCTTGATGAGCCTATTTACTGTCAACCCACTAGTCTAGTTTCATGTAACCCAAATAATGACCTCGACCACAATTCAAATATTGATTTGAGCATAAACTTGGCCTTGGCCCCAAACCAGCAAGTTACTCCAAAAGGAAAAGGGATCAGGTCTAGTCCATATCGAGAATCCACTCCAAAAACATATACCCCTTATACAGTGAAGAAGAAAAAGATCCCAATAGTCCAACCGTCTTCCTCAGTACAGACTACTAAGCCGGATGTTTCACCCCTCGAGGATCAGACTCTTGATTCAAAGGATTACCAAATTCATGACGTGCATCACAAACAAGATGAAAGGATGGCTGCTCCAAAGCAGCTGCCCGGGGATCAATGAGTGTTTTGAGTTGGAACTGTCAAGGCTTGGGACGGAGCCGGACAGTTCGTCACCTACGGGAACTTACCCATTCTCACCGTCCCTCAATGATCTTTTTGATGGAAACAAAACAAAGTCGTGTGTATTTGGAAAAAATTCAGCGGAGTATTCAGATGCATCAGCTTACTACGGTTGACCCTCATGGTTTGGCAGGAGGGTTAGCTCTTTTCTGGACGGAGGATATCACTGTGGTCATCACTTCTTGCTCTCCTAATCGCATTGAGACGGATGTCCGTTTCTTTCCCTAAGGTCCAATGTGTAGGGTGTCTTTCATTTACGGTCCCACTGACTATCGGTGTCGTCACAAACTCTGGAATCAGATCGGCAAAGAGGGTGAAATGATCCGAGCTCCATGGATGGTCATAGGAGATTTTAATGACATCCTCAAAATTGAGGAAAAGGAGGGGGGGAAATTAGAGAACAGTATCAAATAAAAAGTTTTCAAAGTATGGTGTCACAAGCGAGGCTTATTGATCTTGAAGCAAAGGGACCAACTTTTACTTGGTGCAACCGGGGACACTCGGGAGAGTTCATTCAAGCTCATCTGGATAGGGCAATGGGAAACCCTGAATGGTGTAACATGCTTCCGGATGCGCTATCTCTAAATCTTGACGATATTGGGTCAGACCACAGGCCTGTTATCTTGTTACATAAGGCCCAGCCCTTTTCAAAGCGATGCCCATTCAGGTATGAAGCTATGTGGTCCTCCCATGAGGAGTACAAAGAGGTCATTACAAAAGCTTGGAGGTCTCATTGTAATGGTTCGGAAATGTACTCTTTACGTTACAAAATTGCTCAGTGTAAGTTTGACTTAAAGCATTGGAATCGTGAAGTCTTTGGGTGCTTACAAAACCGTATTAAGAAGCTCAAGCATACCCTGTCTCTATTAAAAAGCAATACTGATCGTAGTTCAGTCTTTCATCAAGAAAATATGTTGCTTTCAGAGTTAGACACAGCCCTCCATCAGGAGGAGGTTTTATGGGCCCAAAAATCTCGTGTTAAATGGCTTCAAATAGGAGATAGGAATACAACATTTTTTCACCAATCCACGATCCAGAGGAGAAGGCTAAATCATATTGAGTGCCTGCGGGAACCGGGGGGATCATGGATTCGAGAATCAAGTCAGGTTCAAGCCCATATTATAAGCCCATTTTCAGTCTCTGTTTACAACTTCAAATCCAGGTGCAGCACATGATATCCTTGAAAATATTGCCCCTCATTGCTCAGAAGATATGAATAGGTCTCTCTTGCAGACTTTCTCAAAGGAAGAAATTCAAGCTGCGGTTTTCCAATTGGCAGCCTTAAAGGCCCCGGGGCTGGATGGTTTTCCAGGCCATTTTTACCAGTCAAATTGGGATATTGTGGGGCCTAACGTCACGGCTGCAGTTTTAGCCTTTCTAAATGGGGGCCATATCCTAAAGAGCTTTAACCATACTTTTATCACATTGATCCCAAAGATTCTGAAAAATCACTCGGTGAACCCCAAATAAAATATTTGAGTTGAGAACTCACAAACCCAAAGGGGGATGGCTAGCTTTCCCTATAATTCTTTCTACCCTTTTAAGATTTAAGAATTAAATTATTAACTAAGGGAAAATAATAATCAAGTGCGGAAAAGGAAAACAAGCAAACCACAACACAAGGTTTTTTACGTGGAAACCCTTCTGGGAAAAACCACGGGACCTAGTCCAGCAAAGAGATATCACTAAGACAAAGTCAACAAGAACTTACAAGACTCGAACTTGACTCCTTCGGACTTGACACTACGACCCTTCAGTTCTTAGTCCTCCACGCCTCGAAAAGTCATCACGTACCCGCAAGTCCCGTGATCAACCGCAGTCGCTCGTACTTCTCTTAGATCTCCACAACAACCACGATCCTTCTCGGATCGATCTCCTTCTACGAAGGCTCCGGATCACAAACACCGGCCAAAGACACACACGTGTCGGGATTTTCAAATTAATTTTCTAACAATCTCTAGAGGGATCTTAAAACCATGAAGATCACATAATGCAAGAGCTAAGAATAGAAACGTTATTCTTGCATTCTCTAGAGAGGTTGTGAGAGGAGGGATCAACTATAATCAATGAAGAATAAAAGAAACCCTAGGAGAGAGTTCTCCAGCCTCTACTCTCACAAACTAATAAGATCTCTACGAATTAGGTCAATAGAATTCGTATTTATAGATTCCAAAGAGTTTGTATTTGAATAGGACTCGATTTTTTGCACTGAAGGATCTATCTAAGGTGAGCACCGATCTATCCATGCAAAGCACCGATCTATCCAACAAAGCACCGATCTATCCATCAAAGCATCGATCTATCCAACAAAGCACCGATCTATCCATCAAAGCACTGATAGATCAATTCCTATGTTGATCGATCTATCCTTCATTACCAAGGATAGATCCTTCAAAATCTAACTCTCTGGAAAAATCCTCATACATTTTCTTACACCACCGATCTATCCAACATGGAGGAGGATAGATCCTTCATTTCATACTTAGCCAATTTCGAGTGTTTTGAAAGGCTTGAATACAATAACCTTGTTTATGGAATTATGTTAACCTCTTAGGTTGATAAAAAGGTGTTCTAAGTCAAAAACCAACCTAGGTAATGGGTCACTAAGTCACTTACCTTCCTAGATCCGGAGGTGATACTTGATGTAGATTTCTTCTCTTTTCTTCGGCTTCTTGAAGCTTTACCAAGTATGACAAGTTGACTTTAAAATGACTCCACTATGACTTACGTTTTGATACATAATTAGCCAAGATATTTTGGACTTACAGATTCCTCATCCCCAGAATATCAACCAACTTCGTCCAATTAGCTTGTGTAATACTATCTACAAAATCATGACAAAAACCCTAGCTAACCGTCTGAAAATTATTATCCCAAAACATGTTTCCCTTGAACAAGTAGCTTTTGTCCCCGGTCGACAAATCATGGAAAATGTGCTCCTCGCCCATGAGATCTACCACTACATAAAGAAGCCCCAAAAAAGCAAGAGATTTCAGTCAGTGGTGAAACTCGATTTGAGCAAGGCCTACGATCGGATCGAATGGAGTTTCCTTGATTATGTTATGAAGAAATTGGGTTTTTGCCAAAAATGGAGGCAGTTGATCATGCAATGCGTGTCCACGGTGACCTATTCTGTTTTGATAAATGGAGAACCTCACGGCTTCATCAAACCCTCCAAAGGCCTTCGTCAAGGTGATCCTCTATCCCTATATCTCTTTATTTTATGTACGGGTTATCTCATCTTTTACAGCAAGCCACCTTGTCTCGACAACTTACTGGGCTTTGTATTTCTCGGGGCTCTCCTATGTTATCCCACCTTTTTTTTCGCAGATGACTGCCTCATGTTCATCAAGGTAGATCTAGAAGAGGCTGATGTGCTTATGAAAATTCTTGCCAAATTTTGCTCGGCTTCGAGCCAAGAATTGAATCTCCAAAATTCCAGTAAATCCTTCAGCTCCAACACCCCTTGGAAATTCCGAAAAAAATCGTTGCCAAAGCCATGCACATGAAGTTACTCCACTCTCCAGATCATTATCTTGGTCTTCCTCCTCATCCTGGGAGATCTAAAGCCCACACTTTCAATTATCTAAAGCAACGAATTCTTACCAAGTTAGAAGGTTGGAAGGGGTCCCTCCTTACTCAAGCAGGTTGGGGTATTCTTATTAAAGCTGTGGCCCAAGCTCTCCCATCTTATGTGATGAGTTGTTTTATTATCTCAAAGGTTTGACATAAAGCCATCAATGTCGCGCTAGCAGAGTTTTGGTGGGGTCAACGGCATAAGGAGAACAAGATACATTGGCATAATTGGGACTCTCTTTGCAAGCCGAAAAATGTTGGTGGAATGGGCTTCGGGGATTTTTACCTTTTTAACCAAGCTTTACGAGCCAAGCAGGCTTGGCGGCTGCTTGTTAATCCGGAATCATTATGGGCTAGGGTGTTAAAAGGTAAATATTATCCTAGGAAAACCTTCATTCAAGCTCCTGTGGGTTCGAGCCTCTTGGGGATGGAGAAGCATCATAAAGGATCGAGAGCTGCTCTCAAATGTTACGCTGGAATCTCGGTTCTGGATCTTCCATTAGTATTTGGGAGGATGCTTGGATCCCATCTCTTCCTAAGTTCCAGTTGGTTTATGCAAAGCCTCCTCACTGTACTATTCACAAACTCTCTCAACTCATTCATCATCAAACGGGAAAGTGGAATCTGAACCTTCTCCAACAGCTCTTCTTTCCAATTGAAATTCGTGTCATCACTCAATTGGATCCTAACCAGATGAACCAAGACGATACTATGATCTAGCACTTCACTAACAATGGAAATTTTCAAGTAAAATCAGCTTACCACCTAGCTACATGCATAAAAGTTGGTCTTGCTTCAAATGGCGGCGCGTCCTCTTCTCATTTCGAGGAAAGATTCTGGAATAGGATATTGGAGCTCCCTATCCCCCCCAAAAATCTAGATTTTCCTTTGGAGACTCCTTAAAGGGTCCCTGCCAGTGACAGAAAGATTAAAGGCCCGAAGAATCCCGGTTGATGATATGTGTGGGCTTTGTGGGGCTAAATCTGAAATGCTACTCATCTATTTTTTCAATGCCCTTTCGTGAGGTGCATTTGGTTTGGCCTTGCTCTCCATGGTCGACTACCTCAGACAATTATTAGATCTCATGTTGATTGGTGGAGAGAGTGGTCGACCACCCAGAGTTTTTCTCGGAAGGATACGGGATTTCCATCCTTAATCTCCATGCTTTGGGCTATATGGAAAGCTCAAAATGGTAAACTTTTTGAAGGCCAAATACCCTGCCCTCAAAAAACCATGGTCACTGCTGTGAAATTTGCTAGAGAGATTTCGTTCTAACAGGTTTCCTCTCAGGTGGTCGTGGGTCCTAGACCGCCTCCCGTCCTCCAGATTGTCAGCCACCACTGATGGACTGGCTTAAAATAAATGTGGACGGGGCGTGCAGCCCGATACTACCTTTGCTGGTGTGGGTATCATTATCAGAGACCATCGGGGTCTTACTATCTTCGGTCTTCCTTTCCCATTGATGCTGCTAGTGCGTGCATCGCCGAAGCAAAAGCCCTTTTCATAGGCTTATCTATCGCGGAGAGTCACGGATAGAACAAGTTCATTCTAGAGGGGGATGCCTCTCAGCTTATGGATGTACTGAATAACAAAAACCAGGACATTTACTGGGACGTAGCTACAATCATGAAGGACGTAAAAGCTTTTTGGAATCATTTTTTGAATGCTGAAGCTCACGCCTTCCTAGATCAGCAAATGGAGAAGCTCATCTCTAGCCAAGAGGCCCTGAAATGGCGAAAATCTGGAATCCCAGCCCCTGTGCTCGGCTGGGGTTTCCTATCCCTTTGATCCGGGGACTGGGTGATTTCCCCAGCCTGTGTTGTAATTCCTGTTTCTGTTCTCTACTTAATGCAATTACCTTTTCACCAAAAAAAAAAAAAAAATTTAGGTACATCTCGCTGTGGACAGTATTTAGAGATCCATCAGCCAATCGCAACCTTGAGTTTAATCCCACCCACGGGTCAACACATGTCCCTTTTAACACCTATGAATCTTTGTTAGAGCACCTTCAACGCACTCCCTAAAGTCTACAATATCGTCATTATAGTTAGCTTGCTTTTCAAAAACGTTTGCTCCAACGCACTCTCTAAACTGGAACCCCTTTGGCGGAAGGGATTTTGCTAGGCAATGATGCCAAGCGTTTCTCTTCCGCCAAATGATATTTTAATAAAAAAAATTTGTACTTTTCTAAAAAGCTGTTGAAATCTGTATCTCAACGGCTCAAAAAAAAATAGTATTTAATTGATAAGAGAAAAATAGGGAGTTTGGGTTGGAGTTGCAAGTACAAAAAGAGGATTCTTAAAAATTTAAAACTCCATTTTAGAGTAAAAAAATGGAACTTTTAGAGATAGGGTTGGGGATGCTCTTAAGATTCTCAACAATGTAACATTGGTTTTTTTTTTTTTTAATGAATCCTAAGGTTAAAATTTTCAATCCTAAGGTTAATTTTTTCTCTCTAAGAACCAAGGCTAGTTTGCTGAACCCTAAGATTTAGTGAATCTTAACAACTATTTTTTTGTTGGTATTTCAATTTAAATCACTAACGATAGTTAAGGGAAGTAGGGTCTGGCCTCTCTTTGTCCATACTTTAACGGAAGTAGGTCCTGGAAGGGGAGCAAACTGGACTTAGCATGGGTCAATATGTAATTTACTCAACAACAAATGTAAAAGAAAAGTATGTGGGTAAATGCGTC
The DNA here is from genome assembly GCA_015143295.1 of Tetracentron sinense. NCBI lineage: Eukaryota > Viridiplantae > Streptophyta > Magnoliopsida > Trochodendrales > Trochodendraceae > Tetracentron > Tetracentron sinense. The sequence continues at coordinate 22,935,462 of CM026556.1, read as the reverse complement.
AGATCTAGGTCTATGTCAATGTCAACCGGGGCCTAACTCAATTAATAGTTAGACCACAAATGCAAGACATTGTCCAGGTCCAAGCTTTGATTGAGAGGTGCGTATCATCTTTGGAAAGAAAGGCTTCTTGGAAAGAAGAGGCTTGACTTCTCTTTTTCATAGACTTGTGTCACGATCATCTCGTTCAGTGCACTGCAAATCTCGTCCAGTGCCCTGCAAATGGCCACGACCCGTGACTTTGTAAATTGTGTATATGTGAGTCTTGTAAAGTATTCGGGATATGTTTGTAAAAGCTATTTGTAATCAAGGGTAGTTTAGATACAAAAGTTTGAGACAAAGTTATAAATAGCTAGTATGACTCCTCCAATAGGGAGAATGTTTCATTTTGAAAATGGGTCAAATGTTTATTTTCCTACCCTGAAGAGAGGTGAGCAATGTGAGTCCTTGTATATGTCCCTTGTGAATTTCCTAACAAGCTCAATCTCCTTATAATTGTAGTCTATAACCTATTCTCTTAAGGATCAATAGAGCTTCAAGTTGTCTCGGATTGCTTAAGTGTTGCTATAGGTTACTTTACATTACCCTTTATTGACTTAGTGTGTTTGTCACTTGAGGGATCATTCCTCGGGTGAGTGTATTGTGATTGGCTAGTGTAGCTGTGTGCTGCACGGTCGCTTTGCTTAACATGGTATTGGACCATGACAGTTGGAATCAGAGCGGTCAATGTGGTCCTTTAGAAAGTTGAAATCATGCCCTCGAGACCGAAACAAACGAACAAAGAGCGGATTGAGGACCTCGAGTCGCAAACATGTCAACTCAGCGGTCTTGCAGACATACTTGCACGACTTGCCGAGCATGTTGATGGGATCGAGATGGAGAAAAACAACGTTGCAAGTGCTACAAAGGTGCTTAGCAAGGACTTTAAGGCTATGGTACAAGCCTTACAAGCCAGTTCCAGAACCAAAACTATGTTGTGCCCATGAACTCGAGAACTTCTTGTTCGATATGAAACATACTTTAGGGTTGTTAGGCACAACTCGGAAGCGACCAAAGTTACTATGGCCACTATGTACTTGGTGGGTGATGAAAAATTATGTTGGTGAACAAAATATGATGATATGGTTAGTGATTGTTGTACTAATGACTCTAATTGGGAATATTTAAAGAGAGAATTGAATGCCCAATTCTTCCCTGAGAATGTAGTGACCCAAAATATCCCTTAGGAGTTAGGGATACTTTGGCTTCTGATGTGCCATATCCGATACCAAACCTTCCTATAAAAATACCCAATGCATAACATAGCAGAAACAAAGAATAGTGCGGAAGCGTAAACTTAAAATTTTCTTTTATATATATGACTGTATTTCAAGTTTGTACAATAAATAAACCAAAACGAGAGTGGGCATGCCTACTCACCAAAATACAAATGTAATCTCTCCATCACTAACTCTCAATAATATCCAGAATAAGGCCACCTGTCAAAGTTCCTATTCTCTTCTGACTGAGCCTCTATCGGCTCCTCCTCACCGTAGTCCTCCTCGACCCACAGACTAGGATTGCAAATGTCAAACTGACTTGCAGACATAAAATGTACGACTGAGCATGAAATACTCAGCGTGTACAAACCGCTAGCTAACAATGTTATAATAACAATAATATCACATGATAGTATTTAAAAGAATACAATTTATAAATTCATGCTTAACACCCATCATAGAAAACCATTCGTCAAATCTCATCTTTCGTGGAAAACAAAACATCTTGTATAAGCCTTATGAGTTCTTATGAGTTCCTTATGAGTTCTTATGAGCCTTATGAGTTCTTGTGAGTTTTTTATGAGTTCTTGTGAATTCCATATAAACTTATGAGCCTTGTTATCCTTGGAGACTCGTGAAACGATCTTAGACATGATCCGTGAAGCTTGTGAGCACTTATGAGCCTTGTAACTAATCTTAGACTTATGCCTTTCTTGTGAGTTCTTAGAAGCCTTGCGAGACTTATAATCCTTGGAGCTTATGCAAGATCTTAGACATGATCCTTGTGAGCATGAGGTAACCAATCTTAGAAATATCAACCCAAAGTTTGGCCTTGTCAATGCTTATGAACTTATACTTCTTCTTATGAATTTTCCTTTGAAAACATTTTATTATTCTTGAAGTACCATGCTTATGAGAAACCTCGGTCATGTAAAACATAGAGTGCGTGGATTGCTTGTGAGCCTCACAATATACTTAGGAAACCTTAAACATTTCCTACATGTTCATGCAAGACATATTCACATCATAGTATACGTAGAAAAATTCTAAAAACATGAAACATCTTCATTCATGACATTAAATCACAATAATCTTGGCCATTAAACCTATTTCATTAACGTCATACCCAGATCACATTTTCTTTAAAGATAATGACCAAAAATAGATTTATCATTGACCTTGAGAAATCCCCCAATTTTAAACCCTTATTTCTAGGTTAAGTCATAGTAAGATTAGAGAATAGATAAATTTGCTTATGAAATTAAAACAAACTAGTTAGTAGAGTGTAGTTACAATTTCTATTCAAAAATCATACATTTATTCCTTTTTTCAATATTTGTATCATAACAAAGCTAGGTAGTAGAAGGTACCTACCTTTAGAATTGAAGAAAAAGGCTTGAGAAGGGTTAAGAATATGAGATCCAAGCTCTAAGGAAGGATCCAAGCTTGAAGAAGGAAACTCAAGCTCCACCTTGATCACCCAAAAGAAACCCTAGCTTCTCCCCTTTCTCCCTCTCTAAACTCTCTCAATTCTCTCAAAACTATGCCTTGAGGGTTCATGAAACCCTAACACACGAAATTAGGTATATATAGGCAAAGGGGTGGCCAAAAGACCAACATACCTTAATGAAATGGTTTAAAAGACCAAACAGGAAAAAATTACAGGGGCCGATCGACCGGCTTGGAGGGGCGGTCGACCGACTAGGCTAACAAAAACATTATGGCCAATTTTTGGGCCACAAACCATACAGGGTCAACCGGCCTTGAATCCCAAGTCACTATTATCCCATTTTGGGCCTTTTCGAGACAGCCGGTTGACCGGCCTTGAGGGGCAGTCGACCGGCCTTTGCAGAACTTGACAATTTCTCTTGTTTTTGCTCATTTTTCACACTTAGAGTGATTCCACTCTTCCATTAATTTACTAAGAGTGCTTCCACTCTTTTTCCTTCGCTTAACACCTATATACATATATATTTTTGGTTACAACTCCTTTTATTCATAATTCATACACCAAAACACATAGAAGACCTTTTTTTTTTTTTTACCAAAATCACTATTCACAGATACTTTTCACCAACTAGGTAATTGAGTTTCAGGGCTCTACATCCTCCCCCTAGAGAAATTTTGACATCGAAATTAGAACGAACCACAAAATACATGAGATAAACTAAACAAACAAGTGAGGGTACTTTTCTTTTACTTCAACCTTGCGCTCCCACGTGGCTTCTTCTCTAGCATGATGTTGTCATCGAATAAGAACCAAGGAAATCGTCTTATTGCGCAAAAAACTTGATCTCTACGGTCCAAAATCTGAATTGGTTGTTCTACCAAGGTGAGATCCTCACGGATTTCTAATGGATCTAGGTCTATGACATTGGAAGGATCCAGGATGTACTTCCGGAGCATGGACACATGGAACACGTTGTGAACAGCTGCCATGTGAGTGGGTAGAGCAACCCGATAAGCAACTTCACCAACTTGGGTGATGATCTCAAATGGACCCACATACCTCGGGCTGAGCTTGCCCTTTTGGTCAAATCTCATAACACCCTTTGTTGGTGAAACCTTAACAAACACCAAATCGCCAACACTAAACTCAAGATCTCATTTATGGGTGTCAGCATAGCTCTTCTGCCTATACTGAGCCGTCTTCAACCTCTCCCTGATGATTTTGACCCTATCGGCGGTCTGCTCAATCAACTCGGGACCCAATATTTTTCTCTCTCCAACTTCATCCTAGTATAGAGGAGACCTGCAACTTCGCCCATACAAGATCTCGAAAGGTGTCATTTGGATGCTCACTTGATAACTGTTATTGTAGGCGAACTCCACCAACGGCAAATGATCCTTCCAACTACCTTTGAAGTCCAACATGCAAGTTCAGAGCATGTCCTCTATAATCTAGTTCACTCTCTCGGTCTGCCCATCTATCTAAGGATGAAAGGTGGTACTAAAGTCCAAATATGAACCCATAGCACTCTAGAAGATTCTCCAGAACCTAGAAGTGAATCTTGGACCCTTGTCTGAAACAATACTCACTGGCATCCCATGCAACCGAACCATTTCTTTGATGTACAGTGCAAAAAGCTGGTTCATGTTGAACGTAGTCTGATAAGGCAAGAAATGGTCGGACTTCGTCAAACAGTCAACCACCACCCAGATGGCATTAGAGTTCATCACCGACCTTGGTAACCCAACAATGAAATCCATAGAGATATTCTCCCATTTCCACTCAGGAATTAGAAGGGATTGCAAAAGACCTGCTGGTCTCATATGCTCGGTCTTCACCTGTTGGCACACTAAGTATATCAACACATACTCTGCAACCTCCCTTTCATCTTCCGCCACCAATAGTGCCTCTTCAGGTTCTGGTACATCTTCGTACCTCTAGGATGCATAGTGTACTTGGACCGGTGAGCTTCATCTAAGATCTCGCTTCTCAACTCTGCATCTACAAGAACACATAACATTCCCCTAAATATGATAGCTCCATCACCATTCAAAGAGAATTCATCACTCTCATTGCTAACTGTCTTATCTCTGTAGGCAATTAGTTCTGCATCCAAACCCTGGAACTCTTAGATCCAAACCTGGATATAAGGCCTGATCGTAAGATTAGCCATCAGTGACCCAAAGTTGGGAATGCTGAAACTGGTATCGAGGTTCGCCATGACCTCCAACATCTTCCACTCGCGAACCATCATATGGACTACAAGTCCAGGAGGCTTCCTGCTTAGAGCATCTACCACCACGTTTGACTTACCCGGGTTGTATTGGATGAAACACTCAAAGTCTTTCATGTACTTCACCAATTACCGCTACCTCACGTTCAACTCCTTTTGGGAAAACAGATATTTTAAGCTCTTGTGATCTGTGAACACATCAAACTGTTCCCTATAAAGGTAGTACAATTAAATCTTCAATGCAAACACCATTGCGACAAGCTCTAAGTCGTGCATAGGATAGTTCTTTTCGTGCGAATAGGCAATGACTTTCCCGCGCTGCACCAGATCACATCCTAGCCTAACGTGCGAGGCATCACTAACAAAACTTTCACTCCCAGATGGCACTGTAAGAATGGGAGCCGTAGTGAGCCGCTTCCTCAACTTCATGAAGCTATTTTCACACTTATCACTCCACACAAATTTGACATTTTTCCTCGTGAGGTACGTAAGTGGTGCCGCTAAGCTGGAGAATCCCTCTACGAATCTCCTATAGTAGCCTGCCAAACCAAGGAAACTACGTTTCTCGGTAACACTCCTAGATCTCTCCCATCTAATCACTGCCTCTATCTTTGTTGGATCCACTGAAATGTCCTCGACTGATACCACGTGACCAAGGAACGTCACTTTCTCCAACCAAAATTTGCATTTACTCAACTTGGCATACATTCTATGCTCACGAAGAGTCTCAAATATAAGATGAAGGTCTTGATCATGATCCTCCCATGTTTTGGAATACACCAAGATGTCGTCGACAAAAATAATGACACACCGATCGAGGAAAGGTCTGAACACCCAATTCATCAAATCCATAAAAGCAGCCGGTGCGTTCGTCAAACCGAAAGACATAACTAGGAACTCGTAGTGCCCATACCGAGTCCTAAAGGTAGTTTTGGAAATGTCTTTAGCCTTGATCTTCAACTGATGATAATCCGATTGAAGATTAATCTTGGAGAAGAACCTTGCTCCTTTCAGTTGGTCAAACAAGTCATCTATCCGAGGCAATGGATAATGATTCTTGGTCGTAACCTTGTTCAACTACCTATAGTCAATACATATCCTCATCGACCCATTCTTCTTCTTCACGAAGAGCACTGGGGCTCCCCACGGTGACACACTTGGTCGAATAAAACCACGTTGTTGTAACTCTTCGATCTGCTCTTTCAACTCCTTAAGCTCTATTGGAGCCATCCTATATGGAGCCCTAGAAATTGTAGTAGTGCCAGGAGTAAGCTCTATCGTAAACTCAATCTTTCTTTCTAGAGGTAATCCAGGAAAATCCTCGAGAAACAAGTCCATGTACTCACTCACGACTGGAATGGCTGAGGAGTCTTATGCCTCCGGATTTGAAAGACTTAGAGCCATTAGGCAAGCGATATCTCTCCTCCGTAGTCCACGGAAATGGAATGGTTTGACACCCTCTGACTTAAAATTTACCATCTTTTCAAAGTAAGCTACGTGCCCGTGGTGTGCGGCTAGCCAATCCATCCCGAGAATAACATCAAAGTCTAGGTCTTGGAACTCAAGAATGATCAGATCGATCGACAACTCATGCTGCCCAACTTGGACTATACAATCCTGATATCCTCAGTCTGTATCAACTGACTTGCCAGCGGAGTCAAAATAGTCAATTCATGACGTAGACGACTCGGCTTAGAAGAGAAACCTTTGACGAAGCTAGGTGACACAAAGGAATGTGTCGATCCCATGTCGATCAACACACGAGCTAAACACTCGTTCACTAATAAAACGCATGTGTGTCATAATTAACTCACTTCAATAAATTTCAGGAATGACATACATCGAGTATAGGTATAATGTTATACACATAAGCAAACATAGTATCTAAAAGAATAGTTTATAGCTTAGAGAATTTTCAGCTTTAGCATACCTTGCACAACATCGTCAGATGCTTGTGCGTGTCTTTCAGTCAAGGCCCAGCCCTGATTCATCTTATAAGGTGGTGGTATAGGCAATGTGGGTCATGAGGGTCTAGAGGTAGAAGCTTGTGAAGAACCCTGTTGAGCAGTCTAACGAATTGGGGGTCTGCTCCCCTGAGGCTGGACCCACGATTGTCGACGTGGGTAATCTCTAATCATGTGGCCCTACTCGCCACAATGGAAGCACCCAACCAATGCTCTCTGACACTCTCCAGTTGAGTGCATCCAGCCATAATAATCACACTCCTCAAAAGATAATGAGGATGCAGATGGCACATATCTGGTGCCCTAAGAAAAAGTCGGGTGAGGTGCTTGTGAAGTAGTTGGACGAGGCACTAGTGGTGCAAAAGGAGGCCTCTGTGTCTGCGTAGGTCTAGGATCTGGATATGGGGAAGTCCTGGCCCTCTTCTCCGGTTGTGCTGAGCCACTGGACTGACCCCTATACATAACTCTCCCGAAGCTGCTCTTTCTCCTCCTCAGAAACTCCTTTGAATTCCTCTCGGCGATCTTTGCTTTCCCCACAATCTCCCTCCAAGACTCCACCAGGAGTATAGAGTCTCGATCCTTAATAAAGGCTTTCAGCCCGTTCTCAAACTTCCTGACTCGCATCTCCTCTGTCGTGATCAGGTGTGGTGCGAATCGTGACAACTCAACAAACTTGGCCTCATACTCAGCCACGCTTATCTCTCCTTGTACCAGAGACATGAACTTCATCTCTTTCTGCTGTCTGACAATCTTGGAGAAATACTGCCCATAGAAGGCATCAACGAACTCTCTCCAAGACCATGCCCTCCTGTCCTGGCAGTGTCTCTCTACCTCAGTGCGGCTCTCCACCAATGATCAGCTTCCCTTTCCATAATGAAGGCAGCCCAGTCTACTTTCTACTCATCTGTGTAGTGAAGAGCAAGGAAGATCTTCTTGAGTTGCATAATCCACGTCTCTGCAACCATGAGGTCTAAAGTCCCATAGAAGGTAAGAGGATGGAGCCTTCGGAACGCCTCGAGACCCGAAGTATGATGTGTAAGAGGTGGATGCACCAATGCAGTAGCAGCAGTGGGCTATCTGGCTACTAGCATGGTTATGGTCTTGACCATAGTATTTAGCAGCTGAGATATGTCGAGTTGATCATCACCCGATAGAGGGTCTCCTCCATTACTGTTACTCCTAGTCTGGTAACCGCAACCCCGACTGCAATGTCTCATGATAAATCCTGAGAACAGTAGTAGAAACCAAACTTTACCGAACATAATAATTCATTGAGCAAAAATGTTTATAAAACATAAAGCATACATTAATGCATACCACTCATAACATAAGAACATACTTAAGGTTAGCTTGCTAAGACACAAGATTGGTTTAGTTTCAACCGGTTATGGACTAAGACTAAATGATTAGTCTATACTTGGAATACAACTCATTTCTCATCCTAATGCCTTGTTTTCATCATGGTATCGGACTCTAAGTGACCTCAGAGAACCTAATGCAGATACCAATTCTGGTATCATACCTATCATTTTGAATTCACCTGAGTTTTAAATTCAACTCAAAGAACATTTTAGCTTTAGGGACTTAATGCCTTAGCTCTGATATGATACCCACTCTGGTATCATACATAAACTTTGGAATTCATCTGAGTTCTAAGTTCAACCCAGAGAACAACCTAGCCCTAGTGAACCTAATGCCTTGGCTTTGATACCACCTCTGTCGCGACCCAAAATACCCTTAGGATTTAGGGATACTTTGGCTCATGATGTGTCATATCCGATACTAAACCTTCCTGTAAAAATACCAAAGGCATAACATAGTGGAAACATAGAATAGTGCAGAAGCGTAAACTTAAAATTTTCTTTTATACATATGGCTGTATTCCAAGTTTGTACAATAAATAAACCAAAACGAGAGTGGACATGCCACTCATCAAAATACAAATGTAATATCTCCCTCACCCACTCTCAATAATATCCAGGAATAGGCCACCTGTCAAGGTTCCTATCCTCTTCTGACTGAGCCTCTATCGGCTCCTCCTCACCGTAGTCCTCCTCGACCCACAGACTGGGATTACAAATGTCAAACTGACCTACCGACATAAAATGTACAGCTGAGCATGGAATACTCAGTGTGTACAAACCGCTAGCTAACAATGCTATAATAACAATAATATCACATGCAAGTACTTAAAAGAATACTATAAACACCCCAATTTTGTACCCCCTAGTCTCTTTGCACACCATTAAAAACCCTTTTTTAAAACCCCTTTTCCATGTGCTTCGATTTTCAAAAACGCCCCTGAGGTGTAAAATGACCAAAATACCTCTGAAAATTACTGAAAAGTTCATATTTCATCTTAAATATTTTTTAGGATTTTATCGGTTCAATTTCGACTGTTTTGGGATCAAATAGGGTATCAAGCGGAAAAATGACAAAAATGCCCCTGGCCACCTTACCGACCTCCCATGCACGATATTTAAAAAATCTAAAGGAGGGCTCTACTTCAAGTAGCGCCCACCCTGTTTGCACCCTCTTTGACGCCCTACTATTCCCCACCGCCTTTCTTTTCAGGGATTTTATCCACATAGGCGCTACTACAAGTAGCGCCCCCTGTTTTTTGCTTCTTATGAATACCCCACCCCCTCTCCTTCATTTTCATTCATTTCCACTTCCTCTCTTCTCTCTCCTCTTTTAAAAATCTTTCTTTAGCATTTGGCAATCCCGGGAGTTTGATTTCGAAGAATCATTCCTGGGAGCACTTATTTCAGAGACAATTTTGGGTTTTCCGGACGGTAAAATCTCACCAAACTGTCTTTTTTTCAGTCTTTTATTAGTTCTTTAAATTTCTTTATTGCTTTTAAATACTTAGACTGCTTGCTTAACCTACCCTGTTGATCCTCTGCCCGAACTTTGGTTCAAACTTAGCCTACCCTGTCAAACCTTTGTCTGAACCTCGATTCAAACCCAACTTACTTAGTCGAACCTCTGTCCGAACCTCGGTTCAAACCCTGGTTCAAACCCTACCAACCCAATCGAACTTTTGCCCGAACTTCGATTTAAATCTAACTTACCTTAACCGAACCTCTGTCCGAACCTGTATTCAAACCCTGGTTTAAGCCCTACCCACCTAGTCGAACCTCTGTCCGAATCTCTTTTCAAACCCTTGTTCAAATCCTATCAGACCCTAACCCTACCCAATGCTCCTTAACATGAGCTAAAACTGTCCAGATACTCCTCGGTAAGAGCTTAAAAGGCCCAAACGCTCCTCAATATGAGCATAAACCATTCAAAAACATCCTAACATCCAAAGACAAATCCTAGCATTTCAAACACCCACTATCAAAACACTCAACAAATCAAACCATCAACTACCCTCTGGAACTACGTGTGACTCGATTCCACTAATAGTGGATATATAGGCAACCCTGATCGGGTTCAGCTCACCCCGGATAGAGCCTCTGTCTTGTCCATGCTTATTTCAACATGTACATTATTGTTCATATAATATCTATCAAGCATATAGATGAAATGTAAGATTCTCTTATGGTTTTCCCCACTTTAATTCAGAATTAGGGAGTAGATAACCATTTCCGAATGGGAGTTTAAGGGTGTGTAACACCTTCCCCTAACTCAAATAAATTCTTACATTGAACTCTATTTCCAGACCAAAGCCTTATCCAACCTTTTCAGGGATCCTATTTTCCCCCACAATCTAAATAGGTAGCGACTCTCTCTTTTCTGCATTTTTAGCGCTATTCCTCCTCGGGTTTAATCCTAATCGAGAGTGGGGTTAAAATCCCGGGTTTACAGCTTGGAGACTCTGCTGTGGAGCATTCGAGCCAAAACCTAAATCTGAACTGAACAAGGGAAACCATATCAGAAACTTTTAATTACATCTATATGTTGCTAATTTTACTAATCTACACATATTCTAACTTATACTTCTATCATTCATCGAATCTCGGACATTTGTTTGCCAACTTAGCAACATGCGTAGAATTCCATTTTTTATTCATTGCTTGATTTTGATTGATGCATATACATTCATATTCATTATTTAATAGAATAAAATAATTTCACCTATCTAGTTGGATCCGGTAAGCTTACAATCGAGGGATGTTTATCCCTGACGATGGAGCCCAAAGATATCATCTTAAATAAAGACACTGAAGCTCTTTTCAAGTAAAATCTGTCTACTACAACCCTATACCTGCACATGCTCATAAACAAAATACCCAGTGAAGCATGTATGGAATATGAAAATACATAAACACAGGTATTGCAAAGAATGTACTGAACTTGGGAAATAGTACCTAATATTCTCCTCCTTTTTGGCACAATTGTCAAAGGTAGTCATAAAGCCAATATTACAAAGAATATATCAATGTAACACATGAGAAATATCAGGGCAATCACAGTACAACCAAGTAAGTGCAGACAAAGAGGGGACTTAGAGAGCGAGGAACAAAATAGAAATATAAAGCACAAACTCTCCCTCAACAACTCAACTTGATCTTCTCTCCCTATGATCAAGGACACCACCAAAAATAGGGCACCTATGCTAGAAAGGCTCATGCCAAACAAAAATGAAACACATAATACTAATGCTAAAAAGGTATCATGTGCCACACAAACATGCATCAAAAGCATTCCAAGCAGTAGTAATTTAAAATTACAAATCCAATGAAGAACATGATTAGTTAGTCCGACTGAGGATACACGTCTAACTAAATCTCACGGAATGCTAAAGCATAGCCAATTCACTTAGTCACATTTAGTGAACAATTCAAAAGTGAAGTATTTGTGTGTAGTGGTAGACTGACTAGATAATAGATCAAAGTTTCTTTCCCTTTCCAAGGATATGACATTAGCCACTAAGGGGACTCCTAAAGACATAAATCTTAGAAGTCAAACCTAGTTAGATCCTAATATGCTGATATTTTACACTTTGGTGCTCCTTGCTCCATTTTATTTGACTAAATATTTTTCTTTTTTTTTTGGTCAATTACCTCCAAAATTTGCAAGATTTCTTTTGATGTTCTTTGCCTGAACATATCTTTTCATGCAATGATGGCTTTCACACTATCCGGGTAGGTAGTCCTGGCTATTAGTAGCAGAGGCTTTCACTCTAGTGACCCAGATAGATACCTACTATCCACCTAGGTAGCCATTTCATTCTGTTTGCATCCAATAGTGAATTCATACTAACCCAGTAGGTTGCCCTTTTCATTGCAGCAATTTTTGCTCATGGAGGATACACAAAATGGGGATGACTAACAAAATGGTCATTCTAGATTGGTCATCCAAGGTCACACTATTGGGATAAGTCTAACACCTACAGATTGGAAAATAGACCTTTCAATAGAATCAGTCAGAGTGCATGTGAAATTTGTAAAGCATACACACATAAATAAGTCTCTAACTGTTCAAGGTAAAATGGTCTAATTTTCAGTCTAACCAAGAGACTATAAAGGTTATCCTCAATCAGCAACATACTCATGTTCAACCTTAGATAAGAATAGAAATAAAGATCGCACAAGGAATAAAGATCATGCAAGTCAAACAAGGGCAACATAACAAAAATATTTTTGGATTTTATGGTTTTTCAATGTTTTTGGATTTTTCAAAATAACTAAAACAGAAAAACAAACTAAAGCAAATATCAACTAGTAAAAAAAATAGAAAAACCTACTAGTATACACAAGTAGCATAGCACTAGGACAAGATACATCAATACAAGCACACCCTAGGCTATGACAGGCACGGGCTAAGTAAAGCCCTTCAGGTCTTCCTTTCTCACCCAAACGGTTTTAGCAGTTTGATTGACCCTTTGGTCTCTAATCATTTTAGTTGAGGTAGGTAAGACCTTTTGCCTCTTCCTCCTGTTCCTCATTTTCCAATATTGAGTCCTAGAATTATGTCGGGCATTTTGGTTTCCCGGTTACCTCCTTTATATCTAGCATAAGGTGTGTCATAAACATGCCATTGTCTAGAGTTGTGAGCAATTTTCATCACATCTTCACAAAAACTCCTAGACTTCTCCACTAGGACCTCAACTCTCCTTTGAAGATTCCCATTAAAATTATGTTGGTTACTTGAACCATGATTGGACATTCTTCAAAGTTTAGGACATCGAGGCTTAATATGACCATCTACTCCACATTTATGACATGTAGGAATGAATTTCTGAGTAGAATGGTCTTTCCCTTTAGCAGGAGGACGACTTTTAGCACCAGGCTTAGTGTTCGAGGTGGATGGAGTTCCCTTCTCATCTCCACACCTCTAATTTTGCTCAAGATCAGCCAACTTGATTTCAAGACTTGTCTTTTAATCAAGACAAACATGCAAATCAGGTTCAAGAAGCTGAGTCTTGGCAAGGAGGGAAGACTTCTCTTCCTCAAGCTGAGACACAAGAGCTTTCAACCCTGAAGTCACTTGGTTTAAGGCATCTCTTTCCATTTTAATAGATTTGACCTTTTTGGTCATGGAAAATTGAACATTTTTCAGCTTTAGGCATTCCTGAAATAACTCATCATAGGTTGCCTCGAGGTCTCCCTCAGAATCTGAGTCACTTTGACTCTCCCTATCATCCTCACTCTTGTCACTCATGCTAACAAGAGATGAGGACTCTTTAATCCCAGTGACAAAGGCAATAGGAGCCATAAAATTTGTAGTCTCATCTAGGAAACTTTAAAAATACCACAAGCTTCTTTAACAAAGTTACAATTATTAGAAGACTTTGGGATGGTGTGATTTTCTAAAAATTTGTTGGGGAAGGTCCAACCCTTTCCTATAGAGATCCATAAACTTGTTTCTAGAGATAGGTGAAATACTCTCATTCGAGATTTCCAATCATTAATATTACACCCATTGAAAAATAAGGGACAAGAGATGGATCCTTCCTTTCTTTGGAGATTCATATTCACCGAAAATAAGAATAAGATCACACTAAAAAATTAGTGAACCTACTCTGATACCAATTGAAAAAATTTGGTGAACCTCATATCCAATGTTTGAGTTGAGAATCTCATAACTTCAAGGGGATGATTCGGTTTCCTTAAAAGTCTATCTACCCTTTTGATGAGTTTAACAATTAAGTTATTAACTCAAGGGATGATAAAATTAAAGTGCGGAAATAGAAAACCAAGTAAACCACAACACAAGGATTTTTATGTGGAAACCTTTCCGAAAAAAATCACGGGACCTAGTTCAGCCATGAGAATCCACTAAGACAAAGTTAACAAGAACTTACAAGACTCGAACTTGACTCATTCGGACTCGACACTACGATCATTAAGTTCTTAATCCTCCACGCCTCGAAAATTCATCACGTACTCTCAAGTCCCGTGATCAACCGCAACCACTTGTACTTCCCTTTGTGTCTCGAAAACAATCCACAACCTTCTGATCGATCTCCGTCAATGACAGTTCTCTCCATCCTTCACAAAAGGAGGTAGAGCAAAATAATTTACATGGGTTCTATGACCTCTGGAGAAACTTAAAAGTTCTCTCCACACACTCCCTAAGTTGTAATTTTCGTATTGGCAGGGTTCAAGTTAAATAGAGAACCCAAAACAGTGTTTAGAAGTTGCTAAAAGGTGTTTGAAAACCCAAAATAGACAAAAAAAACCGAATATAGGAAGAATCCCATATTAGGGTCAACCCAACTACCCCACTTGGGTCAACCCAACTATCCTCCAGGGTTGACCCTGAGATATGCAAGCTTTTGTCCAAATTTCCCATACAAAAAATCTTAGACCCAGGATCGACCCAAAACGCCTAGGGTCGACCTTGAGGTGCTGACCCGATTTTCAAACTTCATTTTTAGCTCTCGCATCCTTCACAAAAGTTGTAGATTTTTTGACGTGATCGATTTGATATATTATAGAACAAAATCTGATTACGGTTTGGGAGATATGCCACCTACATGTAACCTTGGTTTTTTGAAAAATTTCAGACTTTTGAACTTGTTTTGGGCTGCATATCTCACCTCCTTGGGTCCATATGATTAGTCTAAGACACTTACCACCTAAGGTATCCTATTATGATTATTCTAAGTCAATTCCCACCTATGGTCATATGGTATCTAGGTCACTTACCATCCTACGAAGGAAATGATCAACCGAGTCTTCAACGGTCTTCAACTTCACTTGTTGTGGATGCTTGAAAACAATGACACAAGATACACACCTAATCACCTAGACTCACTTGTTTTGACACCGGAATAAGCCAACACATAAAACATATACTTTACAAAATGGTTGCGTGGCCATCTTCATTCACTTTTTCGCTTTCTTGTGTAGAAGTGATCATGTGTTCACTTCAATAGTATTTTCGGATGAAATGGTCATATGGCCATCTTCATTCACTTTTTTGCATGCTTATGTTGAAGTGATCATGTGATTACATCAGTTTTCATTACCAGTGAAGCAATCATGTGGCTGTCTTCATTCATTCATATGCTTGCTTGCATACTTGTGTTGAAGTGGTCTTGTGATCCCTTCAAAATCATGTCTTCATACACTTTTCTTTTTTATGGGCAGCCATGTGGCTATCCCCATTCTTACATATTTTGCTTGTTCATGGGACGCCGTGTGGCAATCCCCATTCATACATCCTACTTGTTTATGGATTAGCTAAATGACTATCCCATTCTTATACATTTTGTATCTCATTCATCTGTTTGCTTGTTTCATACATGGTGAAGATGGTTGTGTAACCGGCCTTCACTAGCTTTGCATGCATACCCGGTGAAGACGGTTGTGTAACCGATCCTCACTAACCTTACATTTTTCTTTCTAATGAATTAGCCATGTGGCTTTTCCTATTCATACATCTTGCTTGTAAAATGGAACAACCACGTGGCTGTCTCCACTCATCATACACTCTGCTTGCTTACAGACTTGCTCCTGTACTAGCCGTGTGGCTATCTCCACTTATACATCTACTTGCTAACTTATGCTGAAGTGGTCGGGCTACCCCTTCAAATCTGACTTCATTCATCTTGCTAGCATCTTACCCAGTGAGGCAACCGTGTGGTTGTCTGCACCATGGCATAGTACCCGGTGAGGCAACCGTGTGATTATCTGCACCATGGCATAGTTACCGGTGAGGAAACCGTGTGGTTGTCTACACATTGTCATAGTACCTAGTGGGGCAACCATGTGGTTGTCTGTACCATGGCATAGTACCCAGTAGAGCAACCACACGGTTGTCGGCACTAATTGCATCTTACTCATTGTTTTGAAGGAGTAACTGAACGGTTGTCTGATCGACCTTCAGTTGTGGCTTCTCGTGAAGCTGGTTGTGTAATCAACCTTCACCACATTTGCATCCTTCACCGCACATCACTGCATTATTTGCTCACTCTTAAAGGAGTAAATGATACGGTTGTCTGATCGACCATCAGTTGCAGCCTCTTATGAAGCCAGTCTTGCACTCTCCACATACATCACTACATTACTTGCTCACTCTTAAAGGAGTAAGTGACACGATTGTCTGATCGACCATCACTTATGGCCTCTTGTGAAGCCAGTCTTGCACACTTCACCACACATCATTGCATTACTTGCTCACTTTTAAAGGAGTAACTGACACAGTTGTCTGATCGACCATCAGTTACGGCATCTTGTGAAGCCAGTCTTGCACTCTCCACACACATCACTGCATTACTTGTTCACTCTTAAAGGAGTAAGTGACACGATTATCTGATCGACCATCGCTTATGGCCTCTTGTGAAGCCAGTCTTTCACACTTCACCGCACATCACTGCATTACTTGCTCACTCTTAAAGGAGTAACTGACACAGTTGTCTGATCGACCATCAGTTGCGGCCTCTTGTGAAGCCAGTCTTGCACTCTCCACACACATCACTGCATTACTTGCTCACTCTTAAAGGAGTAAGTGACACGATTATCTGATCGACCATCACTTATGGCCTCTTGTGAAGCCAATTTTGTAACAATCATCATTCATTTGCATCTTATCCACTTATATCATGCACCCCGCTATTCGGTCGTGTGATTGATTAGCAAACAACTTCATACCATCAACTTCCCAATCCCCAGCACTTGCCAACTTGGCACAAACACACTCTTTCAGTCGTTAGCCTTCTGTCATCCAACCCAGGGCAAGCAGTCTAAATAGAAATTCACTTTCTCCTCTGTGTTTTCTCAGATTTTTCACACACGCGTGCAAAATTGAAGCGTTATCAGCCTTTGTCACTCACATGCCCGCACCCTCCGACAAAGTGGGGCAGCTGTAAACACCCAAATTTTGTATCCCCTAGTCTCTTTGCACACCTTTAAAATTTTCAAAAATGCCCTTGAGGTGTAAATTGACCAAAATACCTTTGAAAATTACTGAAAAGTTCATATTTCATCTTAAATATTTTTTTGAATTTTATCAGTTAAATTTCGACTGTTTTTGGGATCAAATCAGGCTTAAAATGGAAAAATGGCAAAAATGCCCCTGGCCGCCTTACCGACCTCCCTTGCGTGATATTTAAAAAATCTAAGGGTGGGTGCTTCAAGTAACACCCACCCTGTTTGCACCCTCTTTGCCGCCCTACTGCTCCCCACCACCTTGCTTTTCGGGGGTTTTATCCACATGGGTGCTACTACAAGTAGTGCCCCCTTGTTTTTTGCTTCCTATAAATACCCCACCATTCTACTTCATTTTCATTCATTTTCACTTCCTCTCTTTTCTCCCCCTTTCAAAAATCCATCTTTAGCATTTGGTAATCCCGGGAATTCGATTTCGAAAAATCATTCTCAGGAGCACTTATTTCAGAGACCCTTTTGAGTTTCCCGGAAGGGAAAATCTTGCAAAACTCTGTCTTTTTTTCAGTCTTTTATTAGTTTTGTAAATTGCTTTACTACTTTTAAATACTTAGACTGCTTGCTTAGCCTACCCTGTTGAACCTCTGCCTGAACTTCGGTTCAAACTTAGACTATCCTGTCAAACCTCTGTCCGAACCTCGGTTCAAACCCTGATTCAAACCCTACTTACCTAGTCGAACCTCGGTTCAAACCCTGATTCAAACCCTACCAACACAGTCGAACCTTTGGCCGAACTTCGGTTCAAATCTAACTTACCTTAGCCGAACCTCTGTGCGAACCTCGGTTCAAACCCTGGTTCAAACCCTACTTGCCTTAGCCGAACCTATGTCCGAAATTTGATTCAAACCCTGGTTCAAGCCCTACCCACCTAGTCGAACCTCTGTCCGAACCTCATTTCAAACCCTTGTTCAAATCCTATTAGACCCTAACCCAACCCAATTCTCCTTGACATGAGTTAAAATTGTCCAGATACTCCCTGATAACAGCTTAAAAGACTCAAACGCTCCTCAATATGAGTTTAAACCATTCAAAAACACCTTAACATCCAAAGACAAATCCTATCATTTCAAACACCCACTATCCAAACACTCAACAAATCAAACCATCAACTACCCTCTGGAACTACGTGTAGCTTGATTCTACTAACAGTGGATACGTAGGTAACCCTGATCGGGTTTAGCTCACCAAGGATAGAGCCTTTGTCCTGTCCAAGCTTATTTCAACATGTATATTATTGTTCATATAATATCTACCAAGCATATAGATGAAATGAAAATTCTATTATGGTTTCCCCTACTTTAATTCAAACATAGGGAGTAGGTAACCATCTCTGGATGGGAGTTTAGGGGTGCCTAACACCTTCCCCTAACTCAAATGAATTATTACATTTAACTCTATTTCCAGACCAAAGCCTTATCCAACCTTTTCAGGGACTCTATTTTCTCTCACAATCTAATTAGGTGGCGACTCTCTCTTTTCTGCATTTTTAATGTTATTCCTCATCGAGTTCAATCCTGATCGGGAGTAGGTTAAAATCTCGGGTCTACAAATACAATTCATAAATTCATGCTTAACAGCCATCATAGAAAACCATTCGTCAAATCTTATCTTTCATGGAAAACAAAACACCTTATATAAGCCTTATGAGTTCTTATGAGTTCTTTATGATCTTATGAGTTCTTATGAGTCTTATGAGTTCTTGTGAGTTTCTTATGAGTTCTTGTGAGTTCCTTATAAGCCTTGAAGACTCGTGAAACGATCTTAGACATGATCCGTGGAGCTTGTGAGCACTTATGAGCCTTATAACCGATCTTAGACTTATGTCTTTCTTGTGAGTTCTTAGAAGTCTAGTGAGACTTATGATCCTTAGAGCTTATGCAAGATCTTAGACATGATCCTTGTGAGCAAGAGGTAACCAATCTTAGAAATACCAACTCAAAGTTTGGCCTTGTCAATGCTTATGAACTTATACTTCTTCTTATAAATTTTCCTTTGAAAACCTTTTTTATTATTCTTGAAGTACCATGCTTATGAGAAACATCGGTCATGTAAAACATAGAGTGCGTGGATTGCTTGTGAGCATCACAATATACTTAGAAAACTTTTAACATGTCCATGCAAGACATATTTACATCATAGTATACTTAGAAAAATTCTAAAAACATGGAACATCTTCATTCATGGCATTACATCACAATAATCTTGGCCATTAAGCCTATTTCGGTCGGTACTCAATATTTACTAATATTTTCCATATAAATTTGCAAAACTCGCATACCAAGTGTTGGTCGGCAGTCTGGACGACTATTTTTCGTCTCGGCTTTATTGCAATTCAAACCACAAAACCGTGGCGTGTTTAGTGTCAAAAATCAGGAAATTATTGGGTTTTGCAGTTTTCTTTCGGACTTAGTGTTTACAGTCAAAACTCAATATTCTTCCCGAAAATTCGCATAGCGGGTGTCGGACTACCTGTCGTTTGGTCACCTAATGTTTTGTCACCATTGCACGTCATTTCATGGTGTTACGAAGACCGTACGCATAAAGAAGTGAGAAAACTAGTCAAAGTGCCACATCATTGTGGCCATATGATGGCACATGGGCCTTGCCACATAGGCAAGACTTTTGCCTATATAAGGAAGGGATCACCCCTCTCCTCATTTTTCTTCCTGTGCGGAAGCTCTACCCGAGCATTTTTAGAGAGAGTAAGGAGAGAGAGAGTAGAGAGAAAGAAAAAGAGGGTGTAACTAGAGGTTTTCCAGCGTTCTGAGTGCGTTGGCGACGTCCGTTTCAATCCCCAAATCCTCGATTTGCATGTAGAGAGAGATTAGAGAGAGGATAGAGAGAGAAAGTAGAGGACAGAGAGAGAGAAGGTCTACCCTAAGTGTTGCGACCAAAAATACCCCCTAGGAGTTAAGGATACTTTGGCCATGATGTGACTTATCAAACCATATTATCTTGTGAAATATACAAGGCATAACACAGCAGAAGCAAAACATCTAATAATATAAACTTGTAATGGGATCCAAGCTCGAATCAACAAAATATCAAAATATGTATGAAGTGGATGAGGCCCACTCTCAAATACTCTCAAAATACAAGGTATAACTCTCCCTCACTCTAGATAGGGCCACCTATCTAGAGCTTCATCATCTTAATGATGATCCATGGTGGGCTTCGGCTCATAGTACTCCTCCTCTATCCAAGGCTCATGAACAAGAGCATCCACAGAACCTGTCGAAGTCAATAATTCGACTAAACATGAAATACTCAGTGTATACAAACTACTAACTAACAATGTAATAATATCATTCACATGCAAAGACATAGAACGTAGAAATTCATGAAAGCCCGTACTAATTTCCAAAACAATTTCCTTATGAGTTTCCGCATGAAATCAAAACCATATGAGTCATATGAGAATCTTAGAGTTCTTATGAATCATGGAAAGTAATATGATCTGTAGAGACTTAGAGCATTTATGATCCGTAGAGCTTATGAAACAATCTTAGAGTCATGGAGCCTTTTTCTTAGAGCCGGGTGTGACATTTTCATTGAATTCACCCTATCTTTGACCAATCCACAGTTTGGCTTTATCAATGTATTTTTAACTTGGTAGCTTATGAGTTCTTAAAATTTTTAGCTTGGTAGCTTATGAGTTCTTAAAAATCTTATGAATGTTTCGATAAATCCGTTCAAATGAGAAAAATCATTGAGTCATACGAGACATGTAAGACATAGAGTGCATAGAGTGCTTGTGAACATCATACTATACTTAGAAAGCTTAGAAACATTGAATCATAGTTATAGAAATTCAGTAATAGTGATAGCTTACAACCCATGTAAAATTCATCCATTCAATTCATTCAAGAACACACAGTAAAACATAATTTTGCTTAAAAAGAATATCACAAAGGTAGATAGTAGAGTGTATTTACCTTTCACAAACTAATTCCCTTTAGTCTAGAGCTTGAGAACAGTTGAGAAGCAAGAAGGACTCCTCTTGTGGTTGAATTTCTGAATTCAAGAATACTTGGTGAACACAGTGAAGAATCGTAGCTTTCCTTACAAAATTCCCCAAATGATCTTCTCTTAGGGTTTGAGTAAATCAAACTCACGAATTTGGGTTCTATTTATAGGCCAAGGCTTTCCAAAATCCCAAAAGACCCTTTTATAAAATATCCCCCAAAGTCGGTTACACGTACCAGGTCAAAATGACCATTTTCTGTGTATGACTCGTCGATGAGTTAGAAAAACCCAAACTCAGTCATCGACCAGTGAGACTTCTCAACTTTCTGTTTCAACACTGTCTTTGTAGTCGTCGACGAGTGAGAAACACTCAGATGCAGTCGTTAACGAGTGTACCTAGTTTTTCCCATTTTTCTAACTGAGACTACTTTCCTACTTTGTTTTTAACACCAATAAACATAAAAGAAACTACTCTAAGCCTCTCATACATGCCACAATATATTAATCACCAACATCAAATGTCAAAAACCTTTTCTTCATTAATGATAATCAAGGAAAACACATAAGGCTTCAATGTCTCAAAACACTAATCACAGCACTGTGAACTTGGTTCCGGGGTTCTGCATCCTCCCCCCTTACAGAAATTTTGTCCCCGAAATTAGGACGATACTACATGCATGAAAAAAAAATCATAAAAGCAAGCAACTTCACGTACAACAACCAAAACACTACTCAAACTAGTATTTCTCCCTTACTTCAGCCTCACGCTCCCAAGTAGCTTCCTCTGCAGAATGGTGCTGCCATTTCACGAGGACGAGTGGAATAGTCTTAATGTGGAAGACTTCATCTCTACAATCCAAAATTTAAACCGGTTGCTTCACTAGCGTAAGATCCTCGTGAATCTCTACAGGATCGAGATCCAAAACCTTGGTCTTTTAAAAAGATATTAACCCAGGGTTAAAAGTTCTTAACCAAAGTTAAATATTTTTAAAATGGTTAGTGAATGTTAACCATGATTAATAGGGGTTAATAGGCACACGTGTTGACCTATAGATGTGATTGAACACTCCGCAAGTTCAATCACGATTGGTTGTGATTCGATCTCCCCTAGGAGACATGCGGGCATATGATTGACCTAATGCCAACCTACCCATTTTGAAAGCTTTGAAGGTTTAGAAAGAATCCAATCTACTACTATAATATAAAGAAATAAGATTTTTCTCTTTGCTCTCCAAACTCCAATCCCTCCAATCTCATAAGTTCTATTTTAGAGATGACATGTAGTTTTTCTCTTTAATCTTCACCGTTCAAGTTTGGGACTCACTATCTCATCTTTGAGTCCTCTCTATCTCCACTATTGTAGAGTCCTCTCTTATCTCCAACTCTTATAGGTTTGGGATCCACTATCTCATCCTAGAGGCCCTATCTATCTCCATTATTGTAGAGTCATCTCTTATCTCCAACTCTTAGATGTATTAATATAAGTTTAATACTAAGAAACTTATGATTTTTCACTAAATGTTAATTAAAATAATATATTACTATAAAATTAATTAGTTAATACAAATAATAATGTATCAAATAAATAAAAAAAACTTATATTATTAAAAATAAAATTTATTAAATATTTTTAAAATATATTACTTAATATTTCAATAAATAAATATTATTATTTAATATTGGATAAAGCTTCTGAGACCCCTTTAGGGCCGAGACCACCAAGACCATGCTCTAAGAGCATGAGATTTTAGGTGGGGTCTACCATGTGAAATGGGCCCCACCTGAAATCCAATGCTCTTAGTGCATGGTCTCAGTGGTCTCGACCCTAAGGGAGTCTCAGTAGCAAAGTCCTTTAATTTTAGATATTCTTAATTATTACCCGTGCATCGCATGGGATCTCTACTAGTTATATCTCTACTACTATAAAGAAAATTGGAGAGTAAAAGGTTGATTGAATTTTCAAAGCCTTAAAATCTTTAATAAACCACAAAAAACAATTTCTACTATTACGTGTCTCAACCACCTCACTTCTCTCTAAACCTAATAACTATCTCACCATTCTTTTCCCACGTTTCTTATTAGAATTCCAGTATCTCTTTTCTCAAAAAGGTTGGTTGATCTTTTGTTTAATGACCATTAAATCAACTGTTCCATTATTTTATTAGAGGGTACAAAAGTGAAATCAACAATAACCAACCACAATCTTTTGTTCCCAGTTTCTCTCCCTAATTTTCTCTCTTCTTACCGCCCCTATAATCAAAATTCACATTGTTAAATACACATAAACTGTTACCTTTTTCATTAGTAGTGCTTCTCCCACGTTTCCCCACTTCACGCTTCTCTCTCTCTCTCCCCCCTCCCCCTCTTCTCTCTCTTCTTTGTCTCCTACATCTCTGTATTAGGTTCAAAGAATAATGAGAAATGCAACAAACCGTTCTACTATGCACTCCAGACAAAAAATTCGAGCGATGGTATAGCATTCAGAAGAAAAAATGGTATGTTTTCCCTCATTCTCATATTCAGTTTTTTTTTTTTTTGTCAATTAGATTATCTTCACCATATTTTTTTAGTTTCCCACGTATCTCCAGCGACTCAAACAGAGAAACGGTTTTCTTTCGGGTTTTTAAAATTATTATTTACGTTTTGTCAAACTATTGTCAACAAATTAAACTTAATATTATAATTTTTTAAATTAATTTCATGAGAATTTCTTTTGCCTACTTTTTATTTTTTATCAACGATTGGCTTGAAAATAATAGGATGAGTTTGATTCGTTCATGCCTAAAAAAAGAAAAACCATTACTGGAATCCCATCATGAAATCCTGTTTACATGTCCATTATCTTTTCAAAGCATTACTTTATTCCTTCAATCAAACCATTGTCAATCAACAAAAAAAAAAAAAGGCAGGAAGCATGCTTATATTTTTTCCTAATTTTTCCTTATAATCTTAGGTTGAGACTTGGTGTGTGTTTAAAAATTCTTCACAAAAAAAAAAAAAAAAAAACTAATAAAATAAAAAAGGAAGCACGCTTGATTTTTTTTTTCCTAATTTTTTCTTATAAATCACCATAATTTCTGTCATCTTTTATTATTATTATTATTAGGGCTGACCCAAGCCATTTGGAGGCCTAAAGCAAAAATTTCTAAATGAGTTTTTTTTTTTAATATTATTAAAAAAAAATTAACTATAAATGAGGCATTTTTAATATTCTAAATGGGCCTTTCATTTTTTTAATATTCTAAATTGGGCCTTTTTAATATTTTTTTTTTTTTTTTTTTTAATGGGGCCTAAAGCAAAGCTTTGATGGCTTAATGGACGGCTGTCCATGATTATTAGGTTATATTTAGAATACAACCCCTTCTCACGTCTACATATTTAAAAAAATTGGAAACTAAACCGTGATTAAGATTCAACCACCTATCCTTTGTTTTCAGAAAAAGTATTAAAATATTTTAAATATTATTTTTCTAAAAACCAAGGATAGGTGGATGAACCTTAGGGGTGAGTGAATCTTAATCACGGTTAAGGGTGTCAAAGGGGACAAGCCACCCCAGGCATAACCGGACTCCCCCAACTCCGGTTATAACCCGGTCCAGGATTTTATTCATTTGCGGGGTTAGCTAACCTAATGAAGAGTTCGTACCAAATAGGGAGAGTGGGTCATTCTATGTATCCGGCTAATTTATAGGGAGTATGCATGTTCCTTGCACAGGCTAACTCAACAGGCATTGTTATATTATATGTAAACAAACATACTGTTTAGATCGTTGTTTAGGTGTGGTTATTTGGTACAAGACCAATCACAGAGGTAGTGGCCCATTGTTTATTAGGCAACCTAGATGCTTAAAATGGCCCACCAACTTAATGGCAAGAGAATAGATCACAGCCAATCACGATTGTACTCAGGGAGAGTTCAATCACACCCACAGGTTGAAACGTGTTCCTATTAACCCCTATTAAGTGTGGTTAAGATTCATTAATCCTTAGGATTCAATAATCTAACTTTGATTTTAGAAAACATATTAAAAACACTTTTAACTCTGGTTGAGAACTTATAACCCTTAGGGTTAATATATTTTTTAAATAAAAACCAAGGTTAGATTGTTGACCCCTAAAGGTTAGTGAATCTTAACCTCAGTTAGTAGGAGTTAACATGGATATGTGTTGACATGTTGTTGTGATTGAACTCTCCCCAAGTTCAGTCGCAATTGTCTATGATTCAATCTCTTAGTGTTTTCAATGAAATATCACTGTTCTATTGTAGTAAATCCCAATCATTATTTTAGGGTTTATTATTGTAATTTTAGGGTCCATTATAGCAATTATGCATTGGCCAAAATTTAATTTAATTTAAAATGTGTTAAATTTTATTTTTTATTGTGTTAATTGTTACACGAATCACATCTTTCAGATGAATCTTTATATATCTGGTGATTAACAAGTTTTGGGTACGGCGAAGATTTCAATTAATTGGTGCTGTTGTTCTTAATTTTCTCCTCACTTATACATAAATCTGTGTTAATTATCTCCTTACTTTTATTCTCTTAAATTTATCTTATTTAGAACTCTTCTAATTTTTTTTTGTCATTTTAAATGCAAAGATCATGTTGTTAAATACACAAATTTGTTTGGTTTTGCACTTAATTTTGGACACTAGAATTCTTTAATTTTTCGTTGGAGTAATTATATAATTTCATTTGATGCATTTGACTATCAAATTCATTAGAATCATGTTTTTGAGGCTATCACTTGATCTACTATTTTCCAAACATTAGTACTGTACACCACGTGCAATCCGCTAGTATATATATATATAAGGAACGGATCGGTAGACATATGAAATAAAACATATATATTCACATAGGCACACAATGATTAGATTGAGAGATCTAAAGGCTACCATCAATTAACCAAAAAAAAAAAGGTTACCATCACACTTCTCTTCTCTTTGTATGTGGAAGGGTATTTAAGGAATTCTCTTTTTAAAAGGCCCTTCTACATCACACCATCCGTCTCCTTCAGGAGATCCAACATCCGCTCTACATTTTTCTCTCTCTTCCTTCCCATTCTCTAGATCACCGGCAGATTCTAAACTTCTCCCACGGATTCCAGTGTCATCTTCGTCTCTGCGAAAGCCTAAAACCATGAACAAGGGTCTAAGAGGATACATTGTATCAAATTGGATAAAGGGATAAAATCTTTCTGTGTAGACCTTAGGGTATGTATAACGGTGGATCTCTCTACAGTCCAAAGTCATCAAAACCTCTGAAACTCAGGTGAGAAAACCGTTAAAGGGGGTGCGGCACAAGCCTTAAATCTTCTCTGATGAGGCTCTTTCCTCAAATTTCAGTGCTCCAACAATCCCATCATGGTAGAGAACTAAATTGATTGCTGGGTTAGCGAACCGATTTTTTTTTTTCTTGTGGGAAACTGGTTTAATTCTACATCTCAAAAGGATTAATTCTACACCTCTCGGTTGAGATGTTGGTGTGCGCCATTCTAACCTAGCAACATTTTCCCATAATACAAGAAGTAGGAGTATGGTATGATCACTGGTTATGTGCAGAATGGAAGTTCAGAGCCAAAGAGAGAGGTGAGGAAGAGAGAAGTAGGAGTATGGAATGATCATGGATATGTGCCCATTGGGATACTTTAGAAAAAAATATTAATTCTATTTTTTTAATATTTTAATATTATAAAGACCCAAAAAAATCCTAAAAACAATTTTTCAATTTAAAAAAATAGAAAAAATATTTTTTTCTAAAAACTAGGTGGGTGAACGGTAGAAATTGATGAATCTGAACCGCAATTAAGGGGTGTGAAGGGGACACATGACCACCTCAAAGGGTGATAATTGGATTTGCCAAGTAGAGGATTTGACTCCAGATAAAAACTGTCTCCCAAGGGAAGAGGAGACGGTTCTTTAAAATATTATCTTTCCCGAAATTCATCCTCCCTCATAACTCCCTCATAAAAGATCTGGTAATTGCAATCGTTAGATCCCTAGATCCCCCACGGCTACAAGCATATATATATATATATATATATATATATATATATATATTGTTTAGGGTAAAGGTAGGATAAATTGGTTACTTTTTAAAACAGTCAGGGTATTTTGTAAAAATTCATTGTAGGGCATTTTAGTCATTTTGGCAAAAGCCAACGTATTGTATCAGTTTTTTGGGGTTCTGGAGAGATGTTCTGACAAGTCACAGGAGGTCATGTAAGCGGAGTGCAAAATGGGGGTACTTATAATAAGTATCCAGATCACCAAACATGATTATCATTGAAATAACCATTTAGAAGAGAATTAGAAACTTTGATCGTGAAATTGATGCTTTAAAAAATCTACAACCCCAAACTAGTATCCATAGTTTTTCTGTTCAACATTTGAAATAAAAAAACTATTGACAGGAAGGTTTGAAATATTGTTTTGGCAAGGGACCATGTCTCAGGCAGTGGAGTTCCTGACTTTGACTCTTGCCATCCCCTTGGGGCCACACATGGTTACATGGTTCTCATGGGCTTGGGCTTCCCGTTCATGTGGATTTCGGGGTCTTGCTTGCGCTCGGGGTTTACTTGTTCCAAAAAAAAAAAAATTAACAAAATCTCAATCTCTCCCCCCCACCCCTTTAGGTATTAATTATATCGGGTTACACTATTGAGAAATTTCAGAAATTCAACCTGAATTTTCTAGATTTTTTAAAAAACTTATTTTCTATTTTTTTAATGAAATACAACTATTTATCTCAAAATACAAAAATTTGCAATATATTTATCAAGTTTTCATAAAAATTTCCACAATTCTCATAAGCGTGCTTAGGCAAAGATCGAATCACAGTCAATCACGATTGAACTCAGCAAGGGGTCAATCGCACCCACAAGTCATCATGTGTCCCTATTAACCCTATTTATTGTGGTTAAGATTCATTAATCCTTAGGCTTCATGAAATATTGGCATATATTGTGAAAATATTTTGATCCTATTAAAAATTCAAAAAATTAAATTTCTAAAATTTAGCCGAAATATCTAAAACTTTTAGTCTTTCAATTTCAGTTGAGGGGGGCTACGATTGATGACATTTAGTGCTATCTAGGTCATCTGCACCAGTAATTAAACATTTTATATTTGGGTGCAAAAAAGACTATTGATCATATCGGACCTTTTTTTTTTTTTTTGGTTATATGTTACCTGTTCAAAATTGTGAGATTCCAGCTTCTTGCAAAAATTGCCTTTTCGAAGGTACTCCCAGGAATTGATCTATTGCAGATAGGATGGAGCCCTATAACTCAAGAGGATTAGAGCACGTGTCTAGCTACAACCATTGACTCGAAAGTTCAAGTCATTCCTCACCCACAGCAACCAAGATCAGCACCATTTACATTCTCCCAAACTAAGATGCAACATCTTAAGGTGATTATTATTTTTGTAATCTCTCACAGTAAAATGATCATAATAGAAGATCACCAAAAGAACATTGAGAGAGACTATACTATAAAAAAATAATTCTCCTCTTTCATCTACAAACTCCAATCCCTAGAATTCTACAAGTGCCGCCTTGATACCTTTAAAAATGAGAGTGATTTGTGGGGATTGTGATGCGAGAGATAGAGAGAGAAGATGGAAATACATATCGACCTAGTGGAAGGGTTTTAGGAGATTGTGATAAGACCGATAGAAAGAAAATGTAAAGACGTATTAATCCAACATTCAAGGATTTTCAGGGGATTATGATAAGAGGGATAGAGAGTAAAGATTTATTATTTTTTTATTCACACCCGTGGATCGCACGGGTCTCTACTAGTGAGAGAGAGAGATTGGCCGCTTCTTAAAAGGCAGACCAGTATCCTTTGATTTTTCTTCATAGAATTTGAAGTCAACAGACTTGAAAAAATTGTGAGTTTAAAGTTCTCAGTCAATTCCCCTTCCACGTGCTTTGAATTGAAGCCTTCAACTCAGTTTTACCTGTACAAGATGTAAGGAAGAAGAGATAGAAAGAACCAAACTCTTCTCATGGCTGCTATCTTTCTCTTTCTTCTTCTCTCTGCATTTTCCATGGTAATAGCTCAACAAAAACACTCCAACATAAGCCTAGGCTCTTCTCTTTCTCCCACCATCAACTCCTCATAATTAATAAATTGTTAATTAAAATTGGTAGACATTGTTAGGAGACCTATTCACCCCCCTTTTATGTCAAAGGATTCATTGATCAATGATACTTCAAAATGAAATCACATTCCGAAAAAATGGTTGTTGATACGTGGCCTAACGTATATCTATGTCACTGTAGAATGTCCCTATGACAAGGTGGAATAAATCTTAAAAAGAAGAGAGGAAAAGGAAGAATCCATCTAGTACTCCAAATTACTAATAAGGGTCCATTCTTTTGGTGGAACTTTTAAACTCTAGAACTTTCATTATTTTATGTCTCATATAACATAATGTCTTTAACTATATTATTCCATAGAGTGCAAAATTTCTACAAATATGGACCTTCCACCAAAAAATTTGGTATTTTAAGTTTCATACATGTGGAACTTCTAATTAAAATGAACCCAACAAATCTGAGATATCATCCTGTAAAAGAGTTAGAAACTCTCTCTTCTCTCCTTTCCTCTCCTCTCAGACTCTTACCTCTTGTTCCAAAATATTAATGTTCCGGACTTTTAAAAGTTCCACCAAAAGAATAGAGCCTAAAGGAATTCACAAAGCCTAGAGTGCTTCCCTTCTATTCCAAAAATTCAACCACTAATTCAGACCCAAAGAGGAATTTATATAGAAGCATTAAGACCTAAATAAGGGGTTGCTAAAAAGTAAAAATCAAATCTGATGGAAAATTACCATTATGTGATAGCAAATAGAGTTTCTACCGCCAGCTTGCAATATAAATGATAAATGAATAGAAGCCTAGCGATACAATAATTGGGGACAAATGGTATTTTGGCTTCAACACTGAAATAGGAGTAGGGTTTCAACGTCAATTTGGTAGCTTCTTTTAACCCTTTAGTAGCTTCATTTAAGGGTTTTCGTTCGAATTTTGAAGAGAATTATTACTGAAAAGTTTTCCTGAACATTTTGTTCAAGTATCCTAGCTAATTCTCATAAGCATGCTTAGGAGGAGATCGAATCAAAGTGATTCAAGGAGAGTTCAATCGCACCCACAAGTCAACACATGTCCCTATTAACCCTATTAATTGTGGTTAAGATTCACTAATCCTTACAGTTCAACAATCTAACCTTGGTTTTTAGGAGAAAAAAAATATTAACCCTAAGGGTTAAAAGTTCTAACCAAAGTTAAATATTTTTTAAAAACCAAGGTTGAACCCTAAGGGTTAGTGAATCTTAATCACGGTTAACAAGTTGTGGATTCTCTCTAGCCCATGTCAGAGAGGTGCTCTCGGGCCACCACAAATGAATCGCGAGCTGGCTGGAGAAGTCATTTCGTGGGCCCCATGATATTGACTTCTCCAGCCTTTATTTGAAACATTGTGATAAAATGGTGAGATAAAGGGAGAGATATATCAAATGAGGAGAAGTCAAAAATAAGGGGAGAAATAAAATGACTTCTCCTGCCACTTGTCGCTTAAGTGTGGAAGCCCTTGAGCACTTCTCTGGCATGTGCCAGAGAGAATCTGAAGCCCGGTTAACAAGGACACGTGTTGACCTGTGGGTGTGATTGAACGCTCCCAAGTTCAATCGCGATTAGCTGTGATTCGATCTCCCCTAGAAGACATGTAGCCTTACGATTGGCCAAACGCCAACGTACCCATTTTGAAAGCTTTGAAAATCTAGAAAGAATCTCATATCATATGTATATATACTAGCAAACACCCCGAGCGATGCACAGGACTAGACCAAAATTGAGATGAAACTAATATAATTAAAATGATATGAAAGGATGAGATAGATCGACCAACCATGGTGGCGGTGATGCTCTTGTTCTTGAAATTACTTGTGGTCTCTTTGATGAAGATGGTAATGGAGATGAGTTGGGTGGTTTTTTTTCTTTTCTTTCTCCTGGCTTGTTGCATGTGGCTCTCCTTGACAACAGCCTCACAATCTTCGATGAAGAGAGAGAGAGAGATATGCCAGAGGGAGAAATGCTGAAGAAATCTGTCTCTCGAGAAAGAAGGAGATAGTTTGAGAATAAATTCAAAATTCCTAAAATGCCCTTATACGTATAAAAAGTGGTCAAATGTTGGCCATTAGATCCAAGGATCAAAGGGATGTGGGCACGAGTGAATATATATGCTCGATTTCATATGTCTCTCGATCCCTTCCCATATATATATATATATATTTAAAATTTCACCTACCCCTATGATAGGAAGGTAAAGATATGTCAGGTTGTAAAAGGAATAAAAAATGTTTATATATTGTGGTATAGAAACAAAAGATCAATTTACCTTCAAAATAATTAAAATAAAATAAAATCAGATGATACATTAATTAGAGTAATGATGTCAAATCCAACCATGAACATCATTTTTAATCAAAATCCTATAATTTATCTTTCTAAAAATCAAATTTTAACTTTAAAAAATAATAAAAGAATATCATAGCGAATCTAGCTGCTAATTGCTGTAACTTAAAATTATTTGTTTATCATTTAAACTGATAAAACGTGAGAATGGAATGTAATATATCCAAAAAGGTGTCATTTGATTTGAAGTTTTGAATATTTCACATGCAAGAGGCAGCCTTGCCCTTGAAAGATATAAATTCAAGAGTTTGTAGAGTTCAACTTAATCTAAGATGTCGACAATGCATTGGTGTAAACATTGCCACTTAAATTCATATAAACAAATCTAACTGAGTTTGAGATAAATACATGGACCTCAATTGCTTTTTCCATATACTCTCAAGCCACAAAACCCAATTCTCAATCACCATAATATATCCGCTTTATATCATCATTATGGTTCCTATCTACCAAAAAAATAGAAACCAAAACAATGTATATTAAACAAACAATATATGCCTTAAAAGGAATATACATTGTTTAAGTAACTCAGTTTGATATGATATCTCCAAACCATAAACTTAGTGGTTACATGACCAATCCGGTCATAAACATATTGATTTGCTTGGTTAGCATCTAATTACATTTGGACAGTAGGCAGAGAAATGCTCAAGAATTGTAACATCTGTCAGCAACTGGGATGTTCGAAGAACAACCCACCAAATGATGTGTTCTGAGGTGCTACTTATGGCTGGGCCATTCTTAGACCGAAGTAAAGGGTTACCTAAAAGAGGTCACTTAGATTTTCCCCTTATAAAGTAAGTCAAATAGGGGTGTATTCGGGCCGGGCTTTGCCCTGCTCGGCTCAGCTTGAAAGGGTAAATTCTAGGCCCGAAGCCTGGCTCGGCCCGAAATCAAGTTTGAAAAGTTCGGTCCAAGCTCGGCCCAAATTCAAAAGCAAGGCTCGAAGCTTGGCTCGATCCGAATTGATTCAAGCTCGAGCTGGGCTTGGCTTGGCTCGAGCTTGGCTTGAATATTTTTTTAAACAAAATATATAAAATAAGAATATTTTATATTTTATATATATATATATATATATATATATATATATATATAATATTTTTATTTATTTTTATTTTTTTAATAATATTCGAGCTGAACCGAGCTTGGGCCGGATCGGGTCGAGCTGAGCCTAAAAAAAGCTTGATTCGGCCCGACCCGATCAAGCCTAAAAATTGGGCCTGGCTGAGCCTAAATCAGGCCGCACCGAACAATCAGGCCGATCGGGATTTGTGAAGCCCTAAAGTCAAGTATAAATTTATGTACCTTCCAAAAAAAAATTATGTGTTAAAAATATTATTTCCATAACTATTGCCCAAGTATATTTCTAATAACTTGCCTACCTAGTTATTTAACCTCTATTAGCAATTATGCTTAACCCACGACATTTTAGTGGAAGTATGAAAGATAAATTATCTACAAATAATAGCAGCAGAATACAATTCCTCAAAATCCAAGAGCATGAGGTAATTTTCATGCAACACTAGGGCTCAAATATAGGCATACAAATGTTACAAACAACATATGGTACTACAAATTGATATCAAACAACATATGATACAAATTGATATGGTTTTTCGTAAATGCATGATTCAAGTAAATTTCTTTCCTTTAGGAGAAACCGTTTGATGTCCCAAGATGTAAGTAGCTCTATTGATTCTCGACAAAGTGTCTATCATTCTTGCAACAATCATCTATATTTATCTTCTTCTACCATTTGGTCGTCTAAGCTTCCCACTACGGTTGGAGATCATATACAATAGGCTTCGGGTAATAGGCCATGTCTACCTTTGGAAAAACAAAAGGTAATAGCTATGGCTCGATAATAGCTTTTGAGTTGCATTACATTATTGTCGAACCTGCAATTAAAGTAGGTCATAATTAACTCAGAGAAATGCATATAAAATGGAAAAGAAATACATTAATTATACAATTTAGGTTTTAACTTGGATATTTTGAAGATGTATCAGTTTTTGGTTGGTGTCTACCATCCCAGAATCCCCCCAAATCTCAAAATGACGGCTTGCCCTGCATCCATTTCAAAGGCTAAAGAATCTATACCCAATGAACCAATATTTCAGAAAAATGAATATTACACTCAATCAAAAAATCAAAATTCTATCAAATATATATCCAATTTGGATGAGAGAGAAAGACTGTGCTCAAATTGAAAATAGTCTTATAGAAAATTAAGTATATGGAAGTACTAAGTAATTCAACTACAAAAGCAATCTATCTATACTAATACTATATGCTGGTTGGTTCCACATGGCATGCTTCAAATCTCTTCATTCTATCTTCAAGTTGCCGCCATGTGTCATGCTTATTTGGAAAACTCCCCTTAATTTATCCAATCAAATGAATCCATGTCATTACTAATCAAACCACTAGACACCTAATAGTCCTTCCACTTCTCATCTCTCCACTCCCACATCCATTTTCCTAGAGTTAATTACCTTATTTATTCTACCGTTTTCTTTGGTGTGAATTAATAGGCCACATTGCGTTAAACACATAGCCTCAGTGTTAAACTCCATAAATTTTTACCTCATTACATATAAAGTTTTAATTGGATTGACCTAATAGGTGTTAAATGATATCATTTCAATAAAAAAAATAAAATTTAATAGACGTTAAACTCGTGGGCCACAATAGCATTAAAGACCTTAAATTTTAACATTTTTTTGGTTGAATGGTTAATTACACACACCCTCACATTCACATAGCTAAAGGACTCGTCCCTCTCTCTATCCCTCAAAAAAAAAAAAAAAAAATTATTCTCCTCTTTCTATCTAAGCGTTACAAATACGCCGACAGCCCTCCCAAGTGATTACCTCAACTCCCAACTTTTCATCCCCTCAACTCCTAATCTATAACGTCCATCACGTAAGGGTTTCCCTTCTTCTATAAATATGAACTCCGAATCATACCAGCCGACCCTTATTAAGGAAGATTTGTAAATGCCGTTTTCCCCGAATGAGGTGGGTTTGGAAAAGTTTCCTTGATTTTATTAAATCAGCTATTTACTATTTCGTTTAGTTTGGGGATAATAAAACCCATTTCTCATTTATTGTAGTTCCCACAGACACCTTAGATCGATCAAGATATCTCAACAATTTTCTGCTTCCTTTTATTAAGGTTTGGATATTCTTTTGTTATTCAGATTATGGTTCACATTCATAATATTCTTCCTGTATTTATGTTATCCCTGATATTTTCCATTCCTCTTGAATCTGCTTTTCGAGCTTTAAAAAATCATGAATTTACGACTTCATGGAATTAGAGAACCAGATGGGTACTTTGAAAATTTTAGAGATTTATATTGCACGGAGGTTTTTTGACGAAATGCCTTAGGGAATATTAATTTGATGGACGTCTTTGATTCTTTTGTTTTCTACGGGATTCATCCTGGATGTTTTATTCCTATCGTTATGACTACTAACTTCACATAGTCTGGAACCATATTAAATGATGCAGACCATAGTAACATTTCTATGTCATTTGCTTTCTTCAATTCCAGATGTACATATGTTTTGTTGCAACCATAGGCCCTACTGATTGTGTACTTGAACTTATCTGGGTCTATTAGGATTTCATTTGAAGATATGCCTTTGATAACACACTTTGAGCCCCATTCAAGTCACCCTTCGGACAGATCAAGTAAATTCTTTAGTCTTTTCACACCGATTACCTGAAATCCCATTGTGAAAGTCAGATCTTATTCCTGCATGTGAGGTTAACAGCCATACTGACTAGAGGAAAAATGTGTTGTTGGTTGCTAAGATGATTGAATTTGAGCCATCTTTTGTCTCCATCACTTTAGCAACACTTAGTGTTTGATTAATTTTCAAAAAGAATAAGAATAAAATAGACAAAATAAATAATAATAATAATAATAAGGCTAGAGAGAGCTTTTCAGTGTAACCGATTGACTATAGGTATCCATATCTCTATCTTATTTCCCTCTGAAGAATGTAACATACCATTACCCATAGTCAAGGCTATGGTCTATTGTCCCACTAAATTATGCCCATTTTTAAGTGATGCCAATGGGGCTCTGTGCTCCACCCCATGCATCGTTTTGTGTTGCCAAACACCCCCTGATCTCCACTAGGAGGATTTCTTTAAATTAAAAAAAAAAAAATCAAGCATGTGCCCCACCCCCATGCTTTATTATCATCAACTTTAGAACCATTTTGAATATCTGCTTGTGTGGCTATTTCTGCTTTAATGTAATTAGTTTTGTTAGTATTGTCATATTAGTGATCTTAGTATTTGCTTTGTTATTGGTGTACATCTGGAATTGGTGTACTCATGAAATTTTTATTAGTGTATATACATGAAAATTACACTCATGGAACTGTAACGTGAAAGCATAATAATGGAAAGATCTTCTATTTTATTAGTTAGAAATTTTGGTTTAGTGACCACTATGATAACTAATTTTGCTTCATATGTTTGATGGGTGTCTTGAGAAGGACAAGTTTCACATATTTTTCAGTGTTTTTTTTTCCATTGGAGTTGAGGCCATCTTGCATGTCTGTTTTTTTGGTTGTTTTCTGTCTTGATATTATTACTGCTGTTGTTTGTTGTTCACATTTGTATACCTTGCAAGTTAATACACAACTTCCAAACTGCTCAGGTTTTGTTGAAAATGTCTGGTCCATTTGGCTGTCTAGAAAGAAAATTAGATAGCATAGACTGTCTAAAATAAAGGAAAGCATTAATTTCAAGTACATTACAGGCAATCTCAATCTCACTCGGTATGTATTTTGTTTGTTGTATGTCATTCAGGTATTCAAAATGAATGCAGCAATGCCGGTTTTGGGAAGAACATGAACATTGGACAATGACAGTTAACAACATTTGTTTTTCC
Source organism: Tetracentron sinense (assembly GCA_015143295.1). NCBI lineage: Eukaryota > Viridiplantae > Streptophyta > Magnoliopsida > Trochodendrales > Trochodendraceae > Tetracentron > Tetracentron sinense. The sequence goes on along the minus strand of CM026556.1, from coordinate 22,898,845 downwards.
TCAAGCTCTCACCATATTCTTCCAATTCTACTCAAATTCCATTAAAATGATTCAAATCAAACAAGAGAGACTATTCTGAAAAGCTCGAGTATGCGCATTTATAATAGAAAATCCGAACACAACTTTGTATTCTGTTGTAGTTCTTAAGTCCAGTTTGTTCGATCTACAATCCTTTGGATTTACTATAGATCTAATGGTGTGAAGCTTAGATCGAGGACCACCATAAAACGCTCAAAAATGGGAGAGAGAGAGAGAGAGAGATGGGGTATTGGTTGCGTTTTTTTTTAAAAAAATCTAATCTTTGCAAGGCAAGCTATTGTACTCCTGGGTTTCTGTTGTTGTGTTTGTTATGTAATCTAACTTGGATATTTACTCCTTAGGCTCATGAGGATGCTCCTCTACCAAGTCAGATTTCCCTCATATGCAGCAAGCAAGAGGTCCACTTGCTTAGTCGACAGTCATGTCATCTTGATAGCTGGGGATGTGGTGTATTTGGGTTAGTTGCTCCTGTTTCTGCTTAGCCTAGGTAGGGGTTGTATTGAATCTCCAGCTCCTGTTCCAGCTTATCAAAGATCCTCTGATATGCAAGGGTTTACTAATATAAGATATATTCTTTCAAAAAATATATCTTATATTATATTCAAATTATTCACTAATATATTGTTTTTAATCAATGTGTATTTTTTTGTTTATTCAAATTTCATTGTATTTTTAAAAATATTTTTTTATGGAAATTATTTCTAACTTAATGCTCCGTCTTCTTATCCCGTGCATTGCACGGGGTCTTCGCTAGTAAACATATAAAAGAATCATGAAAATGGTTACTATTAATCCTCCAAAAAATGGTTACTGTTATATATTTCCTATTAGTATACCATCATCATCGTCATCATGATGGTGAAATCGGTAGATATTCCAAGCTTCACAAGATCAGAATACCGCGATTGGTTGTGGCTACCTTCATCGCCTCCCAATCATTTCGTTACTAACAATGATAAGACAACAGAAACATAAGAGGTCATGAAAAAGAAAGAGACACTCATTCACTCAATATGCATGCCAAAGTGCCGAGAAAGCTTCCCTATCATGAGAGTCATATTACCATGGCATTAGACGTCAAGGATTTAAAAAGGAATAGAAAGAAGAGTAGATGGAGCATCAAGGTGGTTGGAGTGAATATATAATGAGAGGGAGACAAAGGGTTGCTTTACTTTCTAATAAAAACCAAAGCCAGTCATTAGTAGAAACCAAAGCCATACATGCACCAATGTTTCAATTTCCTAAAGAGCTTTGGGGAATGAAATGACTTGGTTCCTTATTCTTCTAACAATGAGACGTTTTAAAAGGAGAGAGTACTTCTTAGAATCAAACGGTTTTGTACATTTAAGAGGAATTATAAAGTTGATTAACAGGGCAAAAAAACTGTTGAAAGTGAATTATAGAGGAGCCGGATCCGAATTACATACATAGAACGTGGGTAATTTGATTCATAATTTTTTAATAAAAAGTTGAGTGGGTCCAATAAAGAAGGTGACATGTGGCGATAAGAAGAGAGAAATTGACACATGACATGCCACATGTCAATAATATGAAGTTCAAACTGATGCTTCTAAAGGAGCCACAGAGACCAACCCGGTTATAGTTGTAGTATAGATATGGGGATAGCTACAGTTCACGCTATGCGTGGACTGCGTATCCACCACGCATAATGTTTTGCCCCCATGATTTAATTAAAATGGAGGGTATTCCAAGTCATTTTAAATACATTTAAAACACTCCAAAAATTTGAAATTCATTCTAAAATTTGAAAGAATACGAGTTTTTTTAAACTACTCATCTTCTTCCTTTCCTCTGTTTAGAACTCATCTTCTTCCTTCCTCTGCCCTGGCCGGACTTACAAAAATTAAATGCAGCACTTGTGAAGCAGCCAAGGAGGAACGAAACGAGAGAGAAGGGTATGGTTACGGGAAACCAGGGTTTTCTAGGTCTCCTCTTAGAAGCAGAAAAAAAACAGAGAAGTAGCCAAGGTTAGATTTAGGAAAAAAAAAAAGCAGTTGGAGAGGGAGAGAGAGAGAGAGAGAGGTATGGTTATGGGGCATTTCTGTTGGGGTGTTTATTCCGGTCAGTTTCTGACTTCTAGGTTTCACTTTAGATCTCCATTGCAGGGGAAAAAAAAAACAGCAGTTAGATTCAACATTTGAGACTTCTAGGCTTTTATTCTCCACAAGATGGGTATCGTGTGTATATCATATATCTAGACCCTTCATCAGTAACCTCTGGTGGCTAGCTGGAAGACACTACAATGGTGGAGAAATACTCAATTTCTGAAGATGCCTTTGATAAACTTGATGTTACTTTCAGAAAATTTTAGCAAAAGATGGTATCTCAAAATCCATCACTTCTTGAAAGAAAAATACCAGATAACTACATGGAAGACCTTTGTGCAAATATCAAGGTAGGAGATAGATGCGAAGTTGAACGTGGAGAAAAAAGAGGCGTTGTCAAGCTTGTGTGAGCAACAATCAGTTTGGTAAATTTGTTTTACAGCTTGCATGCTAAAAAGTACATTTCCAGATTATTATGAGAACAGTTTTTTCATGAAATATTGTTTTACATCTTGCATGTTTTACTCGTGTCAAGAGAAGTAAGCGGATATCATCCAAGTGTAAATTGGTTGCTGCAATTGGAATGCTTTGGTGACTGCTGTTGCTGCTACGGTTGGCGGGCGTGTTTGGGATAGTTATTGCTTGTCTCCACTCTCCAGGTACAATCCTTATATTGTTACTAGTATGCAGTCCAATTCAATTTTTTGCAGAACCGCAGGGAACTTGTATCTGGGTCTAGAGTGTATCTATTTAATTTGGCAAAACCATTAAGGAGCTTGAAATCTTTGCAATGGTCATCATGGAAGCCGGTATGGTGGGTTTAGACATGCTGCAGTTGGAATGCTATGGTGACTGTTGCTGCCATTGTTGGTCGTGTTTGTGATAGTTATTGTATATGTCTCCGTTATATTTTATATCCCTACTTTGTTTTGTAATATTTCATGGTTGACAGGGGATTTAAATGTTGGATTTAGACATGTCCCATTACTGTAACTTAAACCCATTGAGAACCAATTTTCTTTTTTATATGTGCACTCAGTATATTTATATATTTGTGCATGTAAGGAGACCAAGTATTTCAAATTGTATTAAGTATAAGCCTAAATATTTTTTTATGTTTACGGAATATTAGGAGATCCCATAACATCATTATTTTGGATAGTAAGTGCTAATGGTACCAAGTGTTAATATTGATATTGCGGAAAATTATTGTGCTCTACTTTCTGGGTCTAGTAAACAAAATAGGACCTTTTATTATCACTCCATATTGCAAGGAACTAGCAACATCTACAGGCAACTCTGCACCTCAGTGGTAGAGAAGTGCAAGATCTATCACACACCATAATACATGTGATACATCTCTCACACAATAACAGAACCAAAGTCTCCACAATTATGGGATCCTAATGTATCTTCAAAAGATTCTTAGTCATACATTTTCGATAGTCTTGTTATCTACGTTCCTTCTCTATCAATCAGAAGCAAGGAATTGGCAACATATACAAGTAAACAACATATGACCTTTTAATATCATCCAATAGTGATTACATTCCTCACCTACCAATATTTGTTGATAGAAGGCAGACCTCATTTTTTTTCCTGTGCATGAGCAAATATCACTTTTTAGCGAGTACTAGACATAAATGGGTTTGTGGCATTCATCTATGGTTCCAGCATTTGATTATTAGCAGCCCTAAGCATAACATGGTTAGAACAACCAACTGATTTAGGACTTGCCTACGAAGAAATTCAATTTTGAAACTTCTGAATGAGGAAAATGGAGCAAAATAGACTAGAATATAGGAATCATATCAAATTATCTATTTGCAGGATTAATGTAGCTATGTACAATCAAGAGATGGAAGGGGAAAACTCATAACAGAATAAACTTGAGCTCCGGCAAACATTTAAAAAAAAAAAAAAATCTTAATGACCACTATGTAGTGATCAAAACACATCCGTCACAAAGACCAAAAAGAAAAAATAGAACAAAAAAAAAATCTTGGTTTCCAAGAAGCCTTCTTTCCAAAGCATCAACTCTATTAGCCACACCTTTTGTCGAGCACAACATAGGGCTATGGGGTCCAGGCCCCTGTATTCAGCACTCTAAATGTTCGACAAAATGCCTCTGCGTTGGTTCTTGGTCCCCAACCTAGTTCGGTGGCTGCAATGGTGTTAGAGGAGGATGGGACTTCGGATAGCCTGGATGGTGGCACGAATGTGTTGGATGTTGTTGTGAATGGGTTTGGCTTGCCATTTTCTCGACCCTTAGAGGAGGAAATTGTGGCAAGGATGCCTTGGTTGAGGGTGGGGTTCAATAGTGGGGGTACTTATTGCACGCCACATGCTCGATTATATGGTTCAAAGATTCTGCGAGATAAAACAGCATCTTGCTTGGGTTCAGATGAGATCCGTGACAGTGCCCTTTCATCGAGCTTTTAAAGAGAGAGTCGTGGTTTACAATCAAACCTTCTTTTGAGAACCACACCTTCACATGACAGTTCTTGTGGTTTACAATCACACCTTCTTTTGAGGACCACACCTTCACATGACAGTTCTCCCTCTGGATTGCCGCTTTTGCAATATCCGTCTTTGCTCCCAACAACAGACCATATTATCTTTCTTGATGGTTCGGGCGGCTAAGATCGAAGAAAGGGAGCCGAAACTGAAAGAGGAGAAGGAAAACCTGCAAGCTGTCAATGACGCTCCAACACTCTCCGGGGGAAGGGTCGCCATTGTGATGATCCAACACAATGTTACCTGGTTCTTCGGTTCGCTCGGTTCGAATTCGGGTTCGTAATTCGCCACTTTAGAATGAACCCAATTCGCTAGGGGTAGGATGAGATAATTCTTTTTTCGGTTTGCTTAAGTTCTTTAGTTTGGTTCACTAGCTTGGTTCACCACTTAACCACTTAAGCATGTAAAACAAAATATATATTTTATATTATATTATAAAAATATATATCTTTTAAGCATGTAAACAAAATATTACAAATACTTATTTGAAAAATAATTTTTTTAAATGTATTTTTATGAATGGTTTGTGAACTCAAAGTATAAATTTGTTGAACCTAATGAAAAATATCAGCATTTGAATAAAAAATTTGACAGACTAAGATAGTTTTGAAACCACTATGTGGTTCGCTTAATTTCACGAACGAAACCAAACTAAACCAGTTCAGGTTCGCTCGGTTCACGGTTCGCTATAGCATGTAGCGAATTTGGTAACCCTGATCCAATACTCTCCGACAGTGAACTCTTAACGGCCGGAGAGTTTGTTGTTGATGTTTCACTCTTCAACAAAGGTTGTGTTCATCACAACAGAACGAAAGAAAAACAGAGGAAGAAATGAAGCAAAGAAGATGAGAGGACGAAGGGCTCCAAAATTTGGGAGATTTTAAAAATTGGTGGGATTCAAATTTCGGGGTGTTTTGAAGTGTGAAAAATTGACTTAAAATACCCTTTAGTTTTAAGGAATCTAGGGTTAGTATGGTCCGCGTGGTCGATATCTTGGTCACGCACTGCGTGGTCTATATCTAACCCCTATATATATATATATGCATTTTGATCATGAATTAGTCTATGGGTACTCCCAAAGTGTACTCCGTAATCCTAACCGTTTAACTCGGTTATTAAACGGTTAGGATTAGAGCTGATGTGGCATCAGAAAAAACAAAATAAGCTAAACTAAATCTTGGCCTTTGGTGGTTAGGTTAGGATTAAGGAGTACAATTGAGAATATATTTGGGAATACCCATAGACCAACTCTTTGATCAGAGAGTACAATTGGGAGTATATTTGAGAGTACCCATAGACCAACTCTTTGATCATTTGGGTTCTCGAGAGAAGCTCTGATAAGTCACATGATGTAGCCCTATAGGAATGCAAAATGGGGTGCTTACAATAAGTATTCATATTTATGATCCGATCACCAAAACGTGATTATCATTGAAATAACCATTAAGAAGAGAATTAGATACTTTGTTCGTGGAGTTGATGCCTTGAATAATCTATAACCCCCAACTAGTATCCACAGTTTTTCTATTCAAACATTTGAAATAAAAGACTATTGAAACAAGGTTTGAAATATCGTTTTGGCAAGGGACCATATCTTAGAAAGCAGAGGTCCTGAGTTTGACTCTTGCCATCTCTTTGGGGCCACATGCACAAGGTATAACGGTTAGCATGGACCTTGGGCTTACCGGTTCATGTGGGTTGCGGGGTCTTGCATGTGCCCGAGGTTTACTTGGTCTACCCGAAGGCTGGGCTTGGGGTTCCTCGTTACAAAAAACATATTGTTTTGATTTTGCAAAATCTCAGTCCCCTCCCCCCTACTTTTGGTATCGAAATTGCAATTTTATCAGGTTACACTATTGCAAAATTTTAGAAATTCAGCCTGAATTTTGTAGATCTGTTTTTCTTAAAACTTATTTTCTATTTTAAAAAAAATAAAATACAACTATTTATCTAAAAATACCGAAATTTTCAATATATTTATCAATTTTTCGTAAAAATTTCCACAATTTTAAAACTTATATAATGATATTTTGTTACTAAATTATTACTTTAATTGTATATCAATTATCAATCCATTATTATAATAAAATACCTAATAAGATAGGATACTTAAAACCCTTAAAACTTCTACTAACATATTTAAATTAAATTCTTAAATAGTAGGACTCTTAAATGCTTCTATTAACCTATTTAAACAAAAAGCCTAAATATTAGGACCCTTAAACACTCCAAACCTATTTAAAGTTTGAACTAGGATTGATGACATTTAATGCTGTCCAGGTCATCCGCACCAGTAATTAAACCTTTTATATTACAGTGCAAAATGAAGACTATTGATCAAATGGTAACTGTTCAAAATTGTGAGATTCCAGCTTCTTGCCAGAATGGCCTTTTCGAGGGTAATCCCTGGAATAGATGATCTATTGGAGATAGGATGGAACCCTACAACTGAGAGGATTAGAGCACGTGGCTACAAACCACCCACTAAGTCGAAAGTTCGAGTCATTCCTCGCCCTCAGCAACCAAGATCAGCACCATTTACATTCTCCCAATCTAAGATAGATTTCATATCAAGTGCATTATTTTTTTGTTATCTCTCTCAGTAAAAATGAGCATAATAGAAGTTTACCAAAAGAACATTGACAGAGAGAGAGAGAGAGATTGGACGCTTAAAAAGGCGGACCGTTTCCATTGATTTTTCTTCAGACTTTGGAGTCAACAGACTTTAAAAAGTTCTCTGTCAATTCCCTTCCACACGCTTTGAATTGGGGCCTTCAAATTGCACCCCCCAACTCATTTTCCCTGTACAAAATGGAAGGAAGAAGAGATAGAAAGAACTAAATTCTTCCCATGGCTGCTATCTTTCTGTTTCTTCTTCTCTGTGCATTTTCCACAGCAACAGCTCAACAAAAACACTCCAACATAAGCCTAGGCTCTTCTCTCTCTCCCACCACCAACTCCTCATGGCTCTCACGATCTGGTCGATTCGCCTTTGGATTCTATCCACAAGGCAATGGCTTTTCTATAGGTGTTTGGTTTACTGGAACTTCAAAACAGACAGTCGTAGTATGGACGGCGAACCGAGATGATCCACCAGTCTCCAGTGATGCCTCATTGCTCTTAACTAGTGATGGCGGGCTCATCTTGCAACCCACTCAAGGCCGAAACAAATCCATTGCCGACATTCCCCAATTCGCTTCCTCGGCTTCCATGCTCGATTCTGGTAACTTCGTAATTTATAATTCTAGTTGGGTAATTATATGGCAGAGTTTTGATTTTCCGACCAATACCATGTTACCGGGTCAGTATCTTTCGGCGGGGAAACAGTTGTTTTCTAGTGTCTCCGAAACCGACCACTCGACGGGGAAGTTTCGGCTCAAGATGCAGAATGATGGGAACCTTGTGCTATACCCTATAGAAACTCCAGATATTGCCCAGTATGCTTATTGGGCATCGGATACAGGCAACATCGGAGATAACACCAGTCTTCATCTAGACAATAATGGCCTTCTGTACTTACTCAATAATAATGGTTCCAATATAAAGAATCTTACCGATGGCGGATTATCTACTGAAGGAGCAATCTATCGTATGAGGATTGATGCAGACGGGATCTTTCGGTTGTATTCGTATAGTTTGGGTCGGAATGGTAGTTGGTCAATCAAATCATCCTCGCCAAATGATGCATGTGTCCCTAAAGGCATATGCGGAGTAAATGGGTATTGTACGCTTATTAATGAAAAATCTGCTTGCAATTGTCTTCCTGGTTTCGATTTCATTGACCAGGGCCAACAGAGTTTGGGCTGCAGGAGGAATTTCAGTGAAGATGGTTGCAAAAACAAGAACGAGAAAATAAAATACGCCATTTATACATTGGAGAGTACCATATGGGAAGATGATGCATATTCCATTTTATCGTACACGACCAAAGAGGATTGCAGAGAAGCCTGCTTGGGGGACTGTAATTGTGAAGCTGTGCTGTTCAAAGATACAGAGTGCAGAAAACAAAAGCTTCCGGTGAGATACGGGAGAACACAATCAAGTGACTCGACCACAGCTTTTGTCAAGGTGGGCATCACAATTGCAGGAGGGAGCGGGAATTATACTCCCGCCGCCACGACGACAAGAGTGGTAGCCAGAGAAAGCAAGAAAGAGCCACGAATGAACTTCCTAATCATCAGTGTTGCATTTGCTACCTGTGCATTTATTGTCCTAACAATATCCGGTGTTCTTATTAACAGACGTCGTGTTTGGGCATATAAAAATCTCTCGGATCAGGGAAATGTTGGATTGACAGAGGATGTCTCTCTGCGATCGTTTACTTATGGCGAGCTTGAGAAAGTGGCCCTGGCTTCAAGGAAGTGGTGGGTAGGGGAGTTTCCGGGACAGTTTTTAAAGGGATCTTATCAAATGGGCAGACAGTTGTCGCAGTCAAGAGGCTCGAAAACGTGGTAGCTAATGGAGGAGAAAGAGCATTTTGGACTGAGATGAAAGTGATTGGTAAAACCCACCACAGAAACCTAGTCCGGCTACTCGGTTACTGCCATGATGGACTTAATAGGCTTCTGGTATACGAGTACATGAGCAATGGATCACTTGCAGACTTCCTCTTCAGACATGACAAACACCCAAGTTGGGATGAAAGAGTAGAGATTGCTCTGAACATAGCTAGAGGCGTCCTCTATCTTCACGAAGAGTGTGAAACCCAGATCATCCATTGCGACTTAAAACCTCAAAACATACTCATGGACGAGTATCTCTGTGCAAAGATTGCCGACTTTGGATTGGCAAAGCTACTGAAGCCAGACCAGACCAGGACTATCACTGAGATCAGAGGGACGAGGGGTTATGTTGCCCCTGAGTGGCACCGGAACTTGCCCATAACAGTAAAAGCAGATGTGTACAGCTTTGGGATCATGTTGTTGGAGATCATATGTTGTCGAAAGAGCGTGGATAATGATGCTATCAAGGATGAAGTTGTTCTTGCAGACTGGGTGTGCGACTGTTTTGAGGCTGGTCAGCTGGATAAGGATGAAGTTGTTCTTGCAGACTGGGTGTGCGACTGTTTTGAGGCTGGTCAGCTGGATAAGCTAATAGATGAAGAGGTGGACAAGAGAAAATTGGAGAGGATGGTTAAGGTGGGACTTTGGTGCATTCAGGACGAGCCATCTCTCCGTCCATCAATAGAGGTGTTATTGATGTTGGAAGGGACTGTAGGCATACCAGTTCCTCCCAGTCCAACTTCTTTTCTAAGTTCAATCTAGGCCGTGTTTAGTCTAAATAAATCAAGTTTTTTATGATGCAAATATGATATACCTAAATGGTTTCTTTTCTTGTCTACTATATTTCCGTTCAATCTGTGGTTTCAGTAATGCCATCTTAGTGAAGGAAATAATAAGTAGTATCTTAGGTTACGTTCCTGGGAGTCCTTCATTTATCTTCCATAGTCTCTGTAAAATCCTCCTCTGCATTTGAATAAAAAAGCAGGAATTTACAAGTTTAGTTTTCAGCGATCACATAAACCTAACAAACTAGTAGAACCTGACTATTTCACAAATAAACATTTTCATATACCATCACCTGTTATTTCATCAACTATCAAAAACTTAGGAATATCTTGTCTGAGCAGTGCAACGAATGTGCTGTGTCAATCAATTGAAATAAATTTGCATCTTAACGATGTGGGTAGGATAATTTCCCGACTCTCATTTTGGATAAAATTTATGTTGAAGATTTTCTTGCAAACAAAAATTAGAACAATAGAGTAACGGTGACAACTTATTACTCACAATATCCACCACTAGGAGTGCCTGCACTATGTTTGTGTATATAAAATGATATCATCATCCCATAAGTTGGAGTGTTGGACACAGTATTTTAGTTATGCCCAGTAGTATCGCCCTCCTAATCAGGAAGAAACACTGACTTCAAGCCTCCACACAACTCTCTGTTCATATAATGTATTAGAGCTTATATTTTTATTTTTATAATTATTAGATATATGAACATGTATTAATGTTACATTAATAGTCAACTATCATACATTTTCATTAGCGCATCTCTTGCCACCTTTCGAATTGCATCTCTGCGTACAAAATCATTATTTTTTATATCTTTTGAATCATAAGTGTGCATTAATGTGTATTTTAGCATTTCCTAAAGTTCACTGAAATATCCACATTTTTCTAAATTCTTCCCCATTTCCCTCCAATGGTGAAAAGTCTGCCACTTCAATAATATCATGCAATATATCCCATTTCAAGCTGCAATGTATCCCACAATATCTACATTTAAAACCTTGTTCCAAATAAACAATTTCATCGTGTAAACAAGGAAATCCTACAAAAGTTGAGATCATTAAGCACAAGGTGTGCATTATGGGAAAAAAGAAATCTAAGGTTACTGGCGTGTCACAAACATGTGTAACTCGGAATCTTACCACGATTAAGTACCATAAAGAGGGTTTAAGCACAAATTTAAACTTTAGTGCAAACAAGAAACTCTCTACGTAATGTAGGGTGACACGAAAATAAATCTGAAATACATCTGTTAAATACATGAAACAGTGAGACTATCTGATGATGGAGTTACAAGTCACTATATTTAGTATGATGAAATGTTTAGGGAGGACATGAAACACGTAGATGCTGTACTTACAGTTGTAGTTAGAATGGGAAGTATATCTTTCCCATGAAGTATGCCAAGTGACCTAGTTTTGAAGTCTCCCAAGAGTCAGTAGCTAATCTTTTTCACTTTGACTTATTCTGCCTTAATTTAGCAACAAATATACCATACAAAAAGGGATATATATGCTTCACCTGCATCACTTGGTTGGGTGTAACTTGGGTACAGTAAGCAGTGAGCTTTTGAGTCACATTTCACGGACAGAGACCTCAGCTCTCATATCTCCATTAATGGAACTTGCAAACTTTATCCAAAGCATCAAAAACACTTTGTAAAGTTACTTCCTCCACAAGAACGATCTTGTCCCTTGATTTTGAACCAGAAGCTATAGATACTTGCCTTTTCTTCACCCCTATAACCTGAAAAAAAAAAAAAAACTATAATAAGAGGGCGAGAGAGAGAGAGAGAGGTTGTGGGATTACCCTCTACGGATGTAGTTGGATGTGAAACCTCCTATGAATAAACAAAGTAAGCTAAGAAATGAGAGAACAGGTGATAAACAGAAAAATTAGTTAAGTGAAAGATACCAACCAAGCAATTTTTTTCTTCCCGTGATAAATGGAACTAGGGAATATTAGAGAACAAAGAAGAGCATTGTAATAAGGTGAATGAGATACACTACACCATTCAAGTGTATCTCATCACAATATTAGATTAGCATCAATTAAGAATAGATTAGATTAGATTAGGTTGATTTACTTTCTAAGTAGTAGCCACCGAGTGTTAAGGTCTGTGTGCAAGACCAGGTGGAAGTATGGTTATGTAAATGTGTATCCACATGTGATTGGTCCGTAGAAGCCACATATTTGAGGCTAGAGATGACTTGGGATTAGGGAATACCCACCCATGATAACTTGTGATTGCTCTACAGTGGTCTTTTTTGTTCTCCAAACTCTAGGTAGTTACCCACCTTGAGTTTGAGGGGGGGTGTTGATGTGTGTGAGTTGCATTGTATCAGCCTATTAGGGGGCATCTTTGTTTATTAGGCCTTTGTAGCCCTAATCTCAATCTAATGAAGTATTCTTCTCACATTCTCTTCTTATCTGATTTACAACATGGTATCAGAGCCACCGACCCTTTGGTGACCTCTTAGCTCTTTTTTTCTTTCGCGACAGGTGGTGCCGCCACCGCCCGCCAACTGTCAAACTTTTGATTGTTTTTTGTTTTAAATAAAAACCCTATCATCATCCTCTATACTTTTACCACCCTCGGGATCATTCTCATACCCATGCAACTCCTTGTTTCTTTTCATTTATTGAAGACCTCTCCAACGAGAGTTTTTCTTTAAATCGCAGGCCATACTTCATATGCTTGGGAGAAGATCATGACAGTCTGATCTAGTGGGTCACCGACTCCAACAGACTCAAAATGAGAGGGATGCGACAAAGATGGACTTCACTGACTGGCGGTGACCACTAAGCACAATTGAATGTTCTAAACTATTCGTCAAAAAATTATCAAAGAAGATCAAGAGTGAAGAATACTCGACTTGTGGCAAACCCATGAAAATCTCGATCATCATGTGTTCGAGGGGGAGTATTAGGGAAATATTATATTAGGAAAATAATTTTGTAATATCGATCTCATTGATAATCTTAGTTCAGTATCTTTAGTATATTAGGGTTATCTTTAATATTGTCTTTCTAAGTTAAGAGTTTGGATTATTTATTTAAACCCTCTATGGGTCATTGTAATCCATCGAAGCTATTCAATAAATCAGTTTTTCTACAGGGAAAACAAGCAAAATCCATGTAGCAATTAAGAAGGGTTTCCACTATATATAGTACGTACTTCTAATCATCAGATTGAGTTTTCATGCAATCATTTTTGTCAAGACAAGTATCTTTTAATATCAATCATCCAGTCATGCTATACATTTGAAATTTCCGCTATTCACAAATGAATTAAGAGTAAAGACTAACAGCAACCTAATCTAATGACTAATGAGTGCCATCTCCAGGGTAATATCGGTTCCCAAATCCTTTTCTTATTATAAAAACAAAACAGTTTCAATCCCATCGAAATTGAGACAAATCCTAAAAGCCCTATTCCATAAGGCATGTTCCCTATTCCATATTTGTATGTTGAGAAAATTTATGAAATAGCTCAATGTATTCTACATCTATAGATTTTTTGTCAATCCATAGATCTACAATCATTTAAATCAAGATCAAAGTCATATATTCCAAATTTTTGAAATAAGTAAAAATACAAGAAAGAGTGATAATTATTAGCATTAATACTTCCATTTGAAGGTTGATATAATTATATAATAGCTTGTGCATGATCTATCATATCCGCAAACTAATCTTAATTTTTTAAATAAAATACTTTCTCCATGTGTATCTCATCCATGGTTTAAATAACCCCGATATATCCCAAATATCTTTTCATATTGGTATTGCAGGGGTACGAAATATCCCTCACATGTATGTTTTTTACAAAATATTCATAAATATCCCCAATACTTATATTTGATATATTGCACAATATTTCCGCAAAATATTATATTAGTTAGGGATATTTCACCTATTAGTATATAAAATGTAGAAATATCGACCAAAGATGAGGGATTTAGGAATGTTTGAAGGAATTTAGAGGATTTGAGAGATTTTTTTCATTTTCTTGAGAAATCACCCACTTAGTACCCACATAACATTTACCTACATTTGTCATTTGGAGTCAAAGTGCATCCCATTTGCACTACTACGTTTGGCGAAATGTTTCTAAAAGGTAAGAATTTTCTTTAAATTAGAATGGGGTTTTGCATAAATAGCTAATGCAAATACATCAATTTGATGAATTTATACTAGACTTTAAGTTCAAATTTCAAACTTCGTACTTTAGGGAGTGGAAATTGAGGAAAACTCAAAATTTTCAAATTAGCATAACTCCATGTAGCTCTGATTGAAGTTCTTGGGGTGAGTTGGATCATGGATGTATAATATATAGAACTCTGATTGTGTATTTTTATTGTCCTAATTGATTGAGGGATGAATAAAATATTTTATGTAAGTTGTATCAATATTACTATATCAGTCAATCATCCATTGTTGCCAGCGCACATCTTTGCCCCCATTTCCATAATCCCACTACATCTCTTATGTACATTGTTATTTTTTAATTTCTTGATTATTAAATGTGTATTAACATTTGTTTCAACTTTCAACATTTCCTGAAGTTTCACTGGAAATTTCATTTTTTTTTCTATTATCTCAATTTTTTCCCTCAATGTGCGATATATTCCCCGTAAAACGATATATCTCGCGATGTATCTTTGTTCCAATGTGCGACATATCCCGCAATATCGAAATTCAAAACCTTGATCTCATCGCAAAATTAGATTAGCATTAATCAAATATAGAATTGATTTTATTAGGATTAAATTAGAGTAGGTTCCTATCTTGAGGTCAATGTATCTCTATATAAACTCCAATGGAGGTCATTGTAATTCACCCCAGTTATTCAATTAAGTGTAGTCTCTTTCATGGTATCAGACCAGGTCAATCGGATCTTGCTTTGACATTTTCTACCTTGATATTGCTGCTCGTCAAGTCAACACACTGTTGGCCACTTCAGATTCTCTACACTTTACGACATACATTGAAGCAAACCCTAATGCAGGCTAGTTTCCTGAGGTGGCTTACTGTGATTTTCTAGTTTTACCCTTCACAGTGATCTATGTTCTGGATCTGCATCCTTACCTTCAAAAGCTGGACCATGGCAAACCACACTCTCAAACTTGCACCACCCCCCCTCACCCTCCCCCCTCCCTTTCACTACAATTAGGGGTGTCAATAGAATGGGCCCGACTAATCCCAATTAATAAACGGGCTGGGCCATCTAAAAAATCATGTGCATTTTTTGCCTATAAACCAAACGGGCCTAATTAGGGAGGGTTAGTGGGGCTAAGCTTGGTTAGAAGCCTACCGAAACAAGCCACAAGCTTTAGACTTCAAACCCAAGCCCAACCCAATTAAAAATCGGGCCCAATGGGCCTACAGCGGGCCGGTTTGCCCATTAACACCCCTAACAACAATCGTCATTGCTAATAAACCATGATGGATTATCTTTGCTAGTCATTACAGCAGTTGAAATCTTTGGCACTATTGCTTTTGAATTAGTCCATCGTCTGATATGTTTTCCTTACATTACCGATAAGTTGTTGCAACCATTTTGATGCTACTTCCTCGTGTCTCCCTGATCCATCATGGCCTCTACAATTCTACCCCATCTAAGTTAAGATGGCCTTTAAAACTCTTACCACATCAAAGTCAAATCACCATCAATGCAGCCTACTTGCTTTGCCACAATGTACTCAATGCGTCTAGGCGATTAGACTTGGCTAGGAAATATAAATGATTAAATTATATATATATATACAAATATTACATAAATAAGAGATATATAATTAGTTTGAAGTTTTCTAACTTCTAAGGACTCTTGATCTGAAGGGAGGTCTCGGGCAAGGTTTTGAATGTCGATATCGCTCAACATGTCGAGCCACGGAAAAAAGATATATCGGAAGATGTATTGTTTATCAGTGATTTTTGGAAAAATGACAAAAAAAAAAAAAAAGGCAAAACATGGAATTTTGCAATGAAACTTCAGGAAATGTTAAAATAGATGTTATACACCTTCTAGATTAAAAACATTTAAAAAACAACAATGTACATAAGAGATGTAATGAGAAGAATGTAAGATGTGATCTGACGAGTGACGATAATGTATGATTGATCTATGTTTCATTCTCGATCAATCATAAATTCATAATTTATAAGATTTATAATAATACAAACATACAATAAATTTGGTGTATAATAAATCAATATTAGTTTTTAACATATTAATTTTTGTCATATAATAAAATTTCTTATATGGCACATCATTTTTAGAAATATAAAAAAAAATTTTAATTATGTACTAAAAATAGTATGTTAACTTATAAATTTATAAGTTAACACTTTTAACTTATAAATTTTTGTACTAAAAATAGTATGTTAATTTATAAATTATAACTAAGTGATTACAGATTAGTCAAAGTGTTAGTATATTTTATTTATTTTAAAAAAGCCCTAATGGGCATAATCTTATACATATAAATAATTTTTAATTTATAAAATATTATTAAAAATTATTAATTTTTTAATATTACTAAAAAGACATTATGGGCATAATCTTACTACCCATAAATAATTTAATTATTATAAAATATTATAAAGAAATTTTGAAAAAAAACATATAACTAAAAAGCCTTTATGGGCATAATCTTATTACCTATAAATAATTTTTAATTTAAAAAATATTATTAAGAAATTATTTATTTTTTAATATTACTAAAAACAATTAAAAGAGTATTAGTAACAAAGAGTGAAGTTAGCATTACCCTTGACCTTGTTAGGGTTTAAAACAGTTAAAAGGTTAAAACAAATAAAAGTAACAGAGGTTGGAGTGAAGTTAGCATTACCCTTTTAAGGTTTTCCTAACTCTAAAGTCTTCGTAGACTTCAGAACAGAACCCAGAAGAAAAAAAAAACAAGCCAGAGCTCCGAAAGGAGGAAGAGCCGAAGAAGGGGAGAACCTTGGCTTGGCGTTTGGCAACGGCAATGGTGACTGGAAACGGCGACAGTACCCTCTTCTTCCTTCTTCTTTCTTCTCTACTCTCAAGTCTCAAGTTTCAACCCCTTTTTTTATCCTTCTCCATCAAAAATATTCAAAAGGCTCAACTCTTTGGCCTTTGCAAGTTGCATGAATGATCTGTGAGATTTTTCAAATTTAAAGACACCGTTTTTTTTTTTATGGATGCTTGCACGAATCACTCTTTTAGTCGATATCGGTGAGTTATCTACGATATATCGTCGATATATCTCCAATAACTCCTGACATAGTGTAATTTTTTTTCCAACAGCATATAGATACATCAGTCACCACCGATATCGAAAAATATCAGCGATATATCGCCGATATTGTCGAAATTTCGAACCTTGGTCTCGGGATCTAATCCCCTGGGCGACAAGTTGCAAGAGCTCCAATCCCCACGCTAACCTACTAAATGGGTAAATGATATCCAAGAGCAAAAAAAAAAGGACTCTTGACTTTAGATGTTGCTTTTAAGTTTTGAAAGCGCCACCTATATCCTAAGATTTTAAACTTTAAAAAATGCCATTACTTTCTATTTCTTCCTCCATGTCCTATCTTCTTGGTTTCTCTCTCGGTAGGAGAAATAGAGAAAGAAAGTGTTGGGTAATGCCTTGACTATAGTGCTTTAAAGAGAAAAATACCAATAAAATAAACAAAATTATTGCTCCTGTCATTGCCAAAAATTATAGAATTTCAGTTTATATCAAAGAAATCCCTCTTGATCGATTTGCACTCCTTTTAAAAGTGAAAATGAAACAAGTACAATATTAGAGAAAAATCACACCAAAGGGAAAAAGGAAGAAGTTCCACACTACCGAAGCCAACTAAGCAATAAATATTTGTAATTTATAACCCGCCAATTGGGTCTTCTTTTGAACTCAACAGCAAACAACCACTCAACAGTAGTGTTAGGGCACTTACTTTATTGTTCACCATTTAACGTATAAGTCAGCTATGGGGTCATATGCGACTCTATAACATAGAACCCAAGACCTTCTGATGTGGACATCCAACATCATAAGGAGTTTTAGGTTTATTAGAGGCAAAGGAAGAAGCACATGTCACTTTGGATTGATGATTTGGGGCATTGAAGACCTCATATGCACACATGGTTAATTAGAAAAACCCTACATTGGGAAGATGTGCATATGGGCTAATTTAGCATGGTTTTAGTTAGGAAAAAGCCCAATGGGCTGAACTTTTACAAGGAAATAGATATTTTATTAGTTTGGGCTATTTAGTTTTTTTCTTTGTTTTTTGGTTATTGTAAACACCTCATTTTTGCACCCCTTATGATGCGGACATCGGATCGTTAGATTTTGTTTATGTTAGAGATCCATCGTTGGATCACGATCTGAAGGACAATCGACTATCGGATTGAGAGATAGCGATCGGAGGGCTGAAATTAGGCCATAGATGGGCATGGGCAGCCATAGTGGCCGGCCCACCTCTTTAATTATTCAGTTGTTTATTTTATCTAGTTTATTTTTATTTTTTTTTGTCCCTTATAGTTAGTTTATTATGAGAGAACATAATAAAGGTAGTTTAGTATTTTTCTTTTAAGTAAGGTTTAGTCTTTTGTTTATAAATACTCTTTGGAGATTAGAAATTTACAGAACTTTTATGAATGACATATGAGAGGTTTTTTTGGCTTTTAGAATCTCATGTGATGGGAATGGTGTGATGTCATGGTTTGATATCAATCTTGAAGTGATTCCAAGGTAATCTTTCTATTTTCTCTCTCAAATCACTATTCTCGAGTATTGTTCATAAGTTACTATTCACAGCATATTCCCTATTGTTGTTCCAGCAGATTTGGACCATCCTATTGCTGTTCTAGCAAATCTGAACACATACCCTTGCTGTCCCAACAGTCCCATTGCTTTCCCATCATTCCCACCCCACTCCCACAACCTTCCCCTTCTTTTACAGCTCTTCCCTAACCCTAGCCTTGCTGCCAGCAACATTCTACAATCCCTCTAGCACATACCAGGCTGCTGCCAGTCCCCCAGGTCCTCCAACCTTTTCCCTGGCCTGCAATAATTATCCAAGGCCTTCTACATTACTGCTGCAAGCCTCAGATCCTTTCCTGCTGCTGTAACCTTTTCCCAGACCCAAGACCTTGCTGCCACAAACCCTGCAGCTTTCTCCTATTGTTGCTGCAGGCCCCTGCAGCCTTCCTACGGATGCTACACCAATCTTTTCCCTTATCTTTTGGCTGCCCCAACGTTCCTCAGTCCCCCTCTTGCTGGTACAGCCATCTTATCCGCTTTCCCTTGCAACCATACATGTCCTACAACATCAAAATCCTAACCCTAGATTTAATCATTTCCTCTATTTTGTGGCTGGTTTGTGTTAACCAACTCCATATTAATTGAAAAACAGACCCCAACATGCATATTTTAACCTATAACCATTATTGAGCCTAAATTGATTTTCTTGAAATCCTCAATTGACAAGAAATTCTCATTAACTATTGGTTTAAATCCCTAAGCTAATGGAAGTTCCCACTTCCATTACAATCACCCAATTCATATTTGAATTTCATTATTGCGGGATTGTGACTTGACCTAGAGTATTGCTAATTCCCTTTTGGGCTTTCTTTATTGTAATTGTGGAATCCTAAGTAATTTATGAATTTTCTTATTACCGCAATTCAATTTTGATCCGTCAATCATCTCATCTTAGGTTTATTGCATTGTCCAGCATCAACTTTGGTATCAGAGCTTAAGATTAGCTTGGGTTTGTCTCTTACATTTAGGTTTCAGGCTCATTAGCATCACATATCGACTTAGGACACCTAGGTAGTGCATGCTCACTCGTAGTGAGAAGAGTTACCAACCAAGCATGGACCCCACACCATTCACCAAGATCTTAGAGTCCCTCAACAATCATCTAGCCCGCATGGAGGCTAGTATGGAAACCCATAATACCAATATCTGATTAGTTATGCTTAAGACTACCCTTCATAACGACCAATATTTAGAGGAAGAAAAAAGGTCCCATAATGTAGGTGTTGGTATAGGTAGAGACCGAGGCTTAGGCCATGGAAGAGAGTGAGATTAACATCGTCCTGTCAAGTAGCAGGATTCATATGGTCCAGATGATCGACATATGAAATCCATCAAGATTGAGGCTCCGAGCCTTAATGGTCAACTCGACCCAAAGACCTTTCTTGATTGGTTAGTAGACATGGACCATTACTTTGACTAGTATGAAATGTCTGAAGGCAGTAGAGTTAGGCTTGCCAAATGGAAACTGGTAGGCCAAGCAAAACTCTATTGGATCAATGTTGAGTGAATGAATGAACGATCAGGTAAGGACCCAATTGTCCAATAGTCTGAAATGAAGAGAAGCTCAAAGAGAAATATCTTCCTTTAACCTATCGTGAGAATCTCATGGGCCAATGGCACTCTCTTCGCCAAGGTTCTATGTCTGCCATTAATTATATTGCAAAATTTGATGAATTTATGATGCACTGCAATGTAAAAGAGGACCCTCTAGTCACACTTTCTAGGTTCGGAATGGGCCTCCGCCCAGAGTCCAGAGAGAGTTTATCCCTCATGATATTAGCACTTTAGAGCATGCCTATCAACTGGTGTAAGAGCTAGTGTCACGACCCCAGTGTAGTCAAGGCGTCTAGGCGATGCCTAGGCGATTAGCCCCGGCTAGGCGAGGCGTTGCCTAGGCGATGCCTAGGCGTGGCCTAGGCGATAAATTTAATATAAATATATATATAATTATATATATATCACGTATATATATAACATCCAAAAGATCAAAACTCCACACCCACATTCCACAAAAACATAAAATAAAAAGTCTATTACAAGCATTCATCACATAACCAAAGACATGTTAACATAGTGGGGTATTAAACACTTCAAAATCTGGGTAAAATACCCAAATTCGTGTCATTGTCCATGTATAATATTAGGCAGAGCCCTCCTACGATTGCCAG
The DNA here is from genome assembly GCA_015143295.1 of Tetracentron sinense. NCBI lineage: Eukaryota > Viridiplantae > Streptophyta > Magnoliopsida > Trochodendrales > Trochodendraceae > Tetracentron > Tetracentron sinense. The sequence goes on along the minus strand of CM026556.1, from coordinate 22,877,939 downwards.
GGGGGTGGCAGGGGGTAAAATACCCAAATTCATGTCATTGTCCTATTAAATAATTCGTGTCATTGTTCATGTTTTTATATTTTTTATTTATTTATTAGGAAATTTTGGATTTTTTTAAAGCAAAAAAAAAAAAAAAAAAAAAAATTTTGTAGGATCGCCCGCCTAGAGGGGCGCCTAGGCGACAGAGGCCCAAAATCGCCTAGGCGACGCCTTGACTACACTGCACGACCCGACTTAAACTTAACATTTCACTAATGAAATTTAAGAGTAAACCGACCGTGAGATCCTCTTTTTCATATATTGCGGAAGCGTAAAATACTAAAGGAATTTAAAACTTTTTAAACCCTTCATTTTTCCATTCGCAATTGTCATCATATCATGTCCATATGAAACTTAAAGTTTACATAACCAATTTAACTATATCAAATTGAAATAACATAACAAAATATATAAGCATAATTAAAAGCGACTCCGTCCTTCTTCGAACGTCACTTCCAAAATCGTTAATTCACTGTTCATCTGGTGACGTAAAATGTCAGTGAGCTATGAAACCCAATAAGAATATTCAATAATATTATGCTAAATAACAAATTAGAATAAGAATAACATAACATAACATTTAATTAATCACTTTTCACCAAAATATAATATTAAAACTTTCAATATTACTTTCAACAGTTCTTTTAAACATCTTTTACTTGGATCCGGTTTATCTTAATCTTGTCTCTCAAGATGATCGCCGAAAGGTACACCTCTTTAGGCTCATCCATCTTGGAATTTTCATTAATCCCTCATGTGTTTGCCACACGGTCTTCCTTTACCTCGCCACTGTTTTAAGACCTTTTTAAGATAAATATTCTTTATTTTTCCTTTTATCTTTTCATTTTCTAGACTTATCTTAGTCATGCCTCTCAAGTTGATCGTTGACAGGTGCACCTCTTTAGACTCATTCCCTTTTGGAATTCTCATTAACCCCTCATGAATTTTTGCCGAACGGTCTTCCTTTACCTCGTCACTGTCTTGAGACATTTTTAAGATAAGCATATTTATTTTTTCCTTGCCTTTTCCTCGTTAAGACATTATAAGATAAATTCTCTTTTCCTTTCACTTGTATACAAATCATCTCATCATGATTATACAATTTCCATTCCAATTATCTTTATTATAGTTATCTTCTAAATTTTCCATAACTATAATCCTTATAATGTAGAATAACCTTTCTCTTATTTCAATTGTATCCATTTCCTAATCATAGATTTAAAAGGAATTATACACATTAAATATAAACACATCAACATAGCATCATCATACTATTTTCCAGAATAGAGTAAAATATACATTACCGTTACTTACTCTTAACCTTCATTCTATATTGCCATTTCTTTCTTTCTTTCCTTCTCTCTCTCTAATCTCTCATGGTTTGGCACCAAGTGAAGTGAGAAACTAAGGGTGGGTGTGGGGTATATATAGGGCAAGAGATTTTCCTTCATTAACTCTTGGTTCATTCCCTTTATTAATTCACGGTTCATGAATCCCATTACTTCCATGCATCTTATTAATTGGGTTCATTCCCTTAATTAATTCACGGTTCATAAATCCCATTATTTCCATGCATCTTATTAATTGGGTTCATCCCCTTAATTAGATTCATCTAATTAATAATTCATATATCTCTTAGATTCATGACACATCATACTAACTTAACCATAGTTTACATTAAACTCATGGTTAATCTTATTATCATAATTCATAATACATGTATCTTATTAAATTAGATTCTCTTCACAAGTTAATTTCATGGTTTAATAAACTAAGGTAAGTCACTAACCATGGTTGAGCATAGTTGGGCGTGTAGTACTTTCTTATTTAAAGAATTTGCCTTAACTTGTCTTTATTCTAGTGACTAGGTTCATTACCCATGAATGAATTTCCTTATAAATGAGAATCATGTATCTAGTACTAATTCCTTAAAATATAATTTCTTAACTTAGATTCATGGGCTAATTAGCCAAGGTAGATTACTAACCTTAGGTTTAACTTGGTTTATACCCTAGGGTTACCAAAGTGAGCGTGAGGGCGTGAGCATAGTTCTGATTTGGGTTCTTCCTCTTTATCTCACACATGTATCTTACTTGCTTCTCTTGTTTCATGACATCATTAATGAAGGTGCCATGTGGCACTTGTCACTATAGTTACCAAATACGGGTACGGGTATAATACGGCAATGATCCATTCGGGGAGTACAGGTGTTATAAGCCAATAACACGGTAAAAGTACGGGAAAATTAAAAAAATTATTAATAATTATAAATAAATAGGATTTATGATACCAACTACTAACAATCATTTAAGATCATCATTCAACAAAGATTTTCAATTATATAATCCCCAAAATAGTAAAATATGCTCATTCACATTCACCAATCACTTTTCAAAAAAATTACAATATAATCATCATTTAAAGTCCAAAATAGAATGTAATCTTTCTACCACTAACAAAAAAATTACAACCATGTACTATTCTTCAACATTAATAGTAGAATAGTTCGCAAGAGTTTCCCATGTAGGTAGAATCGGATTGCTCAACCTCTCAAAATAAGTCTCATACATAGTTACCAAGTACGGGTGTAATACTGCAATGATCCGTTCGGGAAGTACGGGTGTTATACGGCAAAAACACGGTAAAAATACGGGAAAATTAAACAAAATAATTATTATTATAAATAAATAGGATTTATGATACCAACTACTGACAATCATTTAAGATCATCATTCAACAAAGATTTTCAATTATATAATCCCCAAAATAGTAAAATATGCTCATTCACATTCACCAATCACTTTTCAAAAAAATTACAATATAATCATCATTTAAAGTCCAAAATAGAATGTAATTTTTCTACCACTAATAAAAAAATTACAACCATGTACTATTCTTCAACATTAACAATAGAATAGTCCGGAAGAATTTCCCACGTAGGTAGAATCGGATTCCTCAACCTCTCAAAATAAGTCTCATCATCTTCACTATAAGGCACTTCTTCTTCTCCACTAGAGGCTTCGTCCTCTATGGCTAAGCCACTTTGCCTTTTACTATCTAACTCTAGTAAGGCCAAGATTTTTTCAAGATCAGTTGGAGTCAAATCTTTTTCTTCCTTAATTGTTGCAGTCTTCATGAAATGCAAATTCATTCTAACAAAGACCAAATCGTGCAATTTCTTTGGCTCTAACCAATTCCTCTTTTTGGTGTGAGCAATATCAAACGCACTCTCGTTCCTTTCGCATGCAGAAGCACTGCATGGTTGGCTTTGCAATTTTATAGCCAACTTCTGAAGGAGTGGAACATCACTACCCCACATCTCCTACCAACATCCTAAGAAAAAATGTAAATATATATTAAATCAATTTTGTTAACTACACATTTAAAGAACTTATCAAATTTTAAAATATTGGAATTCTATTTATTGTACTTACATGGATGTGATATCTGAAGGTTTGTAATTGCCATTCGGGTAAAAATTGAATTGGACTTGCGTTGGTAAAGAAATATTTCTCTTGCAAAAGTACTCTTATCATTCTCATTGGATGTCATCTTGTCCGTCATAGTCTCTAGTCCGACTTTTACCTCCTTATCCATCTTCACAAGACCGACATAGTATAATTGAGGATTGAGAAAGGCGGCAAAAACATGTAAAGGTGAATGTAAGTTCTTATTCCACCTAATATCAATGATACCCCAAATAGGTAGGTACTTCTCAATCATACCTTTAAAAAATGCCTTGATTGCTTCCTTGGCCCTATCCATTCCCTCATAAATGTATCCTATGGTGGAACCATGATCATCAACCATCCTTAACACTCTTATTAGAGGCTCAACTATCTAAATAATCTCATTCTCATGCTCCCAAAATTGAGTCCCCTGTGTTGTGTTAGTAATCTCCCCTCCTTCCTCTGTCTTACTTTGAGGCAGGGCTCTCTATTCAGCAGAAGCAATTAACAACCTCAAAGCATTTTCTTGTTTCAAAACAGATTGATTGCAAACAAAGAAATTTTGTTGCAAATCTAGTTGTACCCGGTCATTTAAGCTCCTTTCCTCCAGTATGCTTCCTCATCAAATCCAACACATGTTGGAACCTGTACATAAACTTTGTTATTGTTCTTGCACTCTCCCAGATTGGCTTAAAATTTGAGAGTTGATCCTCCAGGATGAGATTAAGACAATGAGCTGCACATGTTGTCTTAATGATGTTCGGAAATCTCTCTCCAATAATGATACCAGTTGCCGTGTAGTTTGAGGCATTGTCATATATAAATTGTATTATATTCTCTGCCCCGATTTCTTGAATTCCAGATGTAATAAAATCAGCAATGTATCTTCTATCTTTCCTATGGTTCACTGTACATTCACTTTTCAAAAAAATTGTACCTTTAGGGCAAGCCACAAGTAAATTTATGTGGGGCCTCTTCCTCCCATCAGCCCAACAATCGGACATCACCGTGCACCCTGACATCTTTCACCCCTCTTTTATCTCTTCAATGTACTCTTTTGTGCAATCTTTTATATTCTTCAACAATCTTGTCCTAGTTGTTTCATACCTAGGAAGAACATATCCAGGCCCATGATTAGCAACACATGTGATGACTTCTTTGAATGACGCCGACCTTAACAGATTGAATGACAAATTGTTGTCAATCATAGCTGTCACCATTTTAATGTCTGTCAACACTTTCTCCATCTTCTTTACCATGGTAATAATCTTTGGTTGACCAGTAGTTTTGCTTGTGCCCCCACTCCCCATTCCAAAATTATTAGAATGGTTTACCTCTCCCGTAGTATTAAAAGTATGTGTGCTTGATGGCCATTCAGTAAGTTTTTGCTTCTTCATTTCACATTCTCCCATTACCGTTTCAGCACTTGCAAAAACAGCCTCAGGTACATTAGGACACGGCTTTACATCCCTATTTAGCATCTTAGCCAAATGGTACTCTGCCCTTGTAATTGTACCGGAAATAATATCCCCACAAAACTTGCATTTCATATTTTTGTCGGAGATTTCAATCATATACTCCCAAAATTTATCCCCCAGTCTCACCATCTTTGTAAAAATCAACACCCTATATATAAAAAGGATTACATAAACTCAATAATATCTTTATAAAATTTAATACATATCATAGAGAACCTATGGTTGTAATTTAATTCAATGCATAAATATTTTGCAATAGTAAAAAGGTTGGCATAGTAATCTGAAATATGGTATAGTAATCTGAATTTTGATATAACATTCCCACAGAAATTTTTGTAACAGTAAAATGGTTGGCATAGTAATCTGAAATAACCTCTTGATGTTCAATGTTTTTGCAAGTGGGCGGCAGCCAACAAGGGAGGTGTGATGCATATGGTTCTGTCTACAGTTTGCAGCCTTGCAGTGGATTGAAACAACTCCCTCTATTTAAAAAAATATTCATTTAAGAAAAATTAATACAAACTAAAGGGGATGTAACCAAATTGTGGGTAAAGTCAAAGAGTTTGAACTTTGAAATAGAATAAATCCAACAGTGGAAGTGTGGAACAGCCGAGCAACAGTGGAATAAATCCAACAGTGGAGCCGTGGACTGTGGATTGACTGTGGAGAGAGAGAGAGAGAGGGGAACAACGGTTTTGAGCCATAGAGGGAGAGAGAGATGAACAAGGTAGGACATAGGAGCCGTGGACTATGGAGAGAGAGAGAGAGAGAGAACCTTAGTTGGATTGAGGCTGCGTGCTAAGAGCCGTGATAGCCCTCTTCTTCCTTCTCTTCTTCTTCTTCTTCCTTTCTTCTTCTTCTTCTTCTCTTTTCTTTCCTCTTCGTGTTTGGACTTTGGTGCCCTAGGATGAGACAAAATCTTTCCTAAAGGAAGAAAAGGGTTATAAAACCCAACTTTGTGCAATTATACATTATCCCCTCCATATAACTTTATAAAATCACAAATGAACCCTCCAATTAAGTACACGCATATAACACGGGTGTTATACGCATTTAACATGGGATGCGCTTATTACATGCGTATAATATGGAAGTACGCATATTATACGGGATGCAGGAAAAACATGCCGTTTAATACGACATACCCCTCCAAACGTATTATACGCATATAATACGTGTATTATACACATTTTTGGTAACTATGCTTATCACCCATGATTTAATCTTGATCATCCATCATGCCACATGATCATTTGTAATTCCTATTTGTTTCCTTGATTAACTCGTCTAGTTAACCTTGTTAACTCATGATTAACCCATCATCAATCTCATGATTAACTCCTCATCTAGTTCATGATTAACTCCATAGTTACCAGAGCGAGAAGCGAAAACGATAAACAAAGCGAAAGCGAGAAGTGGGAAGCGAGACTCAAAAAAATCTTAGGAAACAGGCAGCGAGAAATGAAATATATGAGATATAGGCTCCTCATTCCCGATATGTTATTATGGGTAGTTATATCTTTGATTTTTATCTTACATGAGATTTTTGTGGGAATGTAGGTGTCTTATGTTCCAAACTGACAGTACTTGCTTAGAGTCTATACCCTAGGCTATAGATTCTGGGCTACCTCTTCACTTCACCCATACAACTCCATTTGACTACTGAAACATGATGGAAGCGAGCTTCCTAAGAAGCTAGTCGTCCGAGGAAGCGAGCTTCCTAGGAAGCGAATATATCTGAGGAAGCGAGTCTGAGAAACGAGCTTCCTGGGAAGCGAGCTTCCCACTCTGTACATAGCTTCCTTGCAACTATGATTAACTCGTCATCAAACTCATGATTAACTCATCATCTAGCTCAAAATTAACTCATCATCTAATCTCATCATTTAATCTCATGATTAACTCATCATCTCTTTCTTGACTAACTCAACTAGTTTAGCTAACTCATGATTAACCCAAGATTAACTCATCATTAACTTTCCCTTCATTAATTGGGCGTCCCATCCTAGGATGTTGCCATGTGGCACTTGCCACATGCTTTAATCTTAGCTAATGTCCTTATTATCTACATGTATTAATACTAAATTTAATACATGGTATATAAGCATATACTTAAGCAATATTTACCATTATTAAATCATATGCTTAAGTAATAATAGGAATTACCAATATTAAATCGTATACTTAAGCAATAATTAAGATATTGTCTTTATCAATTATATACCAAATATTTTTATTTCTAAAAATATACAGGTTATTACAGCTAGAGCGGTATCCGAAACCGCAATCTAGTAGGCAATTTGATTCTCACAATCCTGCCTATAGGTCCACTCCCCCTGTGGAGCTACCATCAGCTCCTGAGTCGCTTGTGGAGCTACCACAAGCTCCCGAGTCCCTTATGGAGCTTCCACCAGATCCTGAGTCCCTTGCGGAGCTTCCACCAGCTCCTGAGTCCCCTGTGGAGCTACCATCAGCTCCTGAATCCCTTGTAGAACTACCTCAAACTCCCGAGTCCCTTGTGGAGCTTCCACCAGCTCTTAAGTCCCTTGTGGAGCTTCACCAGCCCCTAAGTCACTTGTGGAGATACCATCAGCTCGAGTCCCTTGAAGAGATTCCACTAGTCCCTAAGTCATTTGTAGAGCTACCACCATTTGTGGTGTCAGCAGTCCTTGCATTTCAAGAGGTCTTCCCTGAAGATGTACTAGATGGGCTCTCACCAATGCGTGACATCCAGTACGCACTAGATCCCATTATCATAGGTCATCAGAGTGAGTCCACAGATTCATTTGCACAACAAATTCATGGTTTGCATGATGAGATCGAAAAACAAATTACAGTCAATAATGAAACTTATAAAATATCTGTTGATTCACATCATTACAATAAAGAGCTTCAAGTGGGAGATTATGTGATGATAATGGTATCACAAGCCCGTAGTGCTGGACCACATAAGATCTTGAAGCGGATTGGTCCTAATGGATATGTGGTAGACTTTCCACCTAACGTGGGTACTAACCCAATATTCAATATGGAGGACTTGTTATTTTCAGAGGTCTAGCAGCATCAGCTACAGACCCATATGATAGCCCACATGATGACCTTCCTGATGAGCCTAGTCCGGACTCACCCTTCACCTCAGGCCCACCTCCCCTAGACCTGCCTCCCCCAGACCTACCTTCCCTTTGTGATGAGCCCCATGCTGATCCTATTCCAGACCCACCCTTCAGCTTAGACCCACCTCCCCCAGACCTACCTCCCCCAGACCCGCCTCCCCCAAACTTACCTCCCCTTCGTGATGACTTCCATGCTAATCCTATTCTAAACCCACCTCCCCTGCCATTGCCTCCTACTCTAGACTCATTATTTTCCCCAAGTCCACTTCCATTATTATTACCTCCTTTATTTTCATTGTCTCTACTACTCATGCCTAGCAGTACAGAAGAGATGGAGGATGTCTTGGAAATTCACATGGTTTTTACTAGACACAAGAAATATCACAAGTATCTCACCAAGTGGAAAGACCGATCGGGATGGATCACGCCAAAGACAGATTGTAGGTGGCATTCACAATGGATCATGCGGGACGAGTTACAGCAACTTCTTGACTTTTTGAAGCAGTACGACAGTTTCATTTCGTTAGTGGCAAAATTTTCTCAGCCGAGGATAGTTGATGTGGACATTGGAGTTTGATTTTGTTTATGATGGAGATCCACCGTTGGATCACGACCTGGAGAACGATCGACCTTCGGATTGAGAGAGCGATCGAAGGGCTGGGAATAAGCCATAGATGGGCATGGGCAACCATAGTGGCTGGCCCACCTCTTTAATTGTTTAGTTGTTTATTTTATCTAGATTGTTTTTACTTTGTTTTATCCCTTGTAGTTAGTTTATTATGAGAGAATATAATAAGGGTAGTTTTGTATTTTTCTTTTAAGTAACGTTTAGTCTTTTGTTTATGAATACTCACTTTGGAGATTAGAAATTTACAGAACTTTTATGAATGACATATGAGAGCTTTTTTTGGCATTCAGAATCTCTTGTGATGTCATGGTGTGATGTCAATCTTGGAGTGATTCCAAGATAATCTTTCTATTTTCTTCTTCTCTATCTCTCTCAAATCACTATTCATGGTTACTGTTCATGAGTTACTATATTCTCAGCATATTCTCTATTGTTGGTCCAGCAGATCTGCACCATCCTATTGCTGTTCTAGCAAATCTGAACACATATCCTTGCGGTCCCAACAGTCCCAAAGCTTTCCCATCATTCCCACCCAACTCTCACAACCTTCCCCTTGTTTTACAGCTCTTCCCTAACCCTAACATTGCCGCCAGCAACATTCTACAATCCCTCTAGCCCATACCCAGGATGTTGCTAGTCCCCCAGCCCTCTACCATTACAACCGTCAGCCCCTCCAACCTTTTCCCTGGCCTAAAATAACTATCCAAGGCCTTCTATATTACTGCCGCAAGCCCCAGATCATGTCCTGCTGCTGTAACCTTTTCCCAGACCCAAGACCTTGCTGCCACAAACCCTGCAGCTTTCTCCTATTGCTGCTACAGACCGCTGCAGCCTTCCTATTGCTGCTGCACCAACCTTTTCCCCTATCTTTTGGCTGCCCCAGCCCTCCTCAGTCCCCCTCTTGCTGGTACAGCCATCTTATCCGCTTTCCTTTGCAACCATACTTGTCCTACAATATCAAAACCCTAAAACAGTATAAATCCTAACCCTAGATTTAATCCTTTCCTCTATTTTGTTGTTGGTTTGTGTTAACCAACTCCATATTAATTGAAAAACAGACCCCCACATGCATATTTTAACCTATAACCATTGTTGAGCCTAAATTGATTTTCTTGAAATCCTCGATTGACAAGAAATTCTTATTAACTATTGGTTTAAATCCCTAAGCTAGTGGAAGTTCCCACTTCCATTACGATCACCCAATTCAGATTTGAATATTCATTATTGCAGGATTGTGACTTGACCTAGGGTATTACTAATACCCTTTTGGGTTTTTTTTATTGTAATTATGGAATCCTAAGTAATTTTATTATTTTCCTTATCACCACAATTCAATTTTGATATGTCAATCATTTCTTCCTAGGTTTATTGCATTGTCCTGCATCACCCTACTCCTCTCCTATTTTCCTCAAAGCTCCAAGGAATCCACTCGAATACCCTTTATTATAGCCCAACACCATACCCCAATCCAAGCCCAAAGTGACTTAGACTTAGGAAGTAGGTAACCATCTTAGGATGGGGGTCTCAAGGTGCATAACACCTTCCATGGGAATTAATCAAATCGCTTACTTAGAATTTCAAGTAGTCCGTAGGCCATTATCCATTTCGATCATGGGATCCTATTTACCCATAATTAAATAGGTGGCGACTCCCGAATAGGCGTTTAGCATCGTTCCTCCCATGGTGTTAAAAATCGACTCAATTCGGTCAAAGTTGACCAAATTGAGTCAACTTTTGTGGTGTCTGAAGCACAATCAATTTGTATTTTAAAAATACTAGACTTCGTGATAAACTTCGGTAAACTTCAACCGATATTATTAGTATATTATACCCATAAGGTCTTTTTAGTAATATTTAAAATTGAATCATTTTCAAATAGTATTTCATAAATTAAAAATTATTTTACTACTAATTTCCTCTCTTCACATATTGATTCAGTCCTGTAAAAACATTGTGTCCATCAATTGCAGATTGATATAGATTTAGAAACTAAATTGAATTTCAATTATTTATCAACGATAATATGCATTCATTTGTTTTTCAGGTTTCTAAAACAATTAACATGGATAATCATTGGAAAATAAAGATTATAAAATGGTCTTACATATCCCCTTCACTTGACAAAGATGATAAAATATAATTAAAAAAATTTGACAATATAGAGAAATATCAAGAAGAAATTGCAGCTCAGACAAGTAGACAATGCATGTCACTTAATATGATTCTTACATTTAAGTATTACAGGCTTGCATCAGTAATATAATGAATTCTATATCTTAAGTATTAAATCTCTACAGTTTCATCTAGATTTTCATTGTTTCCTTAAAGTTTCCTAGACTTCTTTAATTTTCAAATTACTTCATTAGACTTCGTTAAACTTCATCGAAACATGTCAACCTCCTTAGCAACCGAAATTTATGCCAAATTCAAAGTTCAATACATACAGTAAATTCCAACACTCATGGTTATTTTAGTCTTTTTACAATTAGTGTTTCAAATATTTAAAGCTTCTTTTTGTGATAAATTTCTCTGTATTAAAACTCGGTGAGTCGACCCGAAACTCGACCGAGTCGACTCGACTCGGCCAGGTTTCGAGTCGAGTTTGAGGTAAAACTCGAAAATGACACCAAAAACCGAGTAATTTGCCCGAGTTATGAACTTTTTTTGTTATAACAAAGAATCGAGTATACCAGCCTACCCGAGTCACCAAATTATTTTTTTCTTTTTTTTAACACACCCCACCCACCATTAGTATAAATAGGAAACAAAAGGGGGGTGTTTAGTATATAGTGAATTATATATCTCGTTTTAGGTATGTATTATCATTAATTTTGAATTTATACCATATATATAGTATTAGAAAAATATTACACATGTCCGAGTTTTAGGTGTCATTACTCGAACGAGTTTTGGCTGAGTTTCCGAGTTAGACTCTACTCGGCAAGGTTCCGAGTCGAGTGGAGTTTTCGGGTTTTAAAACACTGATAAATTTTAGTTTATGAATGAAATAAAATACTATTGAATATTCTCCGGTCATTGAAAATTGTGAGATGCCATGGGAGTAATTCCCACAAGGTTTAAGCATAGTAACGAAGTCGGGGATTGGGAATAATTCGGTGGGTGTTTAGTTCAAAAAATATCGGCAAAATTGAGAAAATTAGAAACAATAAAAAATAAATTTAATAATTATAAGAGAGTAACATGATACCAACCATAGTTACCAAATCGGTATTCGAGATTTATTTGTTTAGGAAATTTTCATTATTTTTTGTGGCAAAATTTGGAAAATTTTAAAATAAATTGGTAAGAAATCAGGAAAGATATGAAAAATTATTAAATAAGATTACTAATTATTAAATTAAAAACAAACATATTTCATATAATTGATATTTATTCAGGACTTTTTCAAATAGTCGTGAATAATTTGTGTTTCATTCGTGAAATTCACAACTTCTTGAAAAGTTGTGATTTTTTCAAAAAGACATGAATAGTTTGAGAATTAATCGTTCACTGAAAAAGCTGCATATCATTCGGGACTTTTTGAAAAAATCGGAGAACTTTGTTTTTACTTCTAAGGTATTTCTTCTAATTTTCTTTCCTCCCTCCATTATTCTTGATTGATTTTTCTGTTTTCTCTTATAGGAAACAACAATCAATCAAAAGCCTAGCCCTTCTCTTCACCCCCCCCCCCCCCCCCCCCCCCCCAACCCGCACAATCTACTCACTGCCGCAGCCAACCCTACCCCTTCTCCTTGCTGCCACAGGTCTTCGCTGTTATCCAAGTCCAGCCGCAGATCCTCCCTGCTATTTCCTTTCAGCCACAAGTCCATCCTCCCTGCTGTTTCTCTTCAGCCGTAGGTCATCCTTGATATTTCCCTTCAGCCACAACCTGTCTCTACCCTTTGTCCTTGTTGCCGCACCAATCCCAGCTCCTCCCCTTTGCTTGCCAACCTTCCTAAAGCCTTTAAAACCTGTTGTCTCAGCCCCTTTACTTGCCAACCTTCCTAAAGCCTTTAAAACCTGTTGTCTCAGCCTCCTACTCCATCCCCCATTGCACATACAACCCTTCTACAATTTCAAAACCCTTAAACATCAAAGTCCCAAAACCTTAAACATTAAAACCCCAAAACCCTAACCCTACAACCCTTTAAAACCATAGAAAATGTTAGACAATCTACATTGAATTAAGAGCTAACCCCTAAGCTTGTAGAAGCATAGACTCCTATTCAACCCTCACCGATATAACTAAGGGTTGTACTGTAGGTTTGTGATGTGGCCTTGAATCTTCATAAAATTGCTTTCTAAATAATTATTTGTGATAAACTTTTTATAATTTTCCTTATTCTTTCTCATTCAATCTTGATCTCAACACACTGGATCTTAGGTCATTGCATAGTCCTACATCACCTTCCATACATAACATCAAAATAGGAAAGATTGCCTAGCGAGATAGAGGTGATGAGTACACCCAACCCCATCTTTAGCAATGATTTTATAACTAAAAAAATAGTTGATTCAATAAGCAAAACCCACGGTGGGATTAGGGATAATAGTCGAACTCTTGCACTATTGGTTTGTCTGTAACCATCTCGAAGGGCATGAAAATCCAGCATTGACGAAAGGGAGAGAGAGAGAAGTGTAGGAAAATGTAGGATCGTTCGTCCAAATCATCGAGAAGAGGCAATCGTGGATGTAAACCAAAAATTCATGGTCAACCCCCTTGAGCTAGATCCGGGTGATAGTAGCTTAATTTCTCCATAAACTGGCACCCATTATATAGTCATAATTCCTCCTTAATCGCAGAATTCAATTTATTTTTTAGAACTCTTACTATAGGTGCAACACCAGACATTGCTAGTTTGCTACCCCTTCAATAGGTTAAGAAAACAAAATTTTCAAATGAGGAATTTATGGTTTATACTGGTTCTCAAGGGAACGGGGAAAAGTAGTGACATTTGTCACTACCATAGTGGAGCTTAGAAGTCTTTGTCTGTCACGCCCCAAAACGCCACCTAGGAGGATGTGAGATCTTAGCACGTGACTCACTTAATAATCATCCTGTTAGAGGCAATTAAGGCACACTAAAATTGTGGACCTAAAAATTTTTTCTTCAATTAATGACATCAACTAAATGCATAATCCAAAATCAATAACCAAAAGTAATAAAATCTTTGATCATCCATCATGATCATAATCATCAAACTAAACTGAAACATAAGTGTTTATGATGTCACTAAGAGGTCGTCCTGAATTCTTCAACTACTAATGAAATAACTTCAGTAATTGGGCCATTGATCAAGGTCCCTTTCTTCCTCGGGATAGTCACCTTCGGGTTCCTCGATATACTCCTCTTCTTCCCAAGTTCCGGGTGCGCAGATGTCAAAACCTGAACCTGCCGACAACAAAAGTCATCGGCTGAGTAACGAGTTACTCCGCGTATATAACAGATCATAATAAACAATATAAAGAATAACAATTGCATACATTCCATCACTTCATACATCCATTTACATATAAAATCAGAGTGCGGTAAATAAACATGTCCATTATGTCAATTTCTTTCTTTTTCCTTCTTTTCATACTTTCTCACTTTTCTTTCTTTTCTTACCTTTCATATTTCATACGTTATCATTACACCAATACTCATTCGCATGCATTTGTAATAACTTAAAATACCGCTTTACCGTATAAGGAAAGGGGTTACTATACTTTACTTTACCGAGATACCACCTTTCGTACATTATCCGGTACGGACGGCTTAGTACATTTTCCGGTACAACGGCTTACTTACTTTGGCATATATCTCGCCCTTTCTGATGGTATCCATTGGTGCACAACACAACATACATTATCGTTTTCGTGTGTCTTTTTCTTTTCTTACTTTCATACTTTTCTTACTTTACTTTTGGGCTTGCTTACCATCTCATTAATGTCTTTAATTCTTTTTCTTACTTTTACAAATTTTTCATTCGTGAGTGCACAATGATATACCTCTTGTTTAAATTGCACCCAAGACTAACCGTCGAGGGTCATAGGACATCTCATCATAGCGTCTCATACCACTATGTTAACCAGGCCTAGGCAAGCTCGACTTTCATCAGAGGTTCGTTTACCCAATAGTATATCTTGTATTAAAAATATAACAGAAACACACAATTTATCGTATTTCTTATAATACTACAATCAAACATCACCGATGTTATTAAAATATTCTTAATTTACGAGCTAACTTACATATCGAAATCTCCTATTCGTTTTAATTAAGATTAACGTCTTAATTATAATGTCTTTAATTAATAATAATTCTCTTGGTTTTAAACATAAAATCAAGCTCACATATTGTTAAAATATCACAAATTAAATCATCCATTCCATCTCATCCATCATCTCATTCTCCTCATAACTCCGAATACTTCAAATAATTTTCCCATAGGTATTTTACATCCTATTTTTAACCATCAAAATAATGAAACCAAAATCATAATTCGATTCTCCACATCCTATTTTTAACCATCAAAATAATGAAACCAAAATCATAATTCGATTCTCCACATCCTATTTTTAACTATCAAAATGATGATACAATATTATACATGGGTTCTTCACATTCTATTTTAACCATCAAGAAACAATACATCGTAGATAGGTTCTTCACATCCTAGTTTAACTATCAATAATAATACATAAAAATTAGGTTCTTCACATCCTATTTTAATCGCAAAAATACCAACTGAGATCATAAACATGTTCTTCACATCCTATTTTAATAGATCCATCAACAATAATATGGGAACAACTATAGTTCTTCACATCCCACATATTCATACATCCTTGCCTAGATTCATTTCTTTTTATTCATTATTTAACTTAAATACTCAAAATATTGAATAATAGATTCGTTATTTACCTCATTTGATCGTATCCCTACGATCTCTCGCTTGCAAATAGGGTTCTACTTGATCTTCACGCCTCCTTTTCCCTTTTTCTGCCCGAACCTTTGAACTCCTTCAATCCCTCTCTCTTTGATCCCTCAAAAACTTCTCCCTTTCTCTCTTTTAAGTTTTAGAAGGCTTTGGAAAACCCTCCCCACGAGTATAAAGGGGTATTTATACATTGGGAGCCCTAGGGAATCAAAAAAACACGAAAAGGCGCAAGTTCGCCGCCCAGCCGGCATTTTGGGTGATCGATCGATCGCCGGCGCTAAATTTTTTTTTTTTTTTTTTTTTAACTTTTTTGCTACTTTTTGTTCTTCTTTGATTTTGTGCAATTTATCTCCATAAATTACTAAATCAAGTGAATTAAATGGGTTTTGAGATTCAATGTTTTAATGCATTGGTTTCTCCTAGGATTTACACATCGTTTTAAGTACAATAAATCAATAATTTAATTCATAAAATTTATGAAGACCATGAATTAAATGCGGGTCATTACAGTGTCTCAGGCTAGCATTCCTCTTACTTTTTAGTCCTTTTTTTTTTTTCAAAAGAGACCAAACATTTTTATAACCGTTTATTAGTGTCTCTTCCCTTTGGTTTGCAACTCTTCATACGGTTTGTACAACCTTTGGTCTTGGTAACCCTTCAAAGCAGTCTTTTAAAAGCCAAAAACTCAACTCAGCTTGGAACTTTACTGAGTCAAGTCAACTCGAAAACTCAGTCAAAACTCGTCCGAGTATGACACCTAAAACATGGAACAAATATACTATTTTTTCAAGAGTCAATCCATGGGTATTCCCAAACATACTCCTGAATCCTAATCGTCTATGGCTAACACTAAGGGTCAAGATTGATGTTGAGGTGGCACACTTTTAACTTGGCATATTTTGTCTTCTCTAATGCCACATCAGCTCTAGTCTTGACCCCTAATTATTTGAATTAAAGGGTTAGAATTCAAGAGTACTCTTGGAGTATATTTGGGAGTACCTATAAACTGACTCTTTTTTCAATATATGTTATATAAATATATATGGTATAACATAAAAGTTAATGATAAAATATACTTTAAATGAGATATATCTATACATATAAATGTGTATATATATATATATATATATATATGTGTGTGTGTGTGTGTGTGTGTGTGTGTGAATTAAAATATACACAAAATTACATTTATATTTGCTGGATAATTTTCAAATTTTTAAAATTATATGGTTTAGTACATAGTAACAAAGTCAGTGTTCTGGAATAATTCGGTAGGCGTCTAGTTCGGACATAGCTATCAAGTCGAAGTTCAAGAATTATTTGTCTAGGAAAATTATGTACAAATTGACCGAATTTGAAAATAAATTTTTTTTTTTGATCGATAACAAGAGAATATATTAATCAAAAGGAGAATACAAAGAGCACATATGAAAAGAAGAAAAAGTTTACACTAGCGTAAACTGAAATGACTGAATGGTAGAAAAGAGAAACCCCACTATTTCTAAGATCAATAGACGGATTCGAGCTTAAATAAGGAAAATAGAAGAAGAGGAGTTGTCAAAAACTCAAAAATTCCTCTCTTTCCAAATGGATCATGATATGGCCCCACATAGAACCGCCCAAATTTCCCTCTTGGCACTATCCACACTAACCAATGACCAGCAGGATAAGAAATTCTGAAAGGAAGAAGGAAAGACTCAAGTCACACCAACTCAGGAGAGAAAGAAACCTCATATAACACCCACAATAGGACAATGCATAAGCAAATGGTCCACCGTCTCTTCCGCTTGGAGACATAGAAAACATCGGTTAGTCATCCTCTACCCTTTGTGCATTAAGTGATCACAAGTAAGGATTTTATTCAAAGATGCATTCCATAAAAAGAAGGATACCCTTGAGAAAATCCCTGGATTCCACACAATCCAATGAGGAAGGTACTAACTTAAGTGATGGTAATAGTGAGGTCACTGAAAATCGACTATTGCTGTTTTTGGACCAAATTCTAAAGTCTCGCCCTTGGGTGCTCATAGGGACAAACGCAAGATACAATAAGAGACGACCCAAATCCTTGATTTCCCAATCATTTTGATGTCGTCTCAACTTTGGACACCACACGACCCTATCATCCTGCAACTCAAAGTAGTCCGCCACTAGAACATCCTTATCTATTGCTAAGAGGAAAATATTACCAAAGGCATCTTTAGTTTCCCAGAACCCCTCCAAAGATCTTTCCAAAATCGAACCTCTGACCCTTTGCCTACCTTGAATCTGAATTTGGGCACAACTAGATTTGCTACCGACATGATACCCTTCCATAACCCTACCCCATAAGACCTATTTAACTCCCGCGAAACACAACATGAAACCTTACCATATTTTACCACAATGACAGACCGCCATAAGCTCTCTTTCCTTCCTAAATCTCCATACTTATTTTCCTAACAACGCCTTGTTTACCTGGACTAAGGGCTTCAAACTTAGTCCCCCACTTCTCTAAGGATGACAGATATTAGCCCGGGGTACTAGGCGGTACCTAAGCTATTGTCTCAGTCGTTCCAGAGAAATTCCCTCTGCAACCTTTCAAGGAAGCGGCTACCGACCTCAGGATGGTAAAAGTAAACATAAAGTGTGAAGACTACTAAGGGTGTGTTCTTGATAAGGGTTAACTTTCCTCCTTTCGATAAGAAAGATGATTTCCAACCTAATAATCGATTGATGAATCTTTCCCATATTGGATCCAAACCGGTTTGGAATTTAAAAATTTTTTAAAAACCCTGAGGGGCAAGATACACAGATGGTAACTATCCTACCCAGAAGCTAAACTCTCTACTTCTAGCACCTACCCAACACTCACAATTTCCAACTTTCCCAAATTAACCCTCAACCCTAAAACAGCCTCAAAACACCTAAATAAACACTTGAGAGAGATCAAATTCTGATACGAGGCTTCACAAAAAATTAGGATATCATCCGCAAACTGGAAATGAGAGATACGTAGATGGCCCTTACCTAACACAAAACTACCAAACATTAGGACTATCTGCTCTAGATAACATTCGACTTAAGGCCTCCGAAACTATGACAAAAAGGAACTGAAAAGGGGGTCATCTTGCCTCAGACCCCTAGAACTCTAAAAATAACCCACTGGGCTTCCATTAATGAGGATTGAAAATGACGCAGAGGAAATACATATCCTCATTCATTGCCTCCACATGGTCCCAAAGCCCATCCTCCCCAACATGTAGTCCAGAAATTCCCAATTCAAATGATCATAGGTTTTTTCCAAATCGATTTTACATAAGAGACCAGGCACCTTCAATTTGAGGTGATCATCTATGCATTCATTGGCAATCAAGATGTCATCCAGGATATGCCTCTCCCCTATAAATGTACCTTATTCTAGAGAGATAATGAAACTCATCACCACTTTTAGCTTTACAGTCAGAACTTTGGAAAGGATTTTGCAGATACTACCAACTAGACTGATGGCCGAAAATCTTTCAACTCTGAAGCACCCTCCTTTTTGGGAATTATGACCACAAAGGTATTGTTGATCACTCTATCGAACCTACCCGTATTATATAGTTCCTTCATGACTTCTAGAAAATCGCTACCCACTATATCCCAACAAGATCTATAAAACTCAATGGTAAACCCATCTGGCCCGAGGGCCTTATCCCCGGCCATGCCTCTCATAACTCGCGACACCTCAAAAGGCCCCTCTAGATCGTCTCGATGCTTTGGGGGAGAAATGCAAATAGGAGACCATCCAGCTGTGAGAGCCATTTTTCCTTTTCCCGATACAGGTCTTTATAGTAAGTTACAATACTATCCCCGATTTCTCAGGTTCCCTCCGTCCATATTCCATCCACCCTCAACTTAGAGATAAAGTTCCTTTTTTGTGAGAATTGGTCATTCTGTGGAAAAATGATGTCGATCACCCTCTTTCAACCATCTAACTCTAGCTTTCTGCTTCCAGCTAATCTTAAGACTCGCAAGCATTCTAATTTCTTCTCCTCCTTAACACGAATGACATCAATAGAAACCTCTCTTAATTCCTCAATAGTATCTAAGTCACCAATTTCCTGGAAGAGGGATGCTAATCTAACTTGGACATTCCTATAGATTTCCTTATTCCACGCCTTTAATATGATCTAGAGGGCCTTAATTTGAGACCAAATCTAGTGCTAGCTGACCCCCATACACCCGTATCTTTCAAAACTCCAGCCACTATCTCCTTGAATCCTTCATCCTCAATCCACATGTTTTCAAATCGGAAATGCTTCAGCCCTCCCTTAAAACACCTTGATTCTAAAATAATTGGGATATGGTCCGATAAAAGCCTGGGGAGAACCGATTGGATAATATTGGGAAACTGATTTTCCCAAACCAGACTGACAAGGATTCTATCCAATCTGCTCGTCCTCAAATTAGACTCTGATTGGGACCACGTGAATTGGGCTCCTCTTAGAGGGATATCAATCATATCTAGCGGAAAATAAAATCCCCAAACCTTTTCATTTTAGCCCTGAAGGCACAATGCCCCTTGAGTTCATTTGCTTTTGGTTTAATATGGTATTGATAGCAATAGTTGTTTTTCCTTTTTCTCTCCCTAGGTGACTTAATACTATTAAAGTCACCTCCAGACACCATGGGCATGGGACATCCCATCTGACACTAATATCACCCAATTCCTCCCAAAAATCAGAATCATTGACAGAACCTAATGGACCATAAACCCCAGTGAATACCCAGTTGAGATTATCTCCGGCCAGCCATCATATAATCGATATCGAGTAGGGCTCCTAACTCAGACTCCAGCACCTCCATTTTCTCCTTGTCCCAAAGTAATAGAATACCCCCAGAAACCCCTAGTGATGGTATTGCTAGCCAATCTGGAATTAAACCTTCCCATATATCCCTGATTAGATAATCCTGAATGACCTCTAGTTTGGTTTCTTGAAGACATAGAAGATACTAATTTCTTTAGAACCCTTCTTTTCTCCGCTAAGTCGCTATCCCTAGACATCTAACACTCCAAGATATAATAGATAGACCTATCATCTAGGAACTCTGCAACCCTCCTTAAACTTGGACTAACCGACACACCTCTAGGCAACCCTCTATCGTAGTTGATATTGCACTCCAATCTCCTCAACTCCGAGGCTGAGATTTCACCCCGGTCTGTTGTGGATTTCGGGGTGTTATCCACCAAATCCACTGCCCTAACACCCTCGAGCTGCTAGAACAAGACCTTAGCCTCCTCCTCGTGCCCCTCACAGGAGACACCTAAAAACTTGCCAACACTCTCCAGTTGGTAAACTACCCGATACGGCTCTTCAACCTGATGTAACAGTCTCCCCCTAGGAGACCCAAGGTCGACAATGGGAATCGAATCTAAAGGCACTGGCAATGATCTAATGGTACCCTCAATAGAACTACAGTAACCCTCACTTGGGTGAGACGTTTCCCCACTACCCTTAGGCTCATCGAAATGTGGTATCACAGCTCCATGGAAATGCACAATTGTTTAAGACTCCTTGCTTAATGAGCACATTAAACTCACTCTACCTACCCTATCCACAACATGATGGATAGAATGAGTAGAGGGAGAGGAGGGTGAAGGCATACCTCTCAAGGGAAGGTCGGTGATTACTTGTTGATGAATGTTCTTACCGCTGACAGGCAATTGTGGAGAATTAATGGAGGACTTTGAACTCGAGATTGGACTGGCTTGAGACTTGTCACTCCTTCCCAACTTTACTTCCTCAAAACAAGCTGGACGTTGACATGTGGAACAATCCCCAGTTAGAAGATCCGTGTTTGCCTTCATCGCGCCACCTAGACCTGGATCGAAAAGATATAAAGAAACATTCTGATCCGCCAGTGACTGATCTCGATATAATTCAGGCTCCTCTCCATCTTCTTAAATAACTTGGTTCTCGATCTCAAGCTCACTGTACTCCTGTTCCGAGCATCTATTTGGCATGATACCCTGCCCAACCATCTGAATAATGTCAGTGACTGCACAAGGAGGAGCCCCTGCATTGCTGGCGATTGGAATGAGCTCTTCACCTCCAAGGATCCTTCCAAGAGCATCCGAGATGCTGAAACCAACATCACTAACACTCTTAGGGCAAAGAGAGAATTTCATTATGATAAATAACTTCCTCTACCATTGACATAACCCCACGAGGCCGCTCATCTATAATCTCCCCTTTTCCAGATTTTTTAGGGACCGCAAACGCAAAGAGGTTGAGGCCTTCGACTCCCTAAAACTCAACATCCTCCTTCCTGTCAATACTCAACACCTCCTAGAGGTTCCACCTATTCTCTAAACATGCATCTGAACTCGAGATCTCTTCAACTCGCCTCTCTACTATGTCGATGTCAGGGGCACTGAAGTCACTAGCCAAGGAGGAGATGCTGCAACCACTTCCAGAACCGCGTCCCCCTTCCTGATCTGGAAACATTCCGATGGATTCTGGCAGAACAGTATTGGAGGAAGGAGAGAGAACTAGATCCCCCATTAAGATGTGCAGGCTCCTGCCTCGCTCGTCTTCCCTTCGGCGCCCTTCCTTTCGTGATTAAATCCCAACCAATCTATAATCGGGTTAATTCCAAACGGATCTGAATCCTCTAAGCCCAAGCCCAAGACATGTTCTTGCTGGATTGATCTAAAATCACTATTAGGTGGCACTATGGTCTCCAACACGCTAAAATCTAGCTCCTTTATAATATTGGGTTGTGGCCCAAAGCCCAACTCCACTTGAGGCTTCAACAGATCTAACCCTGAACTAGGCCCAAGGGCCCTTCCACCAACCTCCTCACCCACGGTATGAGTGCAGCCCGAGACTAATTGCTTGGTCGACAGATTGCAGCCACCTGCAAGGTGTGAGATAGATTGGGGGGTATAAACCCTAACCCTATCGTCTTCTTCACACAGAGACCTCACACCCCGAACTAAATCGTCCCCAGCCGATAGTGACTCACTCCCAAGGTTTCAAACCTCAAAGCAGCCATATTCTTAGCCTTTATTTTCTTCTTCCTAACATTCCGCAGTTTATTACGCCTGATTTTCCTACCATTTGCCCCCAACTTCATCTTTGTTTTTGAACTCATCTTTTGGCAAGCCACCTCATTGGTTCGTACTTTCCGGCTAAGAATTTCTTCTACCTGATTTGGCACGTTGGGATAGGCAGATTTCTTTGATCTGACACACTCAACACATGGACCAGAATTCTGGGCAGAAATGATATCCTGATACGAAGATGCATCCTAGTTGAGATTGGCTGTTTCAAGAAAGAGATCCACCGTGCGATGCTCGTCACGTGGATGTTGTGGGATGGACAATATCGTCTCTAGCACCATTGCCAATCCACCGGGAGCTCCATTGAATCCAGTAAGTCCTTGCATCTGCAACAAACCTTATCATCCCAAAATGAAACCTCTACGGGGTAAGAGATGGAGTGGAATGTAACAAAGATAACTCGGGGAATCTCCCGAGCTTCGCCCCTTACAAATATATTTGATGCTGATAGATCAGAGAGGTCGATTATTGACCAGTGGATGTCTAGGAGACCACTACAGATTTGGCCGATCTGTTGGAAGACTGAGCTCACCCAAATATGGAAGGAAAGACCCTTCAAAGCTAGCCATCTGGATTGGAGAAGCTCTGTATAAGACAAAACATTTGACCCCGGCTACCAGCGATGGAAACCCACAAAGGTGCCAAGACTCATGGGAAATCGACAATTGTTGCAAATTTTGGAGATGTTTGTACCGACTATTGGGTGAAAATTGCTCGATTGTAATCAAAAGGGTGGATGGGTATGTTATTTTTTTTTTTCAAACATTGTTCTAGCAACCTCACCACCTCGACCCAGAGATCTATAGTTCCCGACCCGCCCAGGGAGCATACCACTGCATCGCCCCATTGATTAAAAGCTCCAGCATCGAAATCCACGACCACCTTCTGTGAGTTCTTGTCCATCACCACATGGGTTCTAAGCCCAACCAAAGGCTCTGGTATTGGCGTTGCCTCCTTGCTTTATCTCGTAGTACACCAGGGTGCAGGGTTTTTAATTTTGGGTGAATTCGAGTTGAAGAATGTAAGAGCTCCCAGAAGTGCATCCCAACCAGATCCCCTATCACCCTTAGGGATGAAAGTCGTACCACCAGCTCCAGAGCTCAAGAATGTCTAAAAACCATATACTCACCTCTTACATTGGACCTCTTTTCACCAACAATGGTACTCTTACTCCCTCTATATTTTCTCAACAATTACCCCTTTGCCTCGAGGAAATCCTTGATACTTTTCTCCATCCATCAAAGGGCCTCCTCCGGACCCACATGATACTCAGAAAGCTCTGTTTACTTCGTTTTGTAATTTTAACCATAAATCTATCACTTGAGTCTAAACCTTGCAGATCAAAGGCCTTAGCTTCTACCGCAAATCGATGAACTCTTGAAGACATTTCCATAATACACTCTACCACAAGGATAGTTTCCAGCTATGGTAAGGCAGAGGGACTCATTCTGTTAGGTTTGATCTAATGACCAGACCAGTTAAGAAGATGACCAGCCTTGAGGATAGTCCTTTTAAACAGCTGGTCAAGGGATAAACCCTAGATGGGCTAATACCTACCGCCGCACTCGGATTGCTCAACAAATCTTACTGGAAACCATTCAGAGCCGCTTGACAATGTGGTAAAACATTGGGTAAGATATAACAAAAGATTAAATAAGATTACTAATTAATAAATTAGAAACAAACATATTTTAAATATTAAATATTTATTCGAGACTATTTCAAAAAATCGTGAATAATTCGTAAAATTCACAACTTTTTGAACCAAGTGTGATTTATTCAAACCATCGTGAATGGTTCGGGAATTAATCGTTCAATGAAAAATTCGCGTATTATTCAAGAATTTTTGAAAATATCGAAGAACTTTGTTACTATGGTTTTATATGTACAGGAGCTGAACTTTTGAAGAACACAAGAATAAAAAAATCATGATTTCGTGAGATTATACAACCATAGCTGTGAGATCATTCCAAGGTTCGTAATATCGACAATATCGGCGATATATCGCCAATATTTGTCGGTATCAGTCACCACCGATGTATCTATACGCTGTTAAACAAATTTTACATGATATCGTGAGTTATTGCCGACATATTGCCAATTTCAGCGATATATCGTCGATAACTCACCGAAATTGACCGAAAGCCATGAATCTCATTTTTTCCCCATTTTTGCAGTGTGCATGCAGCATCCATCCAAAGACTAAAAAGAAATCAAAGGCTGAAATCAATCTCAGTCCTCACTCCATCACTCGGCCATTGATTTAGAAGAAGAAAAAAAAGGGAAAATGGTTTGAGACTTGAAAGTAGAGAAGAAAGAAGAAGGAAGAAGAAGCAAGAGGGTCGTGGGTACATACCCATCACCGTTGTCGTGGGTTGTAGCCTTCGCCGTTGCCGTGGGTTGTGTAGCCGTCGCCAATTGCAAAAGCCAACGCCAAGGTTGACTTTTCCCTCTCCCCTCTTCTTTCCGAGCTCTGCCTCAGAGCCACTGCTTCCCTTTTTTTTTTTTTTGGTTTACTCATGTCTCTGATCGAAGGCTTGGTTGGGCTCTTGACTCTTAAGTAATTAACCCTAACAAGGGTTTGCTAGTACCACTCTCATATAACATACTTCACTCTTTAGTAATTAACCCTAACATGGATTTGCTAGTATCACTCTAATATAACGCACATCACTATTTAAGTGTTTAACCTAATAAAGGTAATGTTAACTTCACTCTCATTAAACATACTTTCAAAGTATGGGGGCTTGGGCTTTTAAGGGGTTTAACCTAAAAAAGGGAATGCTAGTTTTACTCTCTTTATAAATTATAAAAGAAGGTAATGCTTAAAAAAAATCACTATCTTTAAACATAATTCCTTCATAAAGAAAGACATGTATCTAGCAAATTATGTCCATTAAGACTTTTTAGTAATATTAAAAAAATTTCTTAATAATATTTCATAAATTAAAAAATATTTATAAGTAATAAGATTATGCTGGTAAGGGCTTTTTAAAATATCCTAACACTTTGATTAATCTTATACACCCCAACTCAAAAAAAGTATTAAAATACTTTTTTCTAACGCTTTAAAAAAAATATAGATAGAAAAAAAAACATTTGTATTTGGTATTTTGGCAATTGGCATAGAGGTCTTGTTTGATTACATGAAACTAGTATTCACCTAAACAGCACTCAATAGACTTAGAGGTCTTGCTTGTTTGCATTAGATAAAAAATATATATATTAAAAACTTGAATAGGGTCCTACACTTTTAAATAAAATTAATATGGGTTGAATTATAATGTATGTTTGTATTGTTATGAATCTTATAAATTATGAATTTATGATTGATTGAGAAATGAATGCAATATGAATCAATCATACATTATTGGCACTCGTCAGAGCACATCTTTGCGCTCTTCTCATTGCATCTCTTATGTACATTGTTATTTTTAAAAATGTTTTTATTCTCAAGAGTGTATTAACATCTATTTTAACATTTCCAGAAGTTTTACTGCAAAATTCCATATTTTGCCCAATTTTTTGTCATTTTTTCCAAAAATCACCGATAAAAGATATATCTTACGATATATCTTTTTTCCGCGGCTCGACATGTCAAGCGATATCGACATTTAAAACCTTGGATCATTCAACCACAGCAGAGTTTGGCTGTATTGGCTGGTATAATAGTGAATTTGGTTGTTTCTCAACTGATTTTTTGGTAAATAGAGATTCCCTCCCAGTCCCAATCAATGTTTTAAAAAGCATGCAAGGCTTACGCCTCAAAGCTCGCCTCGGGGCGAAACTTAAGGAAAACGCTTTGAGGCTTAACCATGAGGCTTAAACGAAGCATATGCCTCCTGCCTTGAAGCTAGCATTATGTCTATGACGTATGTCTCATACAATAACTAAAATTAGGTTTCTAACCATAATTAAGACTTAAATATCATTTTTTAAAAAAATTATTATTTGTTTCAACCAATAATAAATAATATTTTATTTATTTCAGATAAGACATTGAAAATGATGATGGTGATATTAGTTTCAATTAACACTTAATTTATAATGTTTAACTTATTTAGACTTTTTAAACCTTTTGAGGCTAATTTGGAGAAAAAAAAAAGTCTAATTTGGAGCCACTGGCCTACAATGTAGTTCATGACTTATTTGCAAGTTTTTTTAACTAAAATTCTAAATCCACCGCATGAATTAATGATTGAACATCACCTTCAATATGTATATGAATAAAAAGTAAATCCAAATTTCAGCATTTGCTTGCATTTCTTATCTTTATTTTTTTTATAGTTAAATAATTTATATAGTATTTCCTATGTGTACGTGTGCGTCCACACGAACACAATACAAATATATATATATATGAATGTATCTTTCTCTCTCTCTCTCTCTCTCTCTCTCTCTCTATATATATATATATATTCATATATTATAATCCTTCATTAACTTTTTTTATAATTTTTCATATATTTTATTTATTTATTAAAATGAGAGAGCATGAAGCTTTCTTGTGAGGCTTAAGCCTCACGCCTCGAGGCTTATGCCTCATGCATCTTGAGGTCCTAACGCCTCGCCTCACGTCTTCACGTTTTAAAACATTGGTCCCAATAGATAAACAAAATAGTGCATAAGTTTTTACAACAATGCATAAATTTTTCACAACAAAAAGGAAAAAAAAAGCGTAACTCGGTCAAGTCGATCGAGTTGAGTCAACCGGTCTATCTCAGCCAAGTTACTCGCCTTTGCTAGGAGAAACCGAGTTTATTGGCGAGTCGGCTCAAAACTCAGTTGAGTCAAGTTGACTCGCCGGATTTTAAAGCAGTGTTTTAGAGAGACTTTGTCTCTCCAAAGGGTTGCTTTAACCTCTATAAAAAGGTAATCTCTCCCCTGTGATGAAACCATCAAATTTCTCTTTGCCCTATATCTTTCTATCTTCTCTATCTAAGCATACTAAGAAATAAACAGTATTCTAGAACGAGCTTTTCAATATAGCAAATTGAACTTGTTAAACAACATCCTAAGTTGTGTATGATGTATCTTGGGGCCTATTCGTTGACTTGTGAATGGACGAATAAAGGTTTAAAAACAGCAACATCTACCCTTCGGACACAGACTTGCTATCTTCTTTTCTATTTTCTGGATTCCAGGTCCTAACAGGCTAACACGAAGTAGTCTCCAAGTCCTAGAAATAAAAATCGCCGAAAATTAAACAAAATGAGCGACATGTATAGGTTTTGATAGTCCCCTTTACGATATTTATACTAATACGAAACAGACGAAACATATTGTTTATTAGTTATTTATGTTTTAATTAATTATGCATTTGTAATTGAGTTTGCTACTTTGTTTTTGAGTCGTTTCCCATGACTTTATATTTGGTTCCTATAACTCATTTAATTTCTTAAAAAATTTAATTTAATTTTCTTTAAAAGAACAGTATATCATACAAAACTGATACCAAAACCAATATGTAGAGGTTTTGGTTGGGACCAATACATCCTCAAAACCGTATTTTTAATCATTGCTCCAAGTATTTTTACTAAACTTTGTGCTTGATCTTAGGAATTGTCCTTTTACATTTTCAATAATTAGGATAAAAAAATTTGATTTTCATGAACTAGAGTCAGATAAAGGGGATGTTAAATCTAGTTTGTTTCCCACAAGTTCTAATTAATGCCAATTCGCTAGTGAAGAAGTAAATCAAATAGAAGGGAAAAAAAAACAGTAATTCCCAAAATATGAATAGATTAGTCGGAAAGACTCACCGAGCTTATGTAATCGAGCAACGCCGCGTTGGCTTCTCCTTCCTTTGCAGGTGCGTCTATCTGCACCCCTAATCCATCGCTACTGAAATCTGATTTCATTTGAAACAATCAACGTATATATATTTTAGTTTTGAAACCAAAGAAAGGAAAGCAGAAGAGAGAAAGGGGAGATAGAAGAAGAAAGGGGCAAACCTGTAATTGTGGCGATTTTGGAGCCCGGTTTGGCATGAATGGTTATTGCGACGGAAGAGGGAGGAAGGAGACGAATACATGCAGGGAAGTTGGTATTTGAAGCAGAAGCAGAAGCAGAAGTCTGAGTAGAGACAGCTTCTTTCGTCTTTGATTTCCCCTTCTTAGCAGGAGCCATTAATTTTCCCAATTCTTTTTTGGTTTCAACTTTCAACTTTGTAGTTCTAATTTTAAATTTTAATCCCACAATTAAAAATCCTTTCTTTATTTGCTTGAGAGACAGCGCACCATGGTCACAGTTGGACCTGTGGTGCAACTATGAGTCTATGACGGGTTGACCCGAATACAATTGATGCCAGTACTGCTCCATACTATGACGAGAACTTGTTAGTGAGGAGTCAAATCGATCGGCCCTCTCCTCTTATTTCTCAATATTTCTTTACTCTTTCTTTTTCTGTTTTTTAGATGAATTTCTTTACCCTTTCTTTAAGTATAGGGTTGATGATCTCTCTCACACACCCCTTTCCATGTAACCAAACAAAGGGAAGTCATATCCATGACTAGTGGTGTCAATGGATATGAATCATTTGCTCGGATAATAATATAAATAGATATCATTGAACTTGATTAGTACTTTTACTATATGTTTATAATTTTATACGAATTCCAATATTTATATATTAGTTTCGATAAATATTTAACTGTTATATAAGAAATTTCTATATGTATACATAATCATTCTACTACTTATCCATAAGAAGAGAGGGGGTGTTATTCATAGGATCTACCAATTGACAGGGGCAAAGCCAGGAATTTTTCCTTGGGGGGCCAAGTATGGGTCTTGGGGGGTTCGGGGCGTACCCTTGATATTCTTTTTTTTTTGGGCAATGGGTCCAAGAGAGCTATTATTTAAGTAAAAATCATTGTATTTTTAAAAAAAAAATTATATTTAATATATAAGAAAAATTATTCTTTTCGACAAAATGCACGGGCCTCTACAACACCATGTGTCCTTTTTTAACAACCACTAACTTTGGATTCTCTCACCTTAAGGTTCATCCATCTAACTTTGGTTTTTAGAAAAAAAATATTAACCTTAAGTTGATTAAACTTAACCATAGTTAAAGGAGGACCCATCAGCTTATGAACTTCTTTTATAAGATATTTTCCAGAATCTTAGCTGGTCGGTTGGCTTTCATCCTCCTCAAAATTGTTTCAGAGGAACAATCAGGATTTATTAAAAGCGGGAACATCACGGATAATATCACTATTGCTCAAGAAATGGTTAATGAATTAGACAAGATAATTTTTTGAGGAAACCTTATCATTAAGCTTGATATGGCTAAGGCGTATGATCGCATGGAATGAAACTTTATCTTTGAGGTGTTGAAGAAGTTTAGGTTCAGTGACAAGTTTATCAATCTAATTCATGGTTGTCTTTAGAACCAAAGTTTTTCACTAATCATCAATGGGTCTTTACATGGTTTTTTCTCCAGTTCTAGAGGTCTTCGGACCCCCTCTCGCCAGCCCTCTTTATCTTGGTTGAAGAAGTTCTTAGCAGAGATCGTAAAGACATATCATCTCTTCAGACTTCTTCTTACTCCATGAGGAGAAATGGATTTGCAGTTTCCCATCTTTTAACTGCGGATGATATGTTCATTTTCTGCAATGATAGTGCTAGAAGCATTAACAAAATTTTTGAGTTTTTATCAAAATATGAAGATTCTTTTGGGTAAAAATCAACAAAGATAAAATTTCACTCTACTACTCTGACAAACTCTCTACAACTAGAAAAGATCCATCTCCATCAGAACTGGATTCAATTTAAACATTTCTCATTTACATACCTAGGAGTCCATTTGATTAAAGGTCGACAAAAATTATCTTACATTCTCCCCCTCATTGAGAAGCTCCAAAACCATGTATCTGGGTGGTCTGGAAAACTTCTTTCTGCTAGAGGTCGCTTAATCCTAATTAAGCATGTGCTTTCTTCTATCTTGATCCACATTATTACAAGTAATAGTATTCCCTTTGGAATAGCTTCTATGGTCGATAAAATTATGGAAAATTTTTTCTAGAATAATTCTGACTTGAATAGACATCGTCATTGGATTAAGTAGAACAAATGATAATTGCCGTATATGGAAGGTGGGCTGGGTATTAGAAAGATTACAAATTTTTCAAAGGCTTTTCGTGTTAAACAAGCTTAGAGAATTTACCCTTCGAATTGTCTTTGGGCACGGTTTTTCAAAGCCAAATACTGCTTTGATCATGTTTGGAATGTTTTACCCATCCGGGGATCTTCAAAACTTTGGTCAGCTATTTGTGATGTCTTTCACTTAATGTTTTCTAACACTTCAGTTCTTATTAGTAATGGGGTTAAAGCTAATTTCTGGTTTGATCGTTGGTCCAAGGAAGATCCTCTTATCACACTGGCGATAGGAAATCCTCAAAGCAATCCTTCTATTGCTCAACTCCTTAATGAAAAAGGAGATTGGGATCTTTCTCAGGTGAGTCACTTAATTATGACTCTTACCATAGAAGATATTAAAGCTACTAATTTCACAATTTATGATGAAGAAGACAAATTTGTTTCAAATTCCACCTCTTCTGGAGACTTCTCAGTTCAGACTGCTTGGGATATTTTGAGGTATAAAGGGAAAGATCTAGAATGGACAAAATCAGTCTGGAACTCGATTGTCCCTACAAAAATTCATGTTTTCTACTGGAAAATTATGCATCGTGTCATTCCAATTGATTTTACGATTCAAAAGATTGGCATTCCGCTAGTTAGTAAATATTGTTGTTGCAACTCTTCTTGTGTTGAGAGCATTAACCACCTCTTAAATAATAGTGGGCTAGCTTCTTTAGTTTGAAAATATATCTCCTTGTGGTGCTTCATTCCCTACAACAATTATGATTCTATTCAATGTACCTTAACAAGGTGGTACAGAGCGGCCTCTTCTAGGAATAATGATCTTTTCATACTCATGTTAGCCTTGATCATTTGGATTTAAAGATGTAGGAGGAAACATGAATCTATATCGTGCAATGCTAGATCCCCCATTGCCTTCATCACAAAAAAGGTGTGTGATATTGATTCCTTCTATGAGAATAAAAAATTGGCTTATCCCCCTTATTTCCTACTAGAGCTCCCTCTCTTAGTAGATTCCGGGTGGTTTATGTTAAATGGCTCTATCCTCCTCGAACTAGGTTCAAATTGAATGTAGATGGTGCTTCCAAAGGTAATCCTGGAGGAGGGGGTATCATTAGAGATCACAATGGCTATCTTGTAGCTTGTTTTTTCCCTCACAATGGTATTTGCTCCAACTATATTGCGGAAACCCGAGCTCTTCTAGATTGTTTATATCTTTGCAAGAGACTTCATATTCACAATGTGATCATAGAATTTGATTCTAAGAGCCTGGAAAAGGCGTGGAATGGAAAAGCTTCAGGTTTTTGGAAAACTTGGTATTGGGATAAAAAAATAAAGACTATCATGGCAAATGACTTCTCTCTAAATCATATCTACCATGAAGCAAATACAATGATTGATGAACTGGCTAATATTGGGTGTGAAAGGATGACTTAGGGAAGTTTTAATATTCATAATAATATCCCAAGAAAAATTAAAACTCTGATGTAGCTGGATAAAATAGGTTTAGCGAGTCTCAGAAATGTAAGAATGTAAAATTTCTTTTTCTTTTCTCGAGTCTGTAGGGGTAAGGTTTTATGTCCCTCCCCCCCATTTTTATTTTATTTAATAAACAGGTAGAAGTCTGCCAAACCCCCCTCTCCCCCCAAGAGGTTCTTATAAAAAAAAATTGGTTTTTTCCCTGGATACACCCAGAATTGCTTGGGGGACCCGATATACACCCATTTTTCCAATATTTACTTTTATACACCCAGCGACTTTTGGAATGACATAATTGCCCTTCTCTCTTTCTCATCAAAAATTAAAGAATGTGGAGGAACTCTCTTCATCTTCCTCACGGCAACACCCATTTCTCCAGCCCAGTTGCTTGCTCATTGCTCGTGCCGCCGTGATAGTATTTCACCAACCAGTTGATTTTTCTAGGTTTTGTCATTGCCAATGCTTTTTGCTCTCTTGATCAGATGATGATTGGATTATCCTCTTTTTGACCTTTTTTATATGATTTCTGAAACAATTAATATGAAGAGAATAGTTTCAGATTATCCTAACTTGATTCTAGAATAGTTTTCAGATTATCCAAACTTGATTTTATTAGATACATCTCTTCGGTGGAATCATCCATTGAAACACCGAGTCCTTGCCTGGATGTATACTATGGCATTATGCTTAATAGAAGAATCATTTCTTGGCTTCCATCATTATGTTGGAATCCACACATAATTAAAAGAAAAAAGGGAATAAAAACAAAAAATGGAAAAATGGAAAGTAAACGGAGAAAAAACAGAGGTATTCTGGAGATAGCTTTTCCTTGAAAGCTTTGCTATTGTGAGTGCAACGTTGGGAGCAGTAGGAGCAATGGCCGTGTTGAAGATAACATAGCTTTCAATGGGTGTTCTGGAGAGGAGTGAGGAGAGAATGAGGAAAAGGAAGAGAATGAGGGTTTCTTAGGTATCCCCTTCACATTCTTAATTTTGGTGAGAAAGATAGCAGGGGCAATCATGTCATACCAAAAGTCACGGGGTGTATAAAAGTTAACATTTAAAAGGCAGGTGTATATTGGGTCCCCCAAACAATTGAGTGTATCTAGGGAAAAAACCCAAAAGAACATTATTATACAGAGTGCAAAAGTTCTACAACACGGAACTTTCAAGTTCCACCAAAAAATGCAGATTTTTTAAGTTCTATACATGTGGAACTTCTAATCAAATTGAACCCAAAAATTCTGAGACACCATCATATAAAATGGTTAGAAACCTCCTCACCTCTCATTCCAGACTCTTGCCTCTTGTTTCAAAATATTAATGTTCCGGACTTTTAAAAGTTCCACCAAAAGAACAGACAGATGATGACTAACTTGATCTACTCTATTTGGTGAGGGTCTGCCTAACCATTGCTTACCTTCCCAAAAAAATAATTCTACTACACATTTTGATTACAGAGTCATCACTTATCAAGCTTGTTTGCTTCTCGTATGGCATTGTAAATCCATGCTCACATTCCCTCCTAATGATATTAGATGATTTAGGCCTTTTTCTGTAATATAATCTATCATATGAGGTGTAGATATCATCTCTACTACCATCATGTAAATGTCTGTTGAGCAAACAGGAAAAACATCATTCATACATTTACAGTAATCCACAAGACCAGAAAGAAGCTTG
Source organism: Tetracentron sinense (assembly GCA_015143295.1). Taxonomy (NCBI): domain Eukaryota; kingdom Viridiplantae; phylum Streptophyta; class Magnoliopsida; order Trochodendrales; family Trochodendraceae; genus Tetracentron; species Tetracentron sinense. The sequence goes on along the minus strand of CM026556.1, from coordinate 22,843,952 downwards.
ATTGAATTGTCAAAATATAACACTTCACAACCTAGAAGATGTTCGTAGATCTGATGGGGTATATTTATTTAGTTGGGATATGGGTTAGTCTAAGTATTCGAGTAGAAAATGTAGCAAGAAATGGTAGAAGATATAGCATATATTAGACACTGCCGTTATATAATATAATGGAAAAGATTAGTGTCACTAACATATTGTTTTAAAGTGTAAGATGATCAAACAAAGCTAGTCAATGCCTTATGATCTCTATTACAGGAGATGCTGAAGATCATCAATGTAGGGTCCATGACAATGTCGAAGAAGTCTCGCCTTCCTAATTCAGAGGCGAAGAAGCGTACAAGACAAAGTAGGGTTTCATCACTAATACATGTGTAGATGTGTTCCTTATTGTTAATTGTAAGTTGGTGTTAGTTCCCAAACACATCTTTGAAAGAAATTGCATGAAAGCATGGATTGAACTCAATATATGTAAGTGTTGAAATTCTCTACCATTCATTATCAAAGTAGAAATTCCATCTAGACCAAAAAAAAAAAAAGCAATTCCATTTAGAGCTCACTCTTATAAAACCCACTTGCAGAACCTATTGATCTAACTGAGTTTGATCCATTAGTTCAATTAGAAATAGCTCTCTGTTGCAACCTTGAAGTTGCATGTTCGACCCTGGCTCACTTACCCAATGACTCTGACATGACGAAGCCAGTAGATAGAGCCAGAGACCATGAGATGAGATTGAACCAGATATTAATTAATGAAGTAGTAATAAATTTCAGGAGTTTTCATACTAAAACTATTTTAAACGTATGTATATGTCATTTGGGTTAACAACCAATGTAAATTTTTAGGGAAACATTCACCGTGTACAATTTTTCTCATTTCATAATTACTGGAATTCATCAAACCCATAAAACTGAAAAACAAAACCAAATGGGAAAACATACACGTTTCTATGTAAGTGTGTACTTATAACATTTGGGTTAACAACAAATGCGTATCAATAATCAAGAAAACAACCCCCATTGACAACCATTCACACTTCATCTCACCTGCATGCTACTTATATGCATCCAGGAACAATAACACAAAGGAGGGAAACGAGCCAGATCATCCAGATTTGATGGTATGAGAGAAGGATGAGGACGGTGATTCCACCGTAGTCAGAGAGAGAGAGAGAGAGAGAGGCATACCATAGTCCAAAAGAGGCCTCCGAGATTGAAGGGCAAAGGTGACGTGCAAAGGTTGTCGTCGCTGTGAAGAACTTTTCACTCTTGAGAAAACCCCAAAGGTGATGTACTCTTTTTACTCATAAAAAAAATAGTTCCTAAAACTATACAAAATTACTCATAGTTTCTTACTCCCAATTGAGATTATTTCTAGGAATTGTTCCAGATTCTGTGCCATTCAAATAGGTTTTTTTTTTCTACCGATATCATTTACCTACGGGGTTAGTTGTTAGCTTGGGGATTGGAGCTCTTGTGGACTCGTCACCCAGGGATTGGATCCCCAGACCTCCCTCAAAGAAAGGCCACATCCCACCACTGGTGCAAGAGGTGGGGTGTTCCAAACAGGTTTCTTGGATTTTTAATCTTTGTAATAAAAAAATGTTCTCCCCAAGTGATGCCAACCGGCCCTATGAGACTGGTAGAAGTGATGTTGAATCTTAATCTTAATGTTGTTTTAGGATGATTCAACTTGCCATGAAGGCCAGATTATCATAGGCAAACTTGCGTCATACCAATGCGAGCTTGTAACTCCAGAGTGAGATATCTATTGTGATAGACTACATGAGAGAGAGAGAGAGAGAGAGAGACTTTTCCAAGAGATTGCCCCAGGCAGGCTTAATTCTCTAGTGCTACAAGTATCACCAATAATCACCACAAGAACAAATCCCATTCTCAAACCTGTGGAACCTATTGGCATCTCTAACCACAAACACTCTCTTCAATAACTTTGACAGACCCTTGATGAATTCATGACAATCTCCACAAACCCTCAAGTTCTTGAAAACCCTAATCACCTCTCCCCCCTTTTCCAACCCACCACAAAACAACCCCAACCCAATAGCCAACTTCTCACTGTGAACTCTCAAGCTCTCCTCCTTTGACTCCTCTTCCACATCATGCAATGCAAACTTCACCCATAACCATACCCTGTCTCTTCTTTCATCTTCCTCTCCATTCTCTTCAGTACCTCATTGATTCTCTCAGTAAGCGGGTGACTGTCGTTTCCTCCATAGAAAAAATGCACCTCCTTATCAATCTCAATCCAACTCTGGCTGGCCTCTTTCTTCAATCCCTTCACCTTCATCACCTCTCTCACCCTCTCACATTCCCCCCACTGGCCAGCCTCCGCATAGATATTCGAAATCATCACATAGTTGACTGGATTATCACCATTCACTCTTAACAGAATTTGTCAGAATTCTCTGCCGATTTCCAAGTCTCTATGTACTCTACAAGCACCAAGTAAAGTCTGCCATATCCCTGCAGTTGGTTCAAGTGGCATGTTTTCTATAAGATTCTTCGCTTCCTCTAAACACCCAGCTCGGCCAAGGAGATCGACCATGCAGGCGTAATGCTCAACTTTCGGCCTCATCCGAGGGTCATTTAGCAGTCCTGAGAAATGCTCCCGACTTTCTTCAATGAGGTCGGTGCGGCTACAGGCCGAGAGCACAGCCAAATAAGTCACCTCATCGGGTACAATATTCTGTGATTGCATTTTGTTGAAGAGATGGATTGCGTCTTTGCCATATCCGTGCTTTCCATATCCAGTGATCATCACTGTCCAAGAGACCACATTTCTCGCAGGCATTTCTTCGAAATACCTTTCTGCTTCTTCTGATAATCCACACGTGAGGAACATATCAACTACTGAATCCGCCACTGAAATGTCTAGACCAGATGGGAACTTAATGGTGTAGGAATATACTTGCTTCCCTTGCTCTACAAGCGTGAAATAAGCAAAGATACTCATAATGCTTGAGAGAACAAAGCCATCAACATGAATTCCGGTCTCCCTGAACTGCCTAAACAAATCCATGGCCTCTTGTAGGCTTCCTTCTTGAGCATAACCTAACAATAATTGCTGTCCAGGAAATCACGTTCTTCAGTTCGATTTGATTAAAAATTTGTCTTGCTTCAGATAAGTTCCTGCATTTCACATAAAGATCAACAAGTGCACTTGCAATTATCGTTTGAACCAAAATTGGGAACGCTCTTGTGATTTAAGGAAGTATGGATTTGGGTTCCTTCCCAAAGTGTCCGAGCCCACTACAAGCTTTTAATGTACTCCCGAATGTGTATTCGTCTGGGATTTCTCCTTGTTCTTGCATTCTCTGGAACAAAAGCAGAGATTTACTACAATGTCCTTTATGGGTGTATGCAGCAATTATTGCATTCTAACTTATGAGATTTCTGTACGGCATTATATCGAACATTCATGTCGCTTCTTCAATTCTTCTGCATTTTGAGTACATATCAATGATTGAATTGCCCACAACCGGGATACCTTCATATCCAGTTTTAAGACAGAGAACATGTATCTGCATTCCATTCTCAGGGATTCCACGAAATCTACATGCTTTAAGATTAGTCGAGAATGTGAACTCATTAGGTCCAACTTCCGAAGACCCAATTCGACAGAACAGTGATAATGATGCCTTGGCATTGCCCTGCTGTAAATACCCACCCATGAGAGCTGTCCACGAGATGACATTTCTTTCCAGCATTTTATCAAATACAACACAAGCCATGTCTGATCTACTGCATTTTCTGTACATATCTATGAGGACATTGTTAATAATCAGATCAAGTCCAAATCCCATCTTCACTACAGCTGCATGAATTTGCATTCCTTGATCCAGTAATGAGTACTTTGAACAGCTCCTCAGGAGCTTTACAAACCTCTGCCACTGCCATTAATGAGAATGAAGAATAGCACCTCGATTATCAGAGAACTGGAAGATTAATTCGTACCCTTTATGCGAAACTGCGTTAATACGACAGAATTGATGAAGATCCACGCCCACATTCTTAAGTACTTCCTATCACAAAGCAACTTTCTGGTGATGAAAATGGTCAATGCATCTGATATCAGTGGAGAAAACAAACTATGCATATGTACCCTTCAAACAGATGTTTAAGCTGACTATATTTATGTAAAATGCAATGATCAGATTTTATACCCATAACCACCTTTACAATCAAGCTGTCACTATATACAGGCAAATGCTAAGACACCCAAAAGCTAAAAATTCCTGGATGAGGGATTAGAGTACTTTGATTCCATGACAAGGTATTATCATATCAACCCAAGTGTCAAACAAATGCTAAGACCCCCACAAGCTAAGAATTCCTGGATACGGGATTACAGTTCTTTGATTCCATGACAAGGGATTATCATATCAATCCAAGTGTCAAACATTATGGATGTGCGGTAGTTCTTCTGGGATGTTCTGGTTACCTTGATCAGGCTTTTGAAGTCAACCATTTGGGAGTCGTTACTCCGTTCCTGCAGAACTCCCAACAATCTTAAGATCACCATAACAGCGATGGAGCACCTTCTAGAGCTCGATCCAGATGACACGGGGTACTATGTCCTATTCTCCCATATTTGTGCGGACCTGGGGAAGTGGGATGGTGGGTCAAGGATATGGACATTTATAAGTAAGAGAATGAAGAAAACCCCGGGCTGCAGATTGATGGAGGTTAACAATGTGGTTCAAGAATTTGTAGCTGGTGATGATTCAAAACAATTTTCAGACAAGATCTACTGGATGCCAGAGCTGCTGGCTTTGCAGCATAGTAGAACTAACACCTTAACTGAAATAGTGATGGAGGATATTGCAGTTTCTGAGTTCGAGAATCAATCTTGGCTATGAAACAATATTTTGACTTATTTTATAATCAATAAAGCCTCCTTTATAAGAAATTCAGAACGGTTTGAACTCCCCCAAGTTCCTTTTATCTCTCTACTCATCTTCTTAAGAAGTCATTCTGATAAAACTTATCGAAGGAGGAACGATTTGTTGTAAAGGTGTATATATTCATGAGCTCTGAATTTGGAGATAATACCAAAATGAAACTGAATATATTTTACTAATATGCTAAAACCTGGATTTGCTAAACCTGGATTTGTACAGAGTTGCCTTGAACGCATATCAATGCAATCAGGATGCAACTCAGGAAGGATGAGCTGAGAAAATGGTAGGCCCCTACACTTCTTGATGTTCTGTAGTAGCTGAAATTTTTTAACAGATTTTAATGAATCAGATCAGAGCCGGTGATTTCAGAGGATGAACATGTGAGTGTAAAGAAAAGGACTACCTGAACACTATTACTGCCATGGAAAGGTGGATAACCATTCAGAAGCTCGAAAAGAATTGCACCAACACTCCACATGTCAACCTGAATGCAGACTAATGATATTAATCCACGCCATTTTGGAAAATAAGAAGTCATCAACTTCCTTACCTTTTCATCATATTTTTGAAATTCCAGTACTTCTGGAGCCATGTAAAATGGGGACCCACAAACTGTCTCGGCATAGTCGCCTGGATGTACAATCCTGTTCTTGCAACCAAAAACAATCACAAATTACAGTGATTAGGTGTTTAAATAAAATGTTTAAAAAGTGAGTTCTGAAATTAGTTCCTTTGACTATTATCACCTCGAGAGACCAAAATCGGCAATCTTTAGCACAGCATCAGTGTCAGGGGTGGATAGTAGAATATTCTGCTCCAATATAAGCACCCAAGTCATGTCAGTGTGAGAAAGTTTGATCTCTCATGCATAAAAGAGAAGAAAAAGATTGGAAAAATGTGGTGGTGTTATACACCATATACATAGCCCATCGAATCATCAAACAGGAGTGGGGCTTGTTCCTGGCGGTCACCTTCTGGATGGAGCATAGATATATAAAAAAAAAGAACACATACTGAAGGGAATCTTAACTGTTCAACAAAGGTAAAATTTGGATTGCTGAAATATGATTTCTTGATCCGTCACTGAAATCTGTTTAATGAATTATAAGTAAGATTCATAAGATGATAATTTGATCTGCATAAGTTCTGGACAACATCATATCCAAGAGGTGCTCCATCTAATAAATGATTAGGATCGAAAAAGTGACCCAAATGTATGGTCCATGGTGTCAGCATGGCTTTCTGTACCTCTGGTTTCAAGTCGCGGTGGATGATGTGATGAGCATGTAATACTTCTAAACCCGCTCCTGCAACAAAGGTATAAATGACATCTGATGGATCTTATCTAAAACAGAGAAGCAATAGCAGCAAGAGAGTATCTGTAGTGTTGCTTAGTCTGTAAAGAAAGAACTACCCAGCTGCTGTGAGAATCTTTTGGCAATCCTTTCTTGAACTCTCCCATGTTTCTGAATGTAAGATGCTAAATTTCCCCCAGCACAGAACTCGAAGACCAGAAATATGCACCCTTCAGCCTGAGGGAGAAGACCATAAACTTTAGGCCTCGTTTGAGTGGACTAACTGAACAAAAATGAGCTTAGAGGACCTTCTCTTTGGTTTCAGTTTGGGCAAATACATAGAAGCAGTAAATGGTTGCTTTCTTTTTCTGCATTTTTTATACAAGCTTCTTTTCCAGTTTGTTCGTCGTATGAACTGCTGATTTTATGGTGCAGAGGTTTGAAAATTGTTCGTAGTAATCATGTAGTTGAAGTATTTCGTTGATTTTCATAGCATGATTTTGGCGTTTATCAAAACAGAAGTTGGGATAGTCGTCACTGTGGTCAAAATGTCGCCTTGGCAACGCTGGGCACTCACTAAGACAATTTTGTCTATTGGTGCCTAGGCCTCATCTTTCTTACATTTAGGCACTAATGAAAAGGCACTCGAGACCCACAAAAAGTTAAACTTTATATATACACACACACACACACACACACACACACACACACACACACACAATTGTATATAATCAAACATTCTTACTTAAAACAGATTTTATGGTTTCTGCATCTAGCTCTCTTCGCTTTTCCAAATTATACTCTTTACTTTTTTGCAGTGCCATTTCAGTCATACGCATGCTTTCTTCCTAATTTTCAATCTTTATTCCCAATACATATGAATAACTTCAATTTTTATAATAGTAATCGATGAACTAAATTTGGTCACACAGTCGTCTGTCTGGATGCTTTAATTATACTGGTAGTCTCACAATTTGCACGAAGCAGAAATTGATGAAATTATGTTAAAAGATTCAGAATAACTTGCATGAGTTGAGCCCTTCAATTTTACTTCTGAGAGCTTTGTTGTCATGTCAGACATGACGTAGTTATCTCTTTCCAAGCATAGTGACGATTGTAATGAAGCAAGAGCTCAAGAGTGACAATCACCTTGAAAATTTTGAGCCCATAAACATTCAACTGTTTATGTTCTGTTAATGAAACAGTGACGATTGCAAGAAATAACTGAGAACATAGATACTTCAGCTCATCGAATCCTCAGCTACAAGAGTAAACGAACAACAAGAAGCCCCTGGTCTCAAAACAAGCTACAATAAGCTAAAATATCATTCTAGCTCTCCAGTAATTATGAAAAAGGGATGCATCATATTAAAAATTCTACCATCCAAAATCTAATTCAGTAGATTCCTTCATATACATGACTCTAATCATTTCACCAATCGACATCCTACCCTGAAATTTAAATCAAACCCCTGAGAAGAAGAAAAATAAACCCAATATGTGGAACTTTGTCTTATTGAGCTCAATTTACCATATTTTACAAGATACCCATTTACTCTAATCAGCTCATGAATTGATATCCAAGAACAAAAGTTTCTTTGGAGACCTCAAGAGACAAACTCTAATCTAGCCAAACAAGCGTCCATGAAATCTAAATAATTGGATATTGCGAGCTGGGTAGCCACCGAACTGGTGAATCATATCAGCAATCGATTCCCAAAAACAAATTCCCTTTTGATAATAGAAAGAAACAGAAAAAATCAATTGAAAACTAGGTAAACGAAATGGGTATATGGGTAAGCACAAAAATCAGAATTTACGAACTGGGTAAGAAATGAAATTGACGAACCTGGATTACGTTGATGAGGCGAATGATATTGGGGTGTTTGACACTGGACAAGAAATTGAGCTCGCAATCCAAGCAGTCCTTGAGGTTCCTGTTGAGTTTGGAGAGGTAGACCTGCTTTAGTGCCACCTCTTCGCCGCTAGATCGGTGCTCCGCTTTCCAGACGATCGACTGAGGACCTTTTCCTACTCTCCCTCTCAGCACATACTCTCCAAGATTGGCGATTTCAGACAGCTTCTCTGTAATTTCATCTTCCATGTTTCATACTTGGATGAAGCTCTAAAAGAGAAGGTCTTGAAATCCACCCTTTCCTAGTAGGATTTTTTTCAATGCACATAGGGTATGTAATTTTACAATACCCATATATCCCAACCGTCCAATCTTGAGATGGACGGCTGGGAAGTTGGCTAATCACTAGAGTATTTTTTTTATGAAAACAGGATCCGTCATGGCAAGCGGTTCATCAGAGAAAGTGTCTCATGTGCTCATCTTTCCCTTGTTGGAAACACAAACTTGGAAGTCTCTAGTGTCTAACCTCATGATGTCTCTACACTCCTGGAGTTTCTAGAATTTGGTAGAAGCATTAATAAGCATTTGACTTGGAGACATGCAAGGATTTTCTAGACGATTGTTGTCTTGAAAAAGCAAGAAATTTTGGAAGTTTAAAAGGGCATTGTCTTTGTGTCTTACGGAAAAGTCTAGAATAGGGGTACACTTGTAATTTCACTTATGATGTAAACTCTATAAATAGAGTGAAGTTTGGCATTGAGTGGAGAAAGACTTCTAGTGTTGTAAGCATTCCTTTATCAAAACAGTGAGTTGTCTCTTCTTAATAGGCAATAGCTTTCTTTGAAGTTTAGCTTTCTTTGTGTGGTTAGCAACATCTCCATTGTCTTGGGCAAGACTTAGCAAAGCCAACAAAGTGGTATCAGAGCCAAGGTCATTCAAACGTCACTCTGGTGTTCCTTCCGTTGGATCGTGAAGATGGCCTCAAACTTGGCTCAACCTCAAATTCCAAAGTTGACAAAAGACAACTTTGAGAATTGGTGTATACAATGAAGGCGTTGTTCGGGTCGCAAGATCTATAGGAGATCGTCAATGATGGGTACATAGAACCCATCGCGGAGCAATAAGCCGTGTACACCATGGAGTAGAAGAACACTCTCAAGGATCAAAAGAAAGAGGGATAAAAAGACATTGTTCTTACTCTACCAAGTGTTAGACGAATCAACGTTCGAGAAGATCGCCGAAGAGACATCAGCAAAAGAGCTTGGGAGATCCTAGGCACCATTTTCAAAGGAGTTGATCGTGTTAAGAAGATTCGCCTACAAGCTCTAAGAGCCGAGTTTGAGACAGCCCATATGAAAGAAGGTGAGAGCATCTCTGATTATTTTCGTGATTACTTGTTATTGTGAATCAATTAAAGAGGAATGATGAACGATTGAAAACCTCTGGGTTATAGAGAAGGTGCTACGATCCCTCACAACAAGTTCGAATACATGGTTGTGGCTATTGAAGAATCCAAAGATTTGGAGACCTCTTAGTGAGGAGTTAATGAGATCACTTCAAATTCATGAGCAACGCATGCAGAAGAATTCTAGTTCTATGGTATTGGAACAAGCATTAGAGTCAAAATTGACTCTAAGAGATCAAAGGGGCAGTCGCAGAGATTCACAACATGGTGGTGGCAACCATGGTAATCGCAGCAGAAGTAGAGGGCAAGGAAATTATCAAAGTCATGCACAAAATCAGTGGAATTTCAATAGTAGCTGTGGAAGAGGAACTAGCAGAAGTAGATCCACATATGGTTTGTGGTAGTACCAGAAAGATTCAATGCTACAATTGCAACAAGTATGAGCACTATGCATCAAATTGTTGGAGCAAATCTGTGGATCAAGATGAGTAATCCAACCTCGCCGAAGCATCAAATTGTGGAAAAGAAGACTCCACACTCCTCCTTGCTTGAGAAGAAATGTCTGGTCAACAAGATGTGTGGTATCTTGACTCGGGAGCTAGCAATCACATGTGTGAGAAGAAGGAACTTTTCGAGGAGATGGCATAAGGCATTCACGGTAATGTGAGCTTAGGAGACTCTCCAAGGTCCCTGTGAAAGGCAAAGGTAAGGTTAAAATTTATCAAAAAATGGTACGCCAGAATATATCTCCAATGTGTACTACATGCCCAATATGAAAAATAATATGCTCAGTATTAGAAACCTTCGAAAAGGGGTACGTAATACACATGGAGAATCACTCTCTTACTTTGAGAGATGCACGAGGAAGACTTGTTGCACAAGTTCAAATGGCGAAGAATCGCATGTTCCCACCCATCTTAACACAAAACTGGAAATGTGCTTCCTTGGACGCAAGGAGAATGAGTCATAGAATTGGCACATTCGCTTCAGGCATCTCAATTTCAATGGTCTCAGGCTATTATCCACAACGGGCATGGTGTCTGGTTTGCCGATCATTAAACAAGTGGATCATGTGTGTGAGACATGCACACTTAGCAAGCAGCAGTGAATTCCTTTCCAGAGCGGCAGATCGTGGAGAGTAACAGAACTATTACAGCTGGTTCCATGGATATCTGCGGAACGTTGGACCCAATTTCTCTCGGAGGAAGTAAGTACTTTATTACTTTCATTGATGACTTTAGTAGAAAACTTGGGTATACTTCATTAAAGAGAAATCTGCTGCTTTTACCATCTTTAAAAATTTTAAACCCCGTGTGAAGTAGAGAGCAGTTATAAAATTAAAACACTGAGATCTGATAGAGGTGGCGAGTACACCTCAAATGCACTTCAAGAATATTATAGACAACAGGGTATCAGACAACAATTTACAGCAGCTTATACACCACAGCAGATTGGGATTGCGGAAAAGAAGAACTGCACCATCCTTAACATGACAAGGACCATGCTTAAAGAGAAGGGATTGCCAAAGCATTTCTGGGCCGAAGCAGTTGCATGCACAACTTATCTTCTCAACAGGTGCCATACAAAAAGCGTCAAGAACAAGACACCCCAGGAGGCATGGAGCGGCTATAAGCCCAGTGTGTCGCACTTGAAGATCTTTGGATGCATTGCCTATGCTCAAGTACCAAAGGCAAAAAGGAAGAAGTTGGATGATCGTGGCGAGAAATGCATCTTCATTGGTACAGTGAGGAGTCCAAAGCATACAAACTCTACAATCCACTTACTAATAAGGTAGTGGTGAGCAGAGATGTGATCTTCAATGAAGAAGAATCATGGAATTGGGATAAAGAAGAGAAAATCAAAGAGAATCAGATTGAGATAGAAGAGCAAGAAGCAGACCACGGAGAACAAAATCAAGAGATTATGCAGCAAACTATCTCAACACCAGCTCCATGCGCATCATCATCTACAGTTCGGAGAAGTCTTGACACACGACTCATAACTCCAGAAGGTACTTCATTGACTCAAAGCTCAACTAGTCCTTCATCATCTATAAGACCAATCAAAATGAGGAGCCTAAGAGAAATTTATGAGCAAACTGAAAACAATGATGATATAAATCTTCTCTGCCATATGTTGATCATGAGCCACTTACTTTTCAAGAGGTTGTGAATGAAGATTGTTGGAGATCAACCATGGAAGAGGAGATTTATGCCATCCAAAAGAATAAAACATGGGAGTTAACTTCACTTCCTAAGGGTTTAAGTCAATTGGTGTTAAGTGGGTATATAAGATCAAGCGAACGGCCGATGGAAAGATTGACTGTTACAAGGTAAGGCTTGTAGCTAAGGGCTACAAAAAAAATATGGCGTGGATTATGAAGAAGTTTTTACACTAGTTGCTCGACTTGATACAGTTAGGATGCTGATCTCACTTGCCGCCCATCACAGTTGAAAATTTACCAACTGGATGTAAAGTCAGCATTCCATAATGGAATTCTTGATGAAGAAGTGTATGTGAAATAGCCCAAAGACTTCATAGTAGAAGGAGAAGAGGATAAAGTTTATCGCCTAAAGAAAGCTTTATATGGATTAAAGCAGGTGCCTCGAGCTTGGAATGCTCGGATTGATAACTACCTTCAAGAAAATGGCTTTACTAAATGTCCATATGAGCATTCCCTCTACATGAAAAGGAACAACCATGGAGAATTACTTATAGCATGCCTCTAAGTTGATGACTTTTATTCACCGGGAGCAACCAGGAGATTTCTATAAATTCAAGCATGCTATGTTCAAGGAATTCGAAATGACAGACTGTGGACTTATATCCTACTTCCTTGGTATAGAGGTGAGACAGCAACTGATGATATGTTCATATCTTATGCAATGGAGCTTCTTAAGAAATTCAGATTGGATGACTGCAACACAATAAGCATCCTTGTAGCAATGAATTTAAAGTTGACAAAGAAGGAGAAGGAAAGACCATGGATTCAATTCTATTTAAAAGCTTGATTGGAAGCTTAAAGTATCTCACAATCACAAGGCCAGATATAGTCTATGGTGTTGGACTTCTGAGCAGATACATGGAAACTCCAAAGGAATCTCATTGGCTTGCAGCAAAGAGAATCCTAAGGTATATTTCAGGAACCTTGGAATTTGGACTTTTCTATTCATACAATGAGGATGCAAAATTATATGGATACTCAGACAGTGATTGGGGAGGTGACCAAGATGAACGTAAAAGCACCACAAGGTATGTTTTTTTACATTGGATCCACAGTTTTCACATAGAACTCCAAGAAGTAGAGTATTGTAGCTTTATCCACATGTGAAGCTGAGTATGTGGCGGCATCATCCACAGTTTGTGAAGCAATATGGCTAGGATCTCTTAAAAGAGTTGAATCATCTGCAGGAGGAATCAACACTCATATACGTGGACAACAAGTCACTATTGCACTTGCCAAGAATCCGTACAACAGGAAGAAGTAAACATATTGATATCAGGTTCCATTTTCTAAGAGATTTGTGAAGCAGAAAACATAAAGCTAGAGTATTGTGATACCAAAGAAACAAGTAGTGAACCTCTTTACTAAGGCTTTGCCAATTGATGCATTCAGGAGACAAGAGAATTGCTTGGAATGAGAAAACTTCCAGTTTGAAGGGGGTGTTGGAAATACAACTTGGAAGTCTCTAGAGTCTAACCTCATGAGTGTGTCGCGACCACAAAACCCACCCTAGGAGTTAGAGTGAACTTTGGACGACTAATCATGGATTAACATGACTTGCTTGACAAACCACCTGCAAAAACCCATAGAGCATATACAATAGAGTAAAACACCGGAAACATACTCTAACATAGCACAACGGAAGATTAACAAACCTCTATGTATATACATACTTAATCCAAGTTTACACAGTAAAGAATCCCTAGAAAGTGTTGGACATGCCCGCACAAATACATAATCTAACTCTCATCTCACCACAGCTAATCCACTCAGAATCTAACACCACCTACTGATAACCCTCTACGGGAGGTTCCTCCAAAGGCTCCTCGACGTACTCCTCCTCCACCCATGGACCAGGAGCACAAACATCAATGGAGCAGCCAACTCCCTCATAACGTACAGACATAAGAAGTACGGCTGAGCTGGAATACTCAGCGGGTACTAAATACTAACCAACAATTATAGCATAACAATGGCAATGCATAATCAAGAGCAATTCATATATGTCAGACAGAAACAATTCATATCATACAAGGAAGTAAAGCAATTTATAATCATGCTTGTATTTCGTAGAAAGCCGATAAAATCTCTTGAAAACATCGTGCACTTGACTTGACTTGAAATATCTTTTCGTACTTGAAAGCTTATCTTGTTTGTCTTGCTTGATTCTTGTATATTGTGTCTTGTCATGCATGTCATGCGTGCTTGCTTGTGATCATGTAACTTGTGAGATGCACTTGTGAGATGTACTTGTGAGATGCGCTTGAGAGGGAAGGGAGACCCTTCTTCATGATATGTATGTACTTGCGAGGGAAGGGAGGCCCTTCTTCATGTTATGCACTTGTGAGTGAGGGGAGACCCCTCATGTAATGTTGGTTCTTGTCTTCTTGTGAAAAGCGAGGTAAAACATATCATAGGATATGTCCCACCTCTAACCATGTTCTTGAAAACCTCGATAAATCATGTCATGCATGCCGTGCTCGTGGGAACCGTGTACATACTTGCATTCAAATTTAAAGATGACATTTGAGAAATTTCACAACACATATAGCATCAAAGATTGAGCAATGTAATATTCGTAGCATTTTTTGGAAAGCAGGCAACACACTATCATGGGCCCTAACAATATTCAGAATTTATTAGGCATGCACTTACTAATTTACAGCTCACTTTATTCACCTTGGCATTTCATCAAACATGGTGTGTTCATTATGGATTTACCCTACAACATGCTTTTCTATATGAATTTTACTCAAATCATACATGTATATTCATTATTGGAACAATGCCCTTCCCCATTTGTTCATCACACAACCATTGGCATCCAATCGCCCATTCCATCTCCATTCACCATTCACCATTTACCATTCATCCATCTCATAGCACATGTGAAAATGAAAGAAAATAAGGAGAAAAGAAGGGGAAAGAGGAACTATAACTAGGAGGGTAGTAAGAAGTACCGACCTTGAAGAGATGAGGAAGAAATCCCTCTTCCAAACGACTGTAAGTTGCTGTCCTAGCTTGGAACACGAGCTTCGCACGAGCTTGGGCCGAGATCTTGAAGAAAAACCGGACTGGGAGTGATCTAGGGTCTCAAAACCCTTTGATTTCTCTCCAAACTGGAAACCCTAGGTTTAGGAGTCGCCTTCTCCTCTCTTCTTATCTCCCAATCTCTCTAAGTGTCGAATGATGCCCTAAAGGTTCGGGTTAAACTCTTAAGGTAAGAGTGAACTGACAAAAGACCATAATACCCTTACTAAATTTCTGTAAAAACACGAGTGTCGAACTCGTTGTGCTGTGAACAGTGCCAACTCGTTGTGCTGTGTGAAGGGTGCCGAGCCCGTTGTTACGTTGTGTCGTGCATAGTGCTGAACTCGTAGTCCGTTGTCTTATGTACAACGTGCCCGTTGTGCAGTACAACGTACACGTCGTCTGCTGCAAGACGTAACCGTTGTATGTTGCACAACGCACCCGTTGTCTGTGCATTGTCTGTGCCTTATCAAAGCACGTTGCCCGAGCTACGTCCTTAGCGCATAATCGAGCTACGTCCTTAGCGCATAACCGAGCTACGTCCTTAGTGCCTTCCGAGCTACGTCCTTAGCGCATAACCGAGCTACGTCCTTAGCGCCTTCCGAGCTACAATTGCCTGTAGGTCCAGACTGTTTTGGCCATATCTCTTGACTCGTTCATCCGATTTTGACAATTCAACTTGCGTTGTGTTCGTACTTCGAAAAGGAACATTTATGATATTTCGAAATTTCGAAATTCTTCCTTATTTATTAATTTTACCTCTTAAAAAGGTAAAATGACAACGATAGTGTCATGTATTAACTGTAAAAAGGTCCGGGGCTCTACATGATGTCTCTAGACTCCTAGAGTTTCTAAAATTTGGTAGAAGCATTTAATAAGCATTTGACTTGGAGAACATGCAAGGATTTTCTAGAAGATTGTTCTCTTGGAAAAGTAAGAAATTTTTGGAAGTTTAAAAGGGCATTTCCCTTGTGTCTTACAGAAAAGTCTAGAATAGGGGTACATTTGTAATTTCACTTATGATGTAAACTCTATAAATAGGAGTGAATAGTCTACGGTTTTGGCATTGAGTGGAGAAAGACTTCTAGTGTTTGTAAGCATTCCTTTATCCAATACAGTGAGTGTCTCTTCTTAATAGGTAGTAGCCTTCTTTGAAGTTTAGCTTTCTTTGTGTGGTTAGCAACATCTCCATTGTCTTCGGCAAGCTTAGCAAAGCCAACTTCCCATTGATCAGTGTCCCTGAGTTTGCGCAATGAGTTTAGAATGGAGTTAGGAGTAAAAGCTTGAACCCTGTTCTCCTCTTTCTCTTTTTCTTTTCTTTGTTGTTTTCATCTGTATTTTCTTTTCTATATTTCTTTTCATCTATATTTTCTTTTCTTTTCTGTTGTCTTTTTCCGGGTGTCTTTCCAGGTGCCCTTTCGTGATTTTTGATCTCAGTTCTAGTGGAAATCAGTACACTAGTGAGACTTGAGAGGGGGTGCTCGTATTTGAGGCCTGTCTCTGGCTTCAGGAGGTTTTCGATTGTCAGTAGGTGGGCCTTCGCGAGTGGTTTGGGTCCTTTTGTTTGTTTTCCCTGTTTTGGTTTTTTGCAGGGGTTTCCGTTTAGATCTCCGATTGCCAGTTTTTTCTCTTCGATGGTGCATGGCTTCTAGTGAGGGGGAGATGGGTGCCGGTTTTTTTTGGTAGGGGTGATGTTATGGTGTGGCCAGGCATGGGTGGTTGTGCGCAAGTGGGTGATTGCCACGTGGTAGGAAAGTTTAATGCTTGTACAGGTCCAGGAGGTTTGGTGTACGAGAATGAGTGTGCTTTGGGCCTCACAGCCCAAAAGAAGATCTTCGTACTCTAGGGTTAGAATCTGCTTCAGGCTTTTTGTCCAGGGTTGGTGTGGTGCTAGAACCTAGAAGGCTTGATCCAAATCAGATTCTAGATGGATCCGGGTCGTCTCAGGTCGTGGGCTCGAATGTTGGGTTGGGTCAGGTCCTGCCAGGTGTTCTCGGGCTTGAGGGCGAGTTTGGGTCTTTTAGCAGTGCCCTGGGCTAGGGGGGCCCAAGAGTTTCGGGATTCCTTCTTGGAAGGCCCTTTTTGCTTCCTCGTTAGTGCTGAGTGGGGCTGGTTTGGAGTATGTGCCCCCTCGTATCTCTAATGGCCGCATTATGATTTCCAGTTCCCTTGTTGAGTTGGAAGAGGATGAAGTGGAATGGCGTAACACCCTTGTGGGCTTCTTCATTGGCCCAAAACTTTCTTTTCATGCCACCAAGAGCTATATTGAGCGCTAATGGAAGCTCAGGGGAGTTGTAGAAATTTTTGGAATTGAAAATGGGTATTTCATCTTTAAGCTTACTTGTGTGGAGGACGAGCAAAAAGTCATTGAAGGAGGGCCTTGGAAAGTTAGATCGGCTATGTTGGTGATTCGGGAATGGTCTAGAAATATAAAACTTGATAAGATTGGGATGACTGATATCCCTCTTTGGGTGAGAGTCTTCAACCTGCCTTTTTCCATGTGGAAGCCGCATCACCTGAGTATCATTGGTAGCGCGCTAGGTAAGCCCATCTCTTATAACAAGCAAACTCTCAGTTGGTCTCAATTGAGGTACGCTCGTCTTTTCATTGCCATGGATGCAGAGAAAGATCTCCCAACTGAAGCTACCATCTGTCTTGATGATCAAGATGAATTCAAACTGAAACTGGAATATGAATGGAGACCCCCTAGATGTAACAAATGCAAGGTGTTTGGGCATGGTTCTAATAAGTGCTCTACATCCGGCACGACCATGAGAGATTTTCGTCGAAGGGGACAGAGTGTCAGTAAGGGTCGAAGTAGACCTCCTATTAACAAGTCTTGGTGGGAGGTGACTAAACTAGGTGATGAAAAGGCCAAGGAGAAGACCAGGGTAGATCATCCATTGAAACATTAAAGAGTTTTGTTTCATCTTCCTTCCATACTAAGTTAGCTATTTCAGTGGGGATTATGGATGAGAGGCATATGTTAGTTCGTTTTGAATCCGAAGCGAATTTCATATCAGTTTGGTTGAAGGAATTATGTCATATTGATGGGTAGCTGGTCAGATTTATAAAGTGGACTCCTTTGTTTCATGCTGATTCTGAAATATCAGTGATCCTGATCTAGGTGAATCTGCCTGGGTTACCAATAAATTTTTTCAATCCCAAATATCTGAAATCTATAGGAAGATTGGTGGGTAAAGTGCTACAAGTGGACGGGCCTACAAAATCTCTAACTAAACCAAGCATGGCAATGATCTGTGTTGAGGTTGATCTTAACAAAGATAAGATCAATAGATTTTGGTTAGGGATGGGAACCTCTGGGAGATGGCAGAAAATCGTGTATGAGAAAGAGCCTTTGATATGTTCAAGATGTAACAAAATAGGTCACAAAAAGATGACTGTAGAAGTGGGGGAAAGTATTATGTTAGGAAAAATCATAGTACTGTCCAAAGGAAAAATAACCAAGAATTGAAGGCTGATCAGCAAAGGGTAAAGGCCAAGGGTGTAGATCTGGAAAGAAAAGGTAATCAGGATACTATAGCTCGTTGGGTTGCGAAGGTTTTTGGAAAGACTGAAGGTTTAGAAAGTGCGATGCAGAATAGTAATAAGAATTCTAAAAATTTAGAAGGGATAAAATTATCAGATGATACAAATGGCAAGGTTGGAATCAAGATGGCAAATCAGTTTGAGAATCTCAGTGTTTGCGTGGAGACATATGATGAGGAAGATGACAGTGTCCGAATTTCTGAAGCTAGAGAAGATGAGAACGAGTTGGATGATCATATGAGGACTCCAAGATCAATTTTAGCTGAGGGTGTTCAAGACTCAACTGATAGAAGGAGTAATCCTCAGGAGGGAGTGATGATAATCTTAGACAAATCTAAATCTGGGTTCAGTAGGGACAGTGGCGTATTGAACAGCAACAACCTGATTGAAGAGGCCAGAATAGAAGTGCAATGCGAGATGGGGGTTAGGGAGGAAAGTGAAGTTGCCTTGAATGATTTATCTTTATCAAAAATATCTAATTCCCTTGAAGAAGCTATAGAGTATAATCATCGAGATAGCACTGAAGATTTAGAGAAGGAATTACTTGAAGCTGTTAGGTTAGCAAAACCTAGAGTTAAAATTAGATCAAAGGAGGTGGACAGCGTTCCGGTTAAGGTCTTTATAGAGGAGGGTGG
>CM026556.1:18511492-18625028 GCA_015143295.1 Tetracentron sinense | reverse complement strand
TTCGCATTGTCTCATAAATCTCGTCCCAAGCATGCGTTGTACTAAAACATATATGAGAACGACAAACACTTCAGCTGATTCTTACTAAGGTGTTGCCAAGGCTAACGGTAGATAAGCACTTCTTAACAGTTTGGGCATGACAAAAATCTATACTTAGCTAGTGAGGGGAGTGTTTAGATATGAGCTTTATTGTTGGTGTATATACACCATCTGTCATTAAGGTATTATTGTAAATGCTCCTTTATTAGAACTATAAATAATAGAAAGGAGCGTAAACAACCCCTAAGTTGTTTTCTTTCTAATTTCTCTCTTCTTTTCTTCCTCTTTCTTCTAGGTTTTTTCGACTATCTCTAGCATTTCTCAAGTCGGCGAGTCAAACATCTCATATCTGTGTCCAATCCTACCGTCATTGTCCTGGTAAACAATAACACAGAGGTGGATCAGGCAATCAGCACTGATCGGTGTTAAGATGTTACCCTAAGAGATACATTTCAGGTTTTTTCATTTCATTAGAGGCAGCTAGTAACATCGACGATGCAACTTGATGAGGAGTGTTACTTTTTGTAATGGGTGGACCTTGATCTTTTGATCAAGATGTCGTACCGAATCATTTGGAATCCTTTCTCTTTACCCATGAAGACAACCTTATCCAGTTTATCAGACGACTCACATCCACGTGTGTAAGACTTACAGTGTCATATGATAAATTGCCTGTGCCTCGTTACCAATAGGCTGTATGTTGACTCCTATGGATTAACAGATTTTCTTGGATAATTTTTTTTATAGAGTTTTGCCCGTATAATGATATATGCCACTGGTTTGTAAGGTAACCTTTAGTCTCAGTTTGACCTGTGAAACTTTCTAAGCTTTCTGATGACCATTCCTGTTACATTGATGTTATATAGCAGTATTCAGCCAGACAATATCTTTTTAACCTATAGCAGGTCATGTGTGTTCTTTCTGAGGCGGCTCTATTATTTTAATCGAAGAAGTATTGCAGATTTCAATCTCCAGAAACCCAATTTTTGGAGGGGGAATAAATAATTTTGCAAGCGTCTAGATCAAAACAAATATTCTTTGAAAGCTTTCGAGCTTCCTCCATCTCTGTTCAGTGGTGTCGGAAAGGATCCATGCTTTCCAACTTCTAATGCACAGCTCTCTGATTCGCGAGTAATGGTATTGTGTAGCTCCTCCCTGGTCATAACCAGGTATTCTAGATTTTTGTAATCTTTTTTGTATTTCTCTTACTATGTTACTTACTTGTGAAATTTTAGAAAATGAGAAATTTTTTGGAGATTATTTACTTGTTTTAGCTATGAATATCGAGAGAACCCTTTTTTGGACTTCGACTAATCATCACTTATTTTGTTGATCCAATGAAACTATTTTTTCCCAATAAAAAATTGCGTTTATACATGCACACAATATTAATTGGGAATCTCTGTCTCCCAATTATTATCACATTTTCATTACCTAACTATAATTGGAAATAGAAAAAAAACTCCTACGAATTTGTAAGGTGTCTGAACTCAAAGTTATTTGGAGCTCCCTCATATGTTTGTGTAGGATTGAATACCGAATTTAAATCAAGGAAGTCATCTTGATTTGACTGCAGGTCCCCTCCTACACAGACAAAAAGGGATCTCCACATAGCTTTTGATGCAGAACTTCCATCAAAACATCTTAGAATATATTTTTGGCAAACGCAATAGGATATATTGTACCTTTTATCCCGTCACCAACTTTGGCTTTCAATAGCACCTAAAATGACTTTAATATCCTTCAATACAAACAACTAGATAAAAGCATTTACATTGAAGGTTTACCTATGTAATATCTAGTGCTATGTTAAAGCAAAAGTTGACGAGGACAGATTAAAATTTTAAAGATGCCATCATGGTGGGTTGAAATAGTTTTATTTTTTAAAATTTTATTTTGTTAAATTTTTATCTGGATGTTTATCCTCTTATTGGTTTAAATAGTTTTTTTTTTCTTTGGATTTGGTCCTAGTAATTTCTATTCGGAAATAAGCTATATATATGATGCAGTACAGGCTGTACAGCAAGTAGCTGATCCTACTTGGCTACAATGATCAACGAAAAGGAAGTAGAAGATTAGGTTGGGTTTGTTTAGGAAGTTTTTTGTTTTAGGAGTCTACTATTTAGGAGTTTTGATTTTAGAATGCCTTGCAATATTTGGTAGTTTCATATTTCTTTAGGAGTTTTGATTTGGTTGTTTTCAGAATGTTGTTGTGAGGAGGGAGAAAAAACGTATTGGTGGACACAATACAGGCATTGGTTTTTGCAGAATTTTATTAACAAAAGAAGAATTGAGTTTGTCTCTTCTCTCTTGATACTTGTTTTCCGAACTCGTCTATTGGTGATCTTTAGAGATTCATCTAGACCTTTGGAAGGTCGAGCTCCTGCTGTAGCCAGATTCATCTGCTGATTTCTCCTGTACTCTTTTGTGCTTGCTTAGTTGCATAGATTTGCATCAGTTGGTATCAGAGCTTGCATCCCGTTCCAGCACTGTGCCGCCTAGAAGACATGGTGGTGTTCGCGACTTTCTGCTAGAGGAAGTAATTGAGCTAGATGAAGTAGCAAGACTAGCCCGACAAGTTGAAGCACTATCTCAGCAACTAGCTGTTTTAACTACCCGGGTTCAACATTAGAACCCACCACTAAATCCACGCCACGTGGAGGATGACACTGAAGGGGAACTTGATAATCCCTTTGTTGATTTCGTACCTAGGCGAGAGCGACCAGCAGCCGTCAATCCTAGAGAGATCTGTGATTCAAGAAGATGGGAATCCGGTTTGAGGGTTGACATACTCGAGTTTATCGGTAGCTTACAACCTGAAGAGTTCCTTGATTGGATGAACACCGTAGAGGAAGTCTTGGAGTTTAAAGAGGTACCTGAATATAAATGGGTCCAACTCATGGTGACAAGATTCAGAGGACGAGCCGCTGCGTGGTGGCAACAAACCAAGCTCACTCAAGTTCGACGAGGGAAAGATAAAATTGAGTCGTGGGAAAAACTTAAGAAGCACATGCGGCTGTCCTTCTTGCCTCATAATTACACAAGGGAGTTGTACCAAAGGCTCCAAAACCTACGGCAGGGTTCTAGGTCAATTGACGAGTATACTAATGAGTTCTATCAATTAGTAGCTCACATTGATGTAGCTGAAATAGAGGAACAACTTGCATCCCGCTATATCGGAGGTATGCGACAAAATTTTCAAGACACTCTCAATATGTTTGACTTGTGGACTGTCCCCAAGGTTTATCAAAGGGCATTGAAACTTAAAAAACAATTAAATCGGAGGGGGGGCAGCAATGCATGGCCCGATGGTAAGGGGGGTAGCCGAATTAATGCTAACCCACAAGGTGTGGGCGGTAGGCAAACCGTGGTGGGACAGCAGGCCAAGACACAAACCATGAATTTTGGTTCAAAATGCTTTAAGTGCGGTGAGCCAGGCCATAGGGCAGTTGATTGTAGGAAGGGTGACCGCGTTGGTAAGGGTTTGTTCATTGAGAACGATGATGTTAGTAAAGACCAACACGCTGATTTTGATCAAGACCCATTGTTTGACATGATGATGACCAACCCCAAGAAGAGCACGTGCCGGGAGACCAAGGCGAACTACTGGTGGTGAGGAGAGCCTGTTTCACTCCAAAAGAAATAGATGGGGACACGTGGCTCCGTAATAACATCTTTCATTCTACTTGTACTATTGGAGGAAAGGTGTGTCGTTTAGTCATCGCTCTGGGAGCTGCTAGAATGTTTTAGCAGAGGAAGCCGTTCAAAGCTGAAATTGGATACTTGAATGCATCCGAATCCTTACAAGTTATCTTGGCTCAAGAAAGGTTTTGAGGTACCAGTCCTCAAAACGATGTCTTGTGAATTTTTCTATTGGATCTAATATAGAGACAAAGTATGGTGTGATGTAGTAGCTATGGATGCATGTCACATTTTGTTGGGTAGACCGAGGCAATTGATAGGAATGTTGTGCATGACGGGGCGAAAAAAATACATATAGCTTCATGTTGGACACTATTCGGATTGTGCTTATGCCAAGTAAGGAGGTTCAAGCCACACCTCGGAGAGGGTTCTAATCTCCTATCTATGGGCAGATTTGTAGAGGAGATGGAGAGATCCGGAGTTGTGTATGCATTGATAGGAAAGGCTGTTGGCATTGGTGGGGATGTCCCTGACAGTGTGAAGGACTTCATTGAAGAGTATCATGATTTATTCCCTAGCGATCTACTGGTTGGATTGCCTCTATTAAGGGATATAGAACATCAAATAGACTTGATACCGGGTTCTAACCTTCCTAATCGTCCTCACTAACGTATGAGTCCGAGAGAGCATGAGGAGCTCAAGCGCCAAGTGGCGGAGCTATTGGCCAAAGGTTACATTCGAGAGAGTTTGAGTCCATGTGCCGTACCTGCACTACTTATACCTAAGAAAGATGGTAGTTGGTGTATGTGTGTAGACAGTCGAGCTATAAATAAATAACAATCAAATACTATTTTCCCATTCCTCGACTTGATGATTTATTGGACCAGTTGACAGGGGCTAAAGTGTTTAGCAAACTAGACTTGAAGAGTGGCTACCATCAAATTCGGCTTAGATTGGGAGATGAGTGGAAGACGGCCTTTAAAACTCGAGAAGGTTTGTTTGAATGGTTGGTGATGCCTTTTGGTCTTTCCAATGCACCTAGCACTTTCATTAGAATCATGAATCAAGTGCTACGGCCTTTTATTGGGCGTTGTGTTGTCGTTTATTTTGATGACATTTTGATCTATAGTGCTGACCCAAAACTGCATGTTGAACACTTGCAAGATGTGTTGTCTGTTTTGCATAGGGAACGACTTTTTGCAGCCCTCAACAAGTGCTCATTCATGATGGACAAGGTGTTGTTCCTTGGGTATGTCATTTCTAAGGATGGCATTTCAGTTGACGAGTCCAAGGTGGAAGCAGTAACGCAGTGGCCGCATCCTACGAATATACATGATGTTCGGAGTTTTCATGGGTTTGCTTCATTCTACCGAAGGTTCATTCCTCACTTCAGTACAATTATGGCACCAATTACTGATTGCATGAAGGCTGGAAAGTTCATGTGGAATGAGGATACAGAGAAAAGCTTCCAAGATATCAAGCATAAACTAATTTCAGCACCTGTCCTTGTTAGACATGATGCCCAGAAAAGTCATTTAGATTGTTAGAACCTTATTAATTTGATTAATAAATGCTTTTTCTTAATCAATTGTGTATTCATTATGGGTAATTGACCATGATCATGAGATGATCTATACGATATGAGATATTGATAAAGGTTCATAGGATATATTGTAGGAAAGTTATGTGATTAGATTATCACAGACAGATATAACTTTCCGGTTCCTTATACCTTATATAGTCACAGCTATGGGTGAAGCTGGGCACTTCACTTATATGGCTGTCAGAATGCTAAGATGTTCTCAATAGTTGAGATGTAGTTTTATCTCGAACTATTGTAGTGGAGACTACATATCAGCATATGGGTGCTTAAATGTACACTGACCGATTGCATTCAATCAGAGACCTCTTGCATAAACATACTATCAGATAGTTGGTCTCTCATTCACATTGAACGATTTCGATGATCCATAGATCTGATGAGTTCATTTATGACTGAGCGGTGATCTGACTGTTTTGATTCCACCAACGTATTTTCTAACTTAGGGAATACAATACAGTGACAGTTGGATGGTCAAAAAGTTGTTCGAATCATGATGAATTTCAAACAAGAAATCCATGCTCATTAATTTGAGAGATTATCCAAGTTCCGGGTAAGACAGTTGATTAAGTTCAAATCCTGTGCAGGTGATTTTGAAAACAAAATAAGTTTTGAAATATACTTTTATTAAAAAGTATTATACTTATAAAAGGATTTTCTCAAAATATTTTTCATGAGAATATTGTTTCTCATAGTTTAATCATAAGTCTTGGAAACCCGGATGATTTGCAATGGGCTATGGGTTAGATAGTATGTCAATCTCGAAGGCTCATTAGGGATAATGTATTTGGAAGGATAAATCGAATTTAAAAGTTCATGTGGCGGGATCCGTAATGGTTAATGTTCATACACTGGGATTCAATTGCAACATGGATATCTCACGTCACTTGCAATTCCGATGTAATTCTCGTTTAGGGTCAATGAGATAACATTGGATAAGCCAGGGTAAGAATGTCCCAGAGCAATCTGTGGAGGGGCTCACATAAGAATTACAAGCTCAATAATTGATTAAAAGTTAATCAATTATTTTAAGTGTTAAAAGTTAATCATTTAATTAAATAGATTAAAAGTTAATCTATTGTTTAAATTAATTGTTAATTTAAACATATGGATTATTTTAGCAATTATTTAATTAACATAATTAAAGGGGAAATGGGTTTGACCCATATCCATCAACCCATTAACATGGACCTTTTAATATAGGCCAAAGCCCATGGGTTTAAACCCTAGGGTGGGGCGCCCACTTGAGGAATCCTAATTGGATTAGGATTTGTTTAATTGAATAATTGTTGAAATATAATTCCTTTAATTATGGAATTTGAATCCAATGGTTGGATTACAATAAGGATTAAGATGACATAAAGTTAGATTACAAAAAGGAGTTTAAAGCTCCCCAAAACTCACGCCCCTTTAGTGCTCACGCCTCACCTTGTGGACTCCTAGTTTGACTAGGTTTCCTTCTTTGAGTTAGGATGTTGACTTATCCCTTTTAATTAAGGAATCCTCTTATAATAGGGACTCTTTAATTAGTAGGATTATTATAACTAAAGTAGTTATAGATTAAGTATGAGTTTATTTAATTAATAATAAGAGTTATTGTTAATTAATAAATCCTACTAGATAAGATCAAGTTGGAGTAGGATTAGGATAGGATCCTAGTCTATATATACCCCAACACCCTAGACCATTAAGCACTTTTCTCCAGAATTTTTTCTCTCCTCTCCTCTCTCTCTCCAAACCGTGAGCCCTAGGGGATACTCCTAGGGATTTTTGTGAGCTACTAGGTGGTCTAAAGTTGGGTTTTGCAAATCTAGGGTTTTGAACCTTAGTGTTCTTGGTGATAGAAGGTCTATACCATTACTCCATCTTCTTCCTCTTGCTTATATAATTCCAAAGGAGATTCTAAAGTTTCGTGGGGGTAGCGAAGAATAAGGATCGAGCTTCTAGTATTTTTTTCGGAGAAATCTCTACAAAGAGTTCTGACGGTTCGAGTGGATTAAGTTTCACCGGTGAAAAGCATTCACCGAGGTGATATAACTAAAATTCTTAGATAATTTTGATGCATTCTATGATGTTAAGATCTAGGGATCTAGTTTCCGTATAAATTTTTATCTGGATCCCCCTACAAGTGGTATCAGAGCTCATGGTTAGGAGTACTTTTTTGTTTATTTTGATAAGGTAATTAAATGGATGATTTGATTCATGAGATGAATTAATTTAGATCTATTTAATATTGCTCGTAGTTTTTATTATTTTATTTGTTCATGAGATGAATAAATAAATATTTATTATATTATTGAATGAGATTCGATAATTAAATAAAATTTAAAAACTAGTATTATATATATGATTAATTAAATTCGAAATAAAGATTTTATTTTGAAATTCCTTTTAAATGATTTGATCATTTAATATATACTCATTAATTGTTTAAAATAATTAATAAATGATTTTTCCCATAAATAGATTTTATTCGAAAAATTATAAAACCCTAATTTATGATATGATCATATTTAGGATTTTCGATTCTTTTATTTTTATTTTAATCCTGGATAATAGTAGAACCAATCTCGGATAATAGTAGAACCAATCTATATGAAAGGATCTTGCATTTGAGAAAGGATCTTGCATTTGGGAAAGAAATAAAATTTTGTATAGATTTTAAGAAAATTCTATCTTATATTTTAAAAATAATTTTATGAAATTTTTTTTATCGAAAATATAATTGTTTTATTTTTTCCGGGGTTTGATTTATATAAGATATAGATTTTATTGAGCGAATTGATAATTGTTATCAAATTTTAAATCCTTTTAAAATAAGAAAAAGTACTCCATCACCATGTAATATCTATTTTATATAAGATTATAGTTATGGGTCATATTTATGATAAATTGTTTATCATTCATGCATTCATATTAGAGGATAATATGTAGTAGGTTTTGGCAATCTGTAAAGGGCAGATTCATTCGGTTTCCCTGAAAAGGGCAAATGGAATACTGGTTTCCCTAATGCCATTTAAATTCTGTTTAATGTATTGGTGGCAATGCTGCAAAGGAGGATGCTGCGATGTGATCTCGATAAGATGATAAAGGAAGGGATCGCGAAGGAGTTTGCGAGCTACCTTTATTCTTATCACATTCCCTTGCATCCATGCATTTTAATTTATTGACTCATAACGATTAATCTCGTAAACTAATGTTTTATTATCATGAGATGATAACTGCTGTTTATTTTATCATGAGATGATATCTGTTTATATGTTTAATTATTCTGTTGAAATAATTGCCCTTGATATATCATGTGTATATAACACTAGGGACAAGTCCCTAAGTATTATGATCTTCTATCATACACTATGTGATCCTATAGTAGGGAGTGTGAGTAAGCTGACAGGCTAAAGCCGGGCCCAATCCCTCTCACCTATGAGTGAACATGGTGAAAACTGAATAAGCAAATAGTGGGAGCAATAATGCCAAAGCGAGAGCTTTCGCTAGGTGTTTATTAGGTTCATGGTAGGTGGGCACATGAATAAGAGATATTATACAATAACGCCAAAGCGTGAGTATAACATCCTTTATAGATCAGACCGAAGATTGAATGCTCCAGGATTCACAAGATGAGATCTGTGAAATTGGAGAAGATAGTTTCTATCTGCCTATTCAAGGCGATGTGATGATATGCCCAAAGGCAGGATCACATTAAGCCAGTGTCTAGGTTTTCGATGCCAATTGATTCTTTCCAAATTGGCAATACTATTTGAAATAGCCCTATAATCTAATTGGTATTAATGAATACAACAGATCCCTAATACTATCTATTTTGTCATTTGATTAGATCATGACAGGCCTACACCCATTAACTGAAATTCTTCATGATGAAAAGTTAGTAGGAACTAACTATGTAGACTGGAAAAGAAAGATTAGAATTGTATTTGCCGTGGATAACCTTGACCTATGTCTTAAGACACCTAAGGCCGAAATTCCTCCAGATGCTTCATTTGCCCAAAAGGCTGAGTTAGAGCAATGAGAGAGGTCCAATCAGATGACCAAGTGTTACATACTGGCTTCAATGTCTAACATTTTGCAAAGCTAGCATGAACACATGGATAAGGCTTTTGACATTTTGCAAAACCTTCATGAGATGTTTGGTGAGCAAAATAGATCAGCTCGACAAGTAAAGTTGAAATCCCTTGTTAACCCCAAGATGACTGAGGGAACTCCAGTCAGGGAGCACATCATATAGATGATAGGCTTATTGAATGAACTGGAAATTCTTGGTGGAGAGATGGATGCCATCACTCAAGTTGACACTATTCTGCAGTCACTCCCTTTGTCCTTCAATTCGTTCGTGTTAAATTATAACATGAACAAGAGTGAAATGTCACTAAGTGAGCTTATGAACTCACTTGTGGCTGTAGAAGATTTGATCAAAAAGTCAACTAAAGGTGAAACTTTAATCATCGATAAACTTGATACCTCCAAGAAATCTAAAAAGTTTAGAAAATGGAATAAAGGCAAAGGAAAGTTTAAAGACAATAAGGGTAAGGCAAGAGTTGCCAAAGGTTCTTCAGGAAAAGCTGGTAAGGAAAACAATGGCAATGGAAAGTGTTTCCACTGTGGTAAAATAGGCCACTGGAAGAAGAATTGCAGGACTTACCTCGCAACTCTTAAGAAGGGTAGTGGAAGTACTCAAGGTATGAGATACTTTGAAGTACATATTACTGTTGAGTCTAACTTTCTGGACGGACCTCCTAACTCATGGTGTATGGATTCTGGATCCACTGTACACGTTTGCAATTGTTTGCAGGGGTTCAAGGAAACCAGAAAGTCGACCAAACAGGAGGAGAAGCTTAAAGTTGGCTCAGGTGCAAATGTTGCAGTCAAGTCGATTGGCTTGTTTACTCTTTATTTACCTAATGGAAAGACATTAATTTTAGAAGACTGCTTTTATGTGCCTTCAGCACATCGTAATTTGATTTCAGTATCTAGACTCTTATTTTATGGATTCTCTATCAATTTTAATTCAATTGTTGAAATTAAGAAAGATGGAATGGTCTTGATTACTGGAAATCTCATTAATGGTCTTTATTTAATATTCCCTT
Organism: Tetracentron sinense; assembly: GCA_015143295.1. NCBI lineage: Eukaryota > Viridiplantae > Streptophyta > Magnoliopsida > Trochodendrales > Trochodendraceae > Tetracentron > Tetracentron sinense. The sequence goes on along the minus strand of CM026556.1, from coordinate 18,614,645 downwards.
TGGTAAATAATGAATGTCTGCAAAGTGACAATGCCTCATCATCTAGAATGTCTGGAATGAAGAGACATTGCACTAAGTCTACTTATCTTTGGCAGAAGAGACTTGGTCACATTAATCTTGATAGGATCAAGAGGTTAGTAATAGATGGTCCCCTTGACTTCCTCAATGTAGAACCACTCCCTATATGCGAGTCTTGTCTCGAAGGGAAGATAACTAAGAAGCCTTACCCTAAAAAGGTAGGAAGAGCTGAAGAAAAGTTAAGACTAATACATAGTGATGTACAAGGTGTTAAAATTCGACTCAATTCGGTAAACTTTGGCCGAATTGAGTCGACTTCGGTGGTCACCGAAGCGAAATCAACATGTAATTTAAAAATTCAGGAATTCGTGATGCACTTAGGTAAACTTTGGTGGACTTCGGTCCACTTCGGTAGACTTCTTTCGAAATGAAAATTTTTAGTAGAAAAAGTACTAACCTTCGGTGGAAGTCCACCGAAGTCGACAGAAGCCTAAACAAAAAAGATTAAAGCTACAGAAATGTAAGAAATGCAAATTTCAGACTTTTTGTAGATTGAAATCAGGTCCAATCTTCCATTACAGTGCAAACAATCTTTGATTTAGAAGAAGAAAAAAAAAAGAAAAAAAGATAGAGCGAAGAGAAAATGGAAGAATAGGGATTAGGGTACATACCTGGGAAGAGCTTTGCCTTCGCCGTTGCCGTTCTCAGTCGCCGTCGTCGATTACAAAAAACCCTAAAAGCAAAGCTCCTCATTCCCTCTTCTTTCTCAGTCGCTCTTCTCAGTTGCCGTTCTCAGTTGCAGTCGTGTTTTTTGTTTTTTTTGATGGAGACTTAACTCTTAAGTCTTAAAAAGCATCGAGAAGCCACAGTTAAATGAGATTGAATCATAGCCAATCGCGATTGAACTAGGGTAGAGTTCAATCGCACCTAGAGTTCAATCGCACCTATTAGTCAACATGGCTCCCTTAAGGCTTTAAACCCCTATTATGCCCTTAAGAGCATCTCCAACCCAAAACTCTATGTCTCTCCTCTATTTCGGCATCTCCTCTATATTTAGAGGAGATGGGGCCCACTTTAAAGTTATTTGCTCCAATGGGAGGAATCTCTAAATCACTATTCCTACTCTAAAACTCAAGGGGTGGATACCTTTGAGGTCGCCATGTGTCCTTTTTGAAACCCCTTAACCGTGGTTAAGATTCATCCACCCATCCTTGGTTTTTTTTAAATATTAATTCGTTTTTTAAATTAAAAATCTGTGTTTAGAGTTTTTTAATATTAAAAGCAATTTTTAATTAAAAAAAATAATTAATATTTAAAACAAACCAAGGATGGGAGGATGAATCTTAACCACGGTTAAGGGGGTGTCAAAAGGTAAAAGGACACAATCGGCATTTTAACAAAGATTGAAAGACAAAAAGATGACACAAATGGTATTATAAGAACATGAATAGTGTTATAGAGGCCATCTCTATTTTCTCTTCCAACCTCTAAATATAAAGGCTCACTGTAGCAATATAGAGGCCGGCCTCTAAATATAGAGCTCGGTTGGAGTTGGATTTTTGAACCAAAACTCTATATTTAGAGTTATAGAGCACGGTTGGAGATGCTCTAACAGATTTCATAACCTCGCTAAGTCCCTTTAACTGCTCTTAAACCATGGTTAATAAGTTTTAACTCCTATTATTTAATTATTTTTTTCTAAAAACAAAGGATGAATATTTTAACCTTAAAGATTATTGAATCTTAACCATAGTTAAAAGGGAACATATTAATTTTTTAAAAAATATTTCAAAATATGAAGGTTAGATGCGTTAGTGAATCTTAATCATAGTTAAAGGGTACACATTAATTTTTTTTTTCTAAAAACCAAGATTAGCTGGTTTAACCCTAAGGATTAGTAAATCTTAGCCACAATTAAAGGGAGTTAAAAGGGGACACCTTAATTTTTTATTTTTTATTTCTAAAAACCAAGGTTAGATAATATAACCTTAAAGGTTACTGAATCGTAGCCACAATTAAAGGGAGTTAAAAGGGAGCACATTACTTAAAAAAAAAAAATATCTAATAGATGCTTTAACCCTAAGGGTTAGTGAATCTTAATCACAATTAAAGGGAGTTAAAAAAGATGTTCAATTTTTGTTCTAAATTATAATTTTATTATTAAAGTGTGGTTAGAATTAATCTTATTATAAACTATATTTTTGTTATTAGTATATTATGCCTATTAAATTAAATAATTTTCTAATAGTATTTCATAAATTAAATTGTAATATTCAAATGAGATGTATTGTATTATTTATCTTTATTTCATAATCAAGACAATGGATGTCATTAGAATGCTATTCACGGTTCGCTCTATCTCCCTCTCTTGCCATGGTCACGACTCATGCAGATAAAAAAAATTCTCTATAAATTTGTAAAAAAATATATATATATTTTCTAACATGTTAAAAAAAATATAGATAGAAAAAAAAAACCATTTGTAATTTGTATTTTGGCATAGAGGTTTTGCTTGTTTACATAAAAATAAAAAAATATTAAAAACTTGAACAGGGGTCCTACACATGTAAATAAGATTACATCTATTTCTTTTTACATAATTACATCAACTTCACATTCACATAAAATTACAGTCTTCTTCTTTTTCTCTTAATGTAGGGTCTTTGATAATTTAACGATCTCCTCCTCTTCCCATATTGATGCAGTCCTGTAAAAACATTGAGCTCATCAATTGCGGATAAAAATAAGTTTAGAAACTAAATTGAATTTCAATTATTTATCAAATTTAATGTGTATTAATAAATTTTTCAGATTTCTAAAACAATTAACATGAATAATCATTCAAAATAAAGAGAATAGAATGTAGTTAAATAAATTTTACAATACAAAGAAATATCAAGAATAAATTACAGCACAGACAAGCAAACAACGCATGTCACTTAACATTATTCTCACTTTTGATACTCCACATACTTGCATCCAGTAATATAAGGAATTCTAGATGTGTATTCATGCTTAAATATTGAATATCTAAAGTTTTATCTTAAAATTCCAATGTTTCCTTAAAGTTTCCTAAACTTCTTTAATTTTTACATAACTTCCTTGGACTTCCTTAAACTTCCACGAATTGAGTCAACTTCCTTGGCGACTGAAGTTTACATTGAATCCGAGGTTTAATACCTTGGTGATGTATGTGGTCCATTTAACATTGTTGCACGAGGTCAATACCGGTATTTTGTCACATTTACCGATGACTATTCCAGATATGGATATGTCTATTTGATGCAACACAAATCTGACACCTTTGAAAAGTTCAAAGAATTCAGATTGGAAGTTGAGAATCAAACTGACAAATCCATAAAGACACTTCGATCAGATCGAGGTGGTGAATACCTCACCAACGAGTTTATGGATTACTTAAGGGATAATGGGATTATCTCGCAATGGACAAGTCCTGCCCCTCCTCAACAAAATGGAGTTTCTGAAAGAAGAAACCGGACCTTATTGGATATAGTTCGCTCTATGATGAGCCATGCCGATGTTCCTTCATATTTTTGAGGATATGCTATACACATTGCCATTTATATTCTGAACCGGGTTCCATCTAAGTCTATTCCGTTTACACCCTATGAATTGTGGACTGGGCGAAAACCTAGTTTACAACATCTAAGGGTATGGGGTTTTCCTGCGCATGTTCGCAAACTTGAACCCACTAAGTTGGAATTTAGGACAGAGAAATGGAATTTTGTAAGATATCCAAAAGAAATTAAGGGTTTCTATTTCTACTCCAAGGCAGACCAAATAATAATTGTTAGGCTTCATGCCACTTTCTTGGAAGAAGAAATGGATCTTCTTAAGAAAGTTGAATTTCATGAGATGAAAGACGACACAGCAAGTAACCAACCTGAACCTAATCCTTTTACATTAATTTCTCCTAATTCTGTTCCACTGAGAAGGTCAGAAAGAGTTTCCAGACCACCGGATAGACTTCAGTATTACAATAATGAAGTTTATCTAGTTACCCCTGATGATGAGGATACAGATCCTAATACCTATCAGGAAGCTACATTGGATGTAGATGCATCTCAATGGAATAAAGCCATGAATGCTGAAAAAAATTCCATGTATGACAACGGTGTCTGGACTTTAGTAGATCCATCAGATGGTATAAGGCCAATTGGATGCAAATGGATTTACAAAAGGAAGAAGGGTGCCGATGGTAACGTGGATTTACAAAACTTGCGAATACTTCGTGAATTGATCATTCGACAAAAAAGTCGGGTACTATTTGGGACATTTTGAAAAAATCGGAAAACTGGATAACTACAGTATTAGAGAGTATTGCTATATGTTGCATAGATATCCTCACCGTTAACTTTGTACTAACAATGCTACTTCAGATGATGCTAGTTGCCAACAAATACCTTCTAGACCTCCAGATATTAGCTACTTCTTCTGGCCTGTCGAAATCTATGGGGGAAAAATATTGATTTCTAAGGAATAATAATAAAACTTTAGAAGTGTGCCAAGGATGATGTTCTTTCTGCTACATTTGCTGTCTCATTTGAGTAGGTAGGTAATGCTCTTCATGTTTCATCCTCTTCCGTTCCATCCACTTTGGTCATAGACTCCTGAGCTTTAGATCATATGCCAGGTAATGCTACCTTAATGTATGTTGCAACAATTTTCCCAAATTTTGTTGTGCTGACACTTTGACACGACATGACACTCCGTGGCACGGCACGACACTCCTTAGTACGCGCCTATGTCATACCAAGGTGACGTCAACATTATAATTAGGCACGTGGTACTTCAAGTATGCCATGCCATTTAAAATAAAAACAATATATATATATATATATATATATATATATATATAAATGTTGGATTGCTAGGAACTTTTTGTTAATTTTCATAGCTTTTTTGGCAACATAGAGGAAAACTTACTAGGAGAGCAGCGGCACCAATGTTGATCAATAAGTTTCTCCCTCCCTCCCTCCCTCCCTGTCTCATTTGCTCCTCTCTATTCTTTATATGAGTATTTTTTATAACTTTGGTTACACTTAAAAAAAAATGGGGACAGGTGATCCCCTCCTCTCTATTCTCTATATAAGTATTTTTTATAACTTTGGTTACACTTAAAAAAAAAATGGGAACAAGTGATCCCCGCTCTCTATATTCTTCTTATTATTATTTTTAAAAAATGAGTTATAATATATTCATATATATAATCATTTTTAAAAATTTGTCTATGCCGCAGTATTGGGATTTCTAAAGCTTGCCATGCCAAACACCTCTAGATACTTGGACACTTGGCACCCGTACCATGTGCCTAAGTAGCACATTGTCACCTCCTCATGTTAAGCAACCTAGAGATCCCCAAGATCATATTCCTACTTTGATAGTCCCTAATTTGGGTTACCAACTTCAGTTGGCTAATTGTTCCAATTCTTCTGTACTATCCTTGTTTCTTTCCAATGTTCCTCATGTACTTGATTTGTATGTGAACTTATTGCCAGTTAGTAGCATTAGGACTAAAGTGTCGTGTAATGTTTTTTCCTATCCATTGCGTCTCTTGACATTGATGCCTAGCGAAACCCTAAAGAAAAGTTCTCATTCAATACTCTATAAACCGTCTTGACAGGGATGACCCCCATCCCTATATTTAAAAATGTTTAAGTTCCCTTATCTTATGACCTACTGGTTGTCTACTTATCACATATTGTCACCTACTAACTATCTAAAACTGTATAACCTATTCTTGTCACCTACTTGTTAATAGAGTAGCAGACACCACATTGCATCACCTACTTATCGCAAAACTCTTGTTCATCTCATACTACATAACATACCTACTTGTTGGATAACTCTTGAAAAACCATATTGAACATGCTGCATCATCTACTCGTCAATTGCTTGTTACATACACACCATCTTCCCTTTTATTGACTCATATGAGCCCCACTCTAAGAAGTTTTCAATCATTGTAATACTCTGATGCAAGCTCTCTTGTACTATGTATGAGCGAAATAAGGAAATTAGATGAGCTGCATCACAGAATGAAGTTGATGATTTTCTTTCATCTGATTTTTTCTGCGGTAACATCAATTGGATTTTATGACTTTGGGAACCCATTTCCTTATTCTTATAGTCATTTCCTTATGTAAGAAGTTCACTGTTTTGCATATATTCTTTTCATGACATTTTTTCAGTTATTTATTACTAACAGGATTCACATCCAGAATCTAACTTTAGAGTTCCTTCAATCGTGAGTGCTCTTGAAAAGATGGAGCTCACTTCAAAGGTATAACACATAGAATTAAAGACTTGCTTTCTCCTTCATAACTTTTATTTATTCCGCCTTTCACTGTCAAGTACTTGCAATATATGTGTTGACTTTGTCCACATTTTTTTTGATTGATAATCAAGCAGAATATATGAAAAGAACGTGAGAGCTACAGGACCAGGAGGCAATAAAAACTAGAGTTTACATGCATATAAATTCAGCGCCAATAAAGCAAAACTCATACAGGACCTCCTCACCAAATGAGAGGGGCAGCTCATACCGATGTGGCTGCGAAAAGATTAAAACAACCTCTCCCTAAGATCCTCCTTTGTGACATGTAAACCAGCCCATTACATGACAACTAATCGGATACGATCGCATATGCGAAAAGGGGGCGAATAAGAGTCCTAAAAAACTGTAAGATTTTGCTCTTTCCATAACATCCATGCTATGGCTCTAGGGAGAACCAACCAAATCGCCTCATGAGCACCTTCCACACCAACCAGTGACTAGCAAGATAAGAAGTTGTTAAAGGAAGAAGGAAAGACCCAGTCCATACCCATCGGGAAAGGAAAAAACCCCATATACCAAACACAATAGGGCAGTGCAAGAGCAAATGATCCACAAACTCTTTTGCTTGGAGGCACATAAAACAATGGTTAGCTATCCTCCACCTTCTATTTTGTAATTGATTGCAAGATAAAATTTTATTCAGTGTTGCATTCTATAGGAAGATAGATACCTTAGAGGGAATACCAGGATTCCACACAAGCCTATGAGGAAACGGACCAACTGGTATTGGACACAATGATTGTAACCATGATCTTATTGAGAAACGAACATGGTTGCTTCTAGACCAAATCCTGCAATCCCTAATCTCGGAACAAGGGAAGAAGAGCTAATGCGCTCTAAGAGTTGAGCCACTCAACAATTTCCCAATCATACATATCCCGTCTCATCTTCGGACACCACAACAGCCTCTCTCCTCTCCTCTCGAAATAATCCCCAACTAATGTGTCCCTATCGGTAGCTAACAGAAAGATATTACCAAAATCATCCTTAAGTTTAGTTAACCCACACCACACATCCATCCAGAACCTAATCTCTAACCCTCTCCCAACTCTAAACCTGAAATGTAGCACGACCAAACTGGCGGTTGCTATGATGCTATGTAGTTGATTTATTATTTTGCTACCAATGTTTCCTTGAAGTTTATGTAAAATTCAATGAACAAGAGTATTAGTCACACATTCAACTCAAGAGACATGAAATTACTACCCAAGTTGCAAAAAGAAGCATCCAAGTAATATTGCAATTAAATTCAAAAGAAGATTCAATCATCCTAGAAGATCAAATTGGAGTTCATGCTAAACTCCATCAAAAGAAAAAGCCTTGGAAGATCTCAAAGTTGAAGCCTTGTTGAAGATCCAAGAATCAAGTTAGAAGACTCTCAAAAATGGTTTTAGAATTAATTTTTACTTTGATAGTATTTAGGACTTTTGTAAAAAGTCCTCAATGGTTGGTGTTGAAAAACTCAAAAGCTTAGAATGACCATAGGTACCTTAAGAACAAATTGAAAAATCATTTAAAGGACCTAAAAAAATGGTATTTATCATGTTAATGAAAGTATGCCTCTTTTTAATTTTCGAAAAACAGTTCTTGGGGGGTATACATCGAATCCCAAGATCTGACTAAGATTCTAATTGATTTTATTCAATGAAGGATAAAATAACAATCACCTTTGCGACTTTGAAATTGTTAAGTCAAATCCACGATAGAACAAAGCCGGCAAAACTTCACAAGCGTCAAGTCTCCTTCGCAATCCACATGAACCTTCTTCTTTTTCTTTAAAGCTTTTTCTACTGGAAGCTAATGGCCCTTCCAAATTCCAGCTCTATGATTTTTTTCTTCTCTTGAATCTCAAGATCCTTTCTTGATTTAACAAGATTGGTTCTGCTTTTGCTTAAGAGAAAAATTCAAACCAAGAGGAGAAAAGGGGTGACCGTACACTTTCCAAGAGGGCCAGAGAGGGGCGTGAGCTTTTAGGAGAGGAGAGATTAATCTCCAAGGTGGGCATCCACCTTTATTTATAGCCTTCTCTTGGATTGCTTGCAATCCAAGACTCCTTATCCTAATCCAATGAGGTTTCCTCAATTGTTTCCTTTATGATTATTCTCCTAATTAATTAGGATTAATCTTAAAAGAAACTAACCTTATCCATTAGTAACTAACTAATCTTATCCTTATCTAATAAGGAATCTTTAATTAGTAACTAACTAATTATTGATTAGTAACAAACTAATGGAATCCCATTTAAATAAGGATTCTTTAATTAGTAACTAACTAACTAACTAACCTTATCCAATAAGGAGTCAATTAATTAGAAACTAATTAAAACAAGGATTCTTTCTTGAAATGGGCGTCCCACCCTAGGTGGGCCCCACTTCCACATGCCCCTTAGGGTTTCCAAAACCCTAAGGTCACCTTTTGATCTTTTATCAAAATTCCCAATAGGTCCTACCCATTTGGTTTATCACATCTAATGTGATTCCACATATTAGAGCTTCACTATACCATATAGTGATTTACTTAGAGAAATTAATTAATTTAATTATCAATTAAATTTAAAGCTTTAAGAAGGTCCTAGTGTGTGGGATCTAAGGGGATCTCCTATTTCTGGTTGTGGGACCAAGTGCTTAACCTTTCTTGGTTAAAGCATTTTTACTAGGAAACCATTTCCTATCACTCCATTAGGATTATAAAATTTTATCTATATCCCTGGCTTCCACTAATCACAGTAATGCCTATTAACACAATGTGATTAACCTCCAGAAAATAGAGAATTACTTGCAAGTATTTCTATCACAAGATTTGTTTACAGATACGTCCCTCCACTTCCAATATTGTTATAAGCTTACGGGACAATATCTTATACTGTCTTTAATCCCTAGCTTATATTGAGAACCCATTCTCTTTGATACTTTTAGTCAAACTTGGACTTTCAAAACTATTTCAGAAATCCTTTAAAAGAAATAATAATAATTATAATTACATTTCTTTTATATAGAAAATAAACTTCTCGATAAAACCATTTCATCGATAAATACCAGTGTTGGGTTTTTCTAGTCCGGTTTTGACAAGTATCAACTCAATATTAATTACTCTAGAAGAGTAGTGGAATCCTTGTTGAGTGTACACATAACTTTTTCTAATATAGCGTACATAACCCAACGAGCCTGTATTCAGTCCGGTGTGTTGGACATTGACGATTGGCTACATCAAAGCTATATAGGCAAATACTAGAGAAGATGTCGACCTCTCAGGTTAAGGACAATCTGTCAAATGGACTACCCTAAATATATAGACAATATATTTCTAAGGGTATCCACTGAGCGATCCTGTTGCAATATAAGTACTTCTTACTTATATCCACATCTTAGTCAAAAGACCATTCTCTCAGTGATTGAGATTCATCACTCTATCATATGGAACTAACAATGTGTAAATTAGTAGGAATACATTGTCCAGATGTATCCTGAATAACTTAGAACAATACTAGGTCTACAAGGAACCGGAAAACCATATCTCCTTAGCAATTAGTTAATCACTAATTGGATGGTTTTCCTACAATATTGCCTAAGGGATAAAATAGTCTCATCTAATGAGATACTTTTAATATGTTACCCAATGTAGAAGACAATGTGTGAATGTAAAATATGCTTTTATTGATTAAGTAGACTCATACAATTCCGGAATGACTTTTGTGGGCATATATGTCTAACAGTTAAAGATGAGGTAGAAGGCCTTGGAATCAAATCCCATCTTTATGATCTTGAAAAACTGAGTTTGAGCAAAATCTACACCATCCAGTATACTTGATGAAGCCATTCAGCCGACTGGATAAACTAAAAACGCTCGGTTAGGCCAAACTGCATTTGGATGGCAATTTTGCCTATCCAGCCAATTAGATGATCCATCCAGTCGATTGGATGAATCATAAAACGCAGTAAATGTTCCTCAACGACTATTTTTAAACCGGTAGTTTGCATTAATTACCCCATTAACGGCCATAAATTTAATTGAGCTATAAAATGAGATCTTGTATGAATGAAAAATAACTATTGATCAATCCATTATCATTATCATTCACTAGAAGCTAAATTCTCACATTATTAGTGAAAAACCCGAAATCCCCAATTCTCTGTTTATTGAGCTATTCAATTTCAACTCTTGAGAGATTTTATTAGAGCTTTAAAAGGATCTTATCCAGGTCAATCAAGGAGCAATTTTCCGATTCAAATCCAATTAAAAACTTGTATTTGTTAAGTCAAGAATCTGAGGATTCTTGCATTGAAGCTGAAGGCTTTGTGAAAGTTAAGGGAGGATTGTTCCCTTGTAAGAAAGGTTTGATCCACACCTGGAAGAGGGATTGTAAAGGTCTGGTCCTTACCCGGAAAATGATTGTAAAAGATTTGGGCTTCACCTGGAAGAAGTTTGTACGATAATCAAATTGTGGTGAATCCTTTCGCGGGTAGCTTGAGGTGGGGATGGAGGTGGGATTACCAAACCTCTGAACAAGATCGCTGTGTTTGTCTTCCCTAACTCTTGCATTTAATTTGCATTTAATTTTCTGATTTAGTTGCTAATTCTTTGACGATTTAAATTCCACACTAGAACCTTAAATTTACCAAGACTCTATTCACCTCCCCTCTAGGGCCAATACTTGGGCAACAGTAAGGACAAGAGTACTGATGGTCTATCCCATTTGTAGTCAAATATTCCATCAACCCCCACATATATATTCTTGCCCTTGATCAGACCGAAGAATCTTAATTCTTTTTCCAAATTGAGTCTTAATCAACATATGAAATTGTTTGAAAATAGTATATACCTCATTTTTTGACTTTATGAGATAAAGCTAAGTATACTTAGAATAATCATTAACAAAACTCACAAAATATCGATAACCGGTGATAGAGGTAACAGGTGAAGGGTCCCAAACATCGGTATGAATGATATCTGTCGCGCCCCAAATCCCATGTTGGTTAATGAAACTTTGGACCCGTGACACTGCATATCTATATTAACTTAATCAACATAAAAAGCATTCTAAAAAGTGAGTCTCAAAATATTTCTCCTACAAATAAATGAATAATCAATAGAAGTCATCAATAATATAGACCATTTTAACTGTTGACCAACTAACAGAAACAATCCGATCACTCATATGATCTCAATTACAAAATTAAACCTAAGCAACATCAACTTAAAATGGGTCTTATTACATCTCTCTCAACTGAAATAAAAAAAACTAAGTAATTACTTGATCAGTAATACGGATAATGATCCAGATGAACTTCTGCCTAGTGCCTCTTGATAGTCGCCTTCCTGTTCTTCGGGATACTCTTCTTCAATCCAAGGTTCCGGAGCGCAAATGTCAAATCCTCCTGAACCTGCCAACAGTAACAATTCGGCTGAGCATTGAAAATGCCCAGTGTATATAAATAAAGTATAATTAACAATATCTCATATCATATCATATCAGACAGTTCAGGTCATATCATACATATCATACTTTACATAATCAGAGTATGGAAAACACATCATTTCGTGCAGACTTGTGATATATGTGCATATGTTGATATGCATGTAAAATCATAACAAAAATATGTCAGTTCATACTAGATTCCCATGTCCGTACCAGGGTTCCAAGGTCATATCAATTCTAAGGTCCATACCAGATTTCAATACCAAGGTTCATACCAGAAATCAATACCAAGGTCCATACCAGATTCTAATACCAAGGTCCATACCAGATTCCAATGCCACGGTTCATACCAGATTTCAATGTCCATACCAGTTACATACCAAAGTTATGTCAGTTCCATATCCATGCATGATCATGTGAGACTTGTGTACTTAACAACTTTCCATGTTATGAAAAATGTGCTTGAGTGTCACGGTTAACTTTCATATAGGTTATCTTTTAGATTCCGATATCTCACCATCGAAACTCCACCAAAGCCTCCCATATAACGATGGTTAGAATATTCGGGGTTATTAATATCATCCTTTAAGTATTTACCTATCCGAAATTCAACCATCATAAATGCATAATTAATTATAATTTAGCATGTCAACATCATACCATAAATACTTACCATTCATGTAGGTTGTTTCATTACAATAATATTAACAGGGTTATCAACATCATAGTATAACAATCCGATAATCAAAATCCAATAACCCCAATTCCATGATCATAAACCCATAATCAAAATTCCATCATTACCATTCAATCACATATCCATCCGAAACACTATATCATCATTCCCATTATCACATAACAATTCATAACATCATTATCAATTTAAAACCATAAATCAGTAGTCATATCATATTAATTTCCCATAACCATTCCAAATATTGAATCCCGTACCCTTTTCCATCATTCCAAATCTTAGCATGCAATTCATAATTATTAAATCTTAACATACCCTTATTCAATCATATATATATATATTTTTTGACAACCGTGGATATCTTGAGCCTTGAAAGCTCAGTCTAAGTCCCATGGGCTGACATAAGTAAACCACCAACCTATGCAGCCGATATTGAGGGGAGCCAGTGAATCGAACTCGAGACCTCCGGGTTTATGGTTCGTCCAAGTGACCACTGGGCTACACCCTCAGTGGTTTATTCAATCATATTCAATCCTTATAATTAACTTAACATCACGGATGACAATATATAGTACCTCTCTCGATCGCTTCCCTACGATCAATCGCTTGCGAAAGGTCTTGGATGAGATGTCTAAGCTTTTCCTTCTTCTCCTTGTAAAACCTTTTGCAAACTCTCTCTGGGATTTCTAAAACTCTTAGAATATTAAAAATCATATTTCCCACGAGTTAGTGGTCTATTTATAGGCGTAGGGTCTATTAAAAGTTACTAATTCTCGGAATTCTACTCAAATTAGGATTTCTGGGCGAATTTATGGCCAGGCGGTTGACCGGTTGGCTTGGGCGGTCGACCGATTGCTGATCGGTCGACCGATTTGGTCAGGCGGTCGACCAATTTGGTCCGTGAAGCCCCTGTATTTGGTTTTATGCATTTTTCCCACCAGTCGGTCAACCGATTTGATGATCGGTAGGCCGGTTTGCCCTGTGCTTGTTTATTTTGTTAATTCTTCATCTTAACCTTAGTTAATGATCATACAACATATATTAACTTAGTTAAAACATGGAATAACTTTAATCGAGATGTTTTGAACAAAATTTCAATGTTTTCATTCAATTGCACATGTTCCAATACATGAAACTTTTGGGTCTCTACAATATCAAACACAATAGAATTTTTGTAAGTACTAGGAGAAAAAGAAGCACGATGATGCTTTGCAAGTTCACACACTTCACATAGAAGATCATACATGGATAAAGAAGCAAACAAGTCTGGAAACATAATTCTTAAGTACTGAAAGGAAATATGACGAAGATGGACATGCCAACATAGGACACGCTCTTTATTAACACTACTACTACTATAAGATTGAAATGTTAGAGGAACAGTGGGAGTCGCACCAACAAATAAAGGCCATTAGCTTCATGGCCCGTTCCAATTGTCTTTTTTGTTACCAAGTCCTGAAAAACATAGTAAGAAGGGAAAAAATGACCCTACAATTTAGATTTTTGGTAAGTGAACTAACATATAGAAGGTTTGTTGCAAAATCAGGAACATGAAGAATAGAGGCTAAAGAAAGGTGGGAAGGAGGTTTAACATCTCCCTTCCCAACAACAGAGGAGAGTGTGCCATCTGCAATTTAAACTTTATCTCTACCGGAACAAATAGAATAAGTAGAAAACAATGAAGACATGCCAGTCATATGCTCAAAAGCACCTGAGTCAATTATACAAGAGGGACTCGAAGAAGTAGACACATGATGAGCAGAACCAACTATCCTATGCAAAAGTGGAGGTGGCGGATGGGCCATCGAATTGAGCCATAAAGCGTCGAATGTGCTCTATTTCGTCCTTAGAGACAAAAATCATATCCCTTTGGGAAAAAAAAATATTCTGTGAGGTTTCCTCAGAAGTCGACATAGCCTCAAAAAATACCCAAAAAATCCCAATATTTCAAAAGGAAACACCCCTTCCACAAATAAGACCAACTAGGTCAATAACAACTTTTTTCAGCAAAAAACAACAATAATCATCACCTTCAACACCTCTTACTGAGGTTTAATAGGGTGGTTTTACACAAAACAGTCTATGAACAATCACTTTAGGGTTCTCGGAATCAAAATCTTTCACCAAAGAAACTTCAAACAATTATTGCTTTGTTAAAAACAATGAATCCACACATTTATAACTCCACATCTAATGATTCATAATATATCTAAATGTCTATCAACAACTCCAAGAACCTTTTAAAACTCAAATGATATCAATCTGATTTTTTTCCGTAAAATCATTCGAGAGCATGAAACATCAACTTAGATACTCCAAGAAATCAGAATAAAATCAACTAAACTCCAAAATATTAAACCATATCAGATTCACGTGACACTATTCACGCAACACTATTCACGCGACACTATTCGCACAACACTATTAATACCATTAATAAAAAAGAAAAAGAAAAATGCAAGCCTTGATTTCCTGCTCTGATACCAAGTAGAAAGAGGAAGAAGAAGAAAAAGAATAGAAAGAGGAAGAAGAGAAAAGAGAGAAAGAAGGATTATAGAGATTGTGATTATGATTCACATCTCTCCTCACCTTTATATATTATTACTAAAGTGAGGAATTACACATTTATCCTTATGTGTATTACGTGTAATAGACATGACTTGACACGTAATACACAATATAATTAACATGAAATATCATATAAGGGCTTGGGGGGCCTGGGGCATGGTGACCCATTAACATCCTTCCTATTTATAATTTTCATAGAGTCCTTAAGTTGGATGGTTAATGAAGTGAAGTAAGGTATTATAGAGTGATTTGAAGTGGGAAGAGAGGGGTTGATGGTTTCTCATCTCCGGTTCACCGATGATACCCTAGTGCTCTGCAATGCTTCAAATGAGCAAATTGAGTATCTGAGCTGCATCCTAAGATGTTTTGAAGTGGTGTCTGGGATCGGAATAAATCTTTCCAAGAGTGGTATGTTTGTAGGCGGGGGGATTCCTAATAGAGGAGATGGTGAGTTATTTTGGTTATTGGAGAGGAAAATTTGCCACATTATATGGGCATGCCTCTAGAATCCAGTTAAATGTTAAATCAGTCTGGGACTAGGTGCAGGTGGTGGAAAGGGTCGATAGAAGGTTGGCAGCTTTGAAAACACTGTACCTCTCCAATGGGAGTAGAGTTACTCTCTTTAAGACCACCTTCGCGAGTATGCCCACTTACCTCATGTCTTTATTAACCATTTTGAGTTCCAGCACATTAAGCTCATTATATGTTCCCAATTGTACATTGTATGTGTGCCAAATATGGTTGCAATATTGTGCCTAAGACATATAATTGTGGTACCAAGCTTGGTATTCCGTCATCTCAACCGACTGTATACCCAGGAAGTGTGGATTACCCATCTGCATGGATATTTATGAGACCTGCTTGAGGGGAACATCCTCAAAATCCTTTAGCTAAAAATCCATGCAATGGGCCTTACATGGTGTTCAGTAAAGCTGTTTCCTCTTTGTCGTTAATGGCTCCCTAGCTTTCTTTGAAGGAAGCCAAATTGTCCATGACGACCTTCACCACATACTCCTCCTCATCTTAATCACATCATCCATCTGGTGATATAGGTACACATGGTCCTTAATGTAAGTAGATGCATCAACCAATTTGTGGAAGACAACCTTACCATTGTAGTAGATGAGAAAGTTGATCAAGCACAACCTTGTTGGCTCAGTCCAGCCATCACACATGAGGGTCATGCAATACGTAGCCTAGTTTCTCTTAAGGATTTGATGTTTGTGCGAACAACAATCTTTGCATCAAGTATTGGCATTGTGATCTCGTAGGGAGTGGGTCCCTTTATGTCTGATCCAGCTTTCTGAATTCATCAATCATGCACCAACAAGGGCTGTTTCTCAGTGAAATCCTTTTATCAATCTTCAAGTGTGAGATCTTGTCTTCCTTTTCCTTAACAAGTTGTGTGAAAACTAGGTGTTCCATCCAAGATTTCTTTCTTCCTTTGAACAACCTCCATGATAAAATCCTCAAAACAGGCCACTGGAAGAATATATAGTAGAGAATAGCAAACATATGTTTTTTGTGGCTGAGGGGGAAAGGTTTGATCATCTATTGCTTTAAGGATCTAGGACTATTTCCTCTGCAGTCTAGGGATGCAGTGGGTATTATTCTTTTGGGTTCTGGGACTTTATCTACAGCTTGTCTATGAGAGATTTAGATCTTTGTTAAATGTTATGTCGAAAATGCTTCCCGGAGTATTTGTTGGTGTGTTTAGGCGGAAGGGAATAAATGGTTTTCGACAATGTCTTTTATACACAAGTGAAAATTTGAATTCAGATTTCCGAGTTATTTCATTCACGGTGTTCGATTAGGAATGATTTGATGATCTAGATTTAGATTGCTTTCTGTTCAGTGCAGTTCTATTAGCATGGTCTACTGGGTAGGACGTGGTATTTTCTTAATTTCTTTCCTTTTTATCTATGTTTACTGATCAGTGAACTCTCTTATGTATCTTTACTTTATTATTACTATAGGCTGCACTTTACCGATAGAAAAAGCATGGATTGATGACCTACTTGTTTTCTTAAGTTATCTTCATTTAAATATTTCTGCACTATTTTAAACTAATAATGGTATAGAGAAATCATATTTATATTCATTAAAATTTTTTTTTTGTCATTATATAGATATATGAATTCTCGATATGTGTGTGTAAAAAGGTTTTCTGGATGGCCAGTTTGGAACTTTCCACTGGAGGAGACTCCTATTTTACCACGTGGAGGGGTGATATGGTTGATCCAGAAAGTCCATCTAATAGTTGGCCATCTGGATTTGCCACATGTACTTTTCCCACATCCACGACCATTCAAAGGGGCTACTGGGGCTGAAACTTGCCTCATGAGAGGCTAAAGAGGCAAGCACATGAGAGCCTGCCCATCACAGGGTTTTGGATGGGCAAGTCTTCTTAAATGTGGCAGCTGAGGTGGTGGGCAAAAAGAGTGTCTCACATGTTGGCCAACTCATCCTATTCTCATGCTGCGGGTAGTCCTTTTTTTAATGCTTCGATGCAGAACCAGATTTCCATTCATTTTGATGTAGAAAGAGTTCTTTGGCACATAGACCTGGAATTCAGTTCTTAAAATGTAGCTTGTCCGATTCAATCCTTTTCTAAACTCAGCTCCTACCCCTAGTACATATTCTTTTCCAGATCTAGATGTTGGGAAGAAAAAAAGAGAACCAAAGTTCCGATCTAGATCAACATCCAAGAAAATTATCTTACATTTTGATCCCAGTTTTCTTCCCTACCATTTGTGTATCTTTCTTGTTCATTTTCCATTCCTTTTGTTTTCACCAGTTTAGTCAACACGTTGTACGCAATGGCTAGGGGACCACTTCACCTAGCAGGGACTAACACCTGCATCGGGGTCTAGGAAGGCACCCATTATGATACAGTCGCCCAGTGGCCCTAAAATGATAGTGAGAAAGGCGGCTGCTCAAGACTTCCTAAAGTTAGATATTACAAAACAAACAAATAAATAAAACTGATTTCATGTAATGTCTGGAGCTATTCCCTTAATCCTAAAGAAAAATGTAAAAAATAAAATATCCAGGGTTTTGGGGACTTTTGTCCTGTCAAAGAACAGGAGAATGCCAAATCCTCTCTCTCTCCCCAACATCTATTTTTTCTTCTTCATTTTTTTTCTCTAAGACAATAATCCATTTTTCTTTTGCATGCTTATTTAACATTCATTACTTCACTATGGTGATGACATTCTGCTCTTATTAATGCTTTTTCAGTTTTTAATCTCAGTTATCTTATTTGGGATAAATCTTGGACGATGATGATGGTGATGATAGATAGAGAAGATAACCATTTGTTCTGTTTTTCTCTATCTTCGTCTTTTCCTATTAGAACCCCAGCTCTCGTTGTAGGATCCTTTCTATCTATATCAGTTTTATTATTATTGTGGCTCTTTTCTTCCCCCTTCCACTCTGAGTAGGGTTCATTTTCTGTATTTTTCCCATAAGAATTCTCATTCTCTTCATGTGCTGTTTTTTTTTTGGAGGTATGGTGTATAACTAATTCACGTGCAATAATCCTGCTATTACCCCTGGATGCTTTATAGGTTGCAAAATTTGCATTCATACAGAAACAGATTAATCAGGGCAAAGTCCATGTTCACATGATAACCTAACCCTGTTGAACCATCTCCATTGAGGAGAAAACAGTTGACTTGGAGGCATGCCTCCACATCTTGGAAACTGTGAAAATTCAGTATTGAACCTTCCTCAAAATAATCGTAATGGCACCATACTGAAACAAGTTATTGGTCTTTCATCTATTTTGATTTCCTGTAATAAATTCACAGTGCTTTGACTGGTTCCTTGCCACATTGTAAATTGAAAAACCTTGTTGACTTGGATCTTTCTGAATCAAATTCATCAGGTAGTATTTCGACTACACTTGGAAATTCCGTTAGCTTATTTTCTATAAACCTGAGCTCCAAAGGGATAGAAATTTTAAAAATTCCATATCTGTAATGTACATAGCACCCCCATTCTATTTCTTCGCTCCATCTAATTTGATTTGTATTAATTCCGAACAATCTGAAATAATTGAAAGGCTGCTCTTACTCTTATGGTTCTAATTTCTAGGTTTCTTAGTATTTCCAAGCCTCTTACTAACATAGTGGTAGAAAGAGTAGTTCTCGGATTCAGAGAGGTTGAGTGAGAGGTTTTCAAGTTCTTGAGGAGATTGCAGAGTTCTTTGTTGCAGAAACATGGAGAAGAGGAGAGAGAGTACAAACAAAGAATCGAGCGACATTGAGAGAGAGAGAGAAACATACCGCCGGTTACGACTTCACTCCAGTCACTAGCCTTGCTTTGGGCATCCCCCTCCTTGCGGTTAAGGAAGGTGAATTTCCTAAAACCTAAGAAAGCAAGCCTTAAATCTGATGGACTGCCATGTAATCTTTTAAACATAAAAAGTCTATGAGCTAAAGTACTAACAGAATATAAGGTCCTAATAATCAAAATGCAAAAGCTATAACGGTTTCCTCTTAGAGAAATTGGGTTCCATCTTACTCATATGATACACAAGGAAGAAACCATAACCCCTAAGACTTTAAACAATGGCCCTATGTTGTATTTACCACAGAAGTTTAGATGAATACATGATACATGACATATACAAATTGAGGTTATCGAAATGTAAAAGGAAATATGAATAATTAAAATCCAAGTGTTTTTGCTTTGTGGTCCGGTTTGGTAAAATTGCATGTTGTGTGCAGGGTGTTGCTCGGCTAGGCTGTTTGTATTTTTGGTGCAAAATAGTAGCCAAATATGTATGCTGTCTACATCTTCTAAAAAGTTAGCCAATATGTTTGCAATATAGGTAATCTTGGTGTTATTGGTTTTCTTAGTTGTGTTGCTAATGGACCTGCACAATACATCCATCTACATGGAGCACAAAAACCACTTATTGGCGTGCTGAAAGACGGTCCCTCCACTATTTTACAAGCAAACTCTAAAGTTCAACAACAGGAGAAGAAACCTTCAGAAGATAGGGCTTACCTCTTTCCTATCCTTATGCTACACTTGTGACATTGGATGAAACCCTGCTACGAGATATGCTGAATTTGTGGTCTTCACAGATTCAGCCCGTACCATTGATGTTGTGCAGAAACGCGATAATGGAATCGACGACAATGCAAAATAATAACGAGAAAGTGGAGCGAAAAATATAAGAAAGATAGACCACTACAATAAACGAGATATACATGGTTCACCAACCAATGGACGTTCATGATTGAAACCAATTCCAAAACCTTCACTATAATGGAGAAGATTCCAAAAGAGGAGCAACGAAGAAGACAACCCAAAAAGCTTTCCCAAAGCTCACACAAATCTTCTTTGTTCTCACTATGTTATCTCTTTTCAAACCCTAAACCGAATATACACTTACATAGACGGTAGAAACCCAATTGGAAACGGAGTCCTACTCAAAATAGGAGTTTCCCAAAAAACAGAAGAAAAACGCCAGAACTCGCTCGAGCCAACCCAGACTCGCTTTGAGCGAGTTGGCTATGGGTTTAGCACAGACGAAACAGACCCCTTACGCTCGAGCGAGCATTAATCTCGCTCGAGCGAGATACCCAGATTCAAGATAATTCTCAATAATTGATGTGCTGGATGACACTCATGCCCTGCATGTACTTCACACGTGTTGATCGAAATAGTAGAATGACATTAGTAACTGATAATGTGATGGGTTGTTCATCATCATTTGGATATCACAATTTGCATTTATTGACAATAGTAACTGCATATTAGCCAGCATGTTGGTATATAATGGGAAGAGTGAACTGAAGATTTTTTAAATATTTTTATATTACTCTGTAAATGACAAGCCTTACTTCATATTTTTTTTTGAACCAGTAAAGATGTGAGATGAGTCCACATACTGGACTAAATATTAAGTTATTAATTATTCACCTGTCTTTTGTCATGATCTTATTCTTTCTTTATCAGAATCCCAATGTTGAATGGAACTCTCCTTGACCTAATTTCGTTTCTAATGTTTTTCTATAGAACTTTATGAATGAAATATTCTGTGATGAAAAAGTTTCGTATAATAATGCTTTTATTTTTATATATTTCATAGCACCGTGGCTCAGAGGTCATTGAACTTCAAAATTTTAGTCCTGCTTCTGTAGATGACATTGCTAGTGTTCATGCAAGAGCTTATGTATCTGGTCTTGAGAAGGTAGTCTTCTTGCCAATTATACTTTCCTACTTATACTTTGTGTTTGATATCCATTTGTATGCAAAAAAAAACCAAAAGTATTGTTGGAAATTTTATTAATAGGAAATGTGAAGTCTTGATCTCTTATATGGTTATACTTTTTCCTAAAAATTGTTTGATTTACCTGTATATTTTTTTCTTGATCTCTTGTGATTGTATTTGATAATCTGAGATACCTTATATTCTTGGAATTTGTAGGGGGCTTTTTTTCAATTTTTCCCTTCTGTTGCTTTGATCATTTCATTTGACAACATTCATTTTATTTCTTTGGCATGGTATGATATTGCTAAGACATTCAACTTTATTAGTTATGGATGACATCCTCACGAGATGCATATCATTCTTCTGCAATCAGTAGCTTAGTGATAGGATGGGGTTGGTTGGACTTGAGGATAGACCAAAGGGATTGTTATATCACTATTAGTGTTTGGTTCAACCTGTCATGAGCGATTATGAAACAACCAATTATGTAACTAGTTATTTCATAATATCGCCAAAGGGTATGGGGAGCATAGCAGCTAATGCACCTTTAGGAGTAGGTGAGAATTATTTAAATACCCAAATTTGAACTCCCATGAGGCTTACACGACTCATTAAGCTTGAGAGAAAAATCATGGTTCAAAATATCGGTATCGGGTGCCGTGTTGCTAAGTCCCAAACAGGATACGTATCGGCTTATCGGACCGTATCAGATGAATACAACAGAAAAAATTAGGATATGCTAAGAAACACTTGGATACGTAAGAAAAAACTTGGATACTTTGCATAAAACTTCTTTTAATGCAAATATAAACTAATGAAGGCCCCCAACTATGTTTATAATAATACATAAGAGAGTTAAAAATTTTGTAAGTTAAAAAAGGCGCATGCTGATAAATAGATATGAAAATACAAACCATAGTCACTTAGCCAAGTATAGGAAACAAAATCTAGATATTAAAACCTTACAATCAATGAGTTAAATAAGAATATATTATATTATAACCATAAATTATAAGCTTGAATGGAAGTCTTTTTATGCTGAAATGTTACACTGTTAGTTGACTTTTTAACCCTATAGATGAAAATATGTTTAAAGACTAAAATATTATTCTTTTTGTCGGACGTTTGGGGTTTAGTAATGATTTGGTATAGTAAAATTTATGAAATTTTAATATTTGAGAAATATTTTACTTTTTAAAAGTTGAAATTTTGATTGAATTTGTAAAAAGTGCAAAAAATAAGATTTTGTTATTGAAGTTGAAAGTTGACTTTTATTCTTCAGGAATTTGGATCTAGAATAATTTTTATTGAATTCAAATGGGGGTATAACCTTATTCACAAATAAATATCTTAAGTAAATGAAAGTAAAATTAATTTAGAACTATTTAGTATTTGCTTAAATAATATTTTATGTAAATAAGTTGTGCGTATCGGGTTTGTGTTGTAAATCTTAGTATAAATGGAATGAGAAAAAAAATTAACTGAAAAATCCCCCGTATCGGTCCGATACGGGGTAGTTTTTTTTTTTCAGTGTTGCAGTGTACCGGTTAGCTCCAAACAGGATACGTATCGGTCTGTATCGGCCAGTACATACTGGAATTTTAAACCATGCCTACAAGCCAAGTAACAAAAAACGGCGTTTTTTTGAAAAATTCGCGTTTTAATCGCGCATTTTTCAAGCGCCGAATGGTTCTGCGATTAAATCGCGATTTTTTAAAAAAACGCCGTTTTTTCGATTAAATCGCGTTTTTAAACGTTTAAACGGTAAAAACGCGTTTTTAACGCTTAAGGCGCGTTTGGTTCGGCCTTTTTTTTTTTTTTTTTTTCTTCCTAACTATAAATACTGAAAGAAAGGGGTTAGGGCACGAAACCCAGACCCCCCTCTCTCGTCTCGGCTCCCCAGTGACGAAACCCACGAAACCCCTTCACCGGCTCACCGGCGTTCTTCTCGGCTCACCGGCGTTCGTCTCAGCTCACCGGCGGCGAAAATCCTCCGGTAAGTCTCTTCTCTCTCTCTCTCCCGACGTTCGTTTCAGAGAGATTTCTCTCTTTCTCTCTTCTCTCTCTCTCTGAATCTCTAAATCTGAAATTTCAGAGAGAGATTTCTCTCTTTTCTCTCTCTCTCTCTCCCGAATCTCTGAAATTTCAGTGTGAAATTTCTCTCTTCTCTCCTCTCTCATTTCGAATTTCTGAAATTTCAGAGAGAAATCTCTCTCTCTCACTTTCTCTCCCTCTCTCCCTCTCTCTGTCTCCGAAATTTCAGAGAGAAATTTCTCTCCCTACGGACCGTAGCTCTGAAAATTCAGAGAGAAATCTCTCTCTCTCTCTCTCTGTATTCCTCTTCATTCTCTGAAATTTCTCCCTCTGAAATTTTGGTTTAATCTCCCTTTTCAAACCCTACCTCACACTTGTTCATTTTTTATTTTTTCAAACTACAGAACTTGGTTCTCTCGGGTGCTGGGAAATCTACAAATTTTCGGAAATCTAATCCAGGTCAGTTTTTTGGAATTTTTTTTACTGGTTTCTGTTGAGATTATATTTCGAGCATGATCTGGTTCAATTGCTTAGTTAATGTTTTGAAGAATTGCTTTGAGATCCTCTGTGAATCTGAAATAAATTGTCTAAGCAATCATCAATATTACATCAATTTCGTTTATTATATATTTATTGATATACATTTACTGATGTTTTGAATTTTTTTTTTTAAAATTTCTTTAGGACCAGTAAAGATTTAGTATTTGATCAAAGTTTAAAATGCCAAGAGCTAGGGATCCATTTTGGGAATATGTGACTGAAGAAGGGGGGACAAAGATGAGATGTAATTTTTGTCAGAAAGTATTTGTTGGTACTATTACTCGAATGAAAAACCATTTTGCCAAAATACCATAAAGAGATGTACAACCTTGCACTCTAGTGCCTGATTTAGTTTATGAAATGGCATTAGAGGCTGTACAGCAGTTGGAATCACGTAAAAGGGCAAAGACAGATTTTCCACGACAATCTCAGCCTGGTAATACTGGTGCAAGTGGAAGTTCTATGGGTTCTGTCTCTAACATAGCTTGTGGTAGTTTAGGAGGAGGGGGTATTTTCATGTCTGGACAAGTGCAACCAAAAATTCAGCAACTGATGAAAAAGAAAGAGAAAGAGCTTGCAGATCTTTTCTTGGTGAAAGCCTTAGTTGCGAATAACCTCCCATTTCACTTGTTGAGGTCCCAACATTTTAAGGATGCCATTACAGTCATTTCAAATCATGGCCCAGGTTATATTCCCCCAAGTAGTAAAACAGCCAGGGTGAAGATATTAGCAAGTTTAAAGGACGAAGCTGATGAATATGTTAAAAAAATCAAACAATCATGGGCTAGTTCAGGGTGCACAATCATGTCTGATTCATGGACTGATGCAAGGAAGCGGCCACACGTGAATTTGTTGGTGGCGTGTCCGAAGGGCACAATATTTTTGAAAAGTGAATGCACAGTGGGAAAGAATAAGGATGCAACATTTCTTGCAAACTTCATTGCTTCTGGGATTGAAGAAATTGGACCAACAAATGTTGTCCAGTTTATTTCAGACAATGCTTCAAATTATAGTGCAGCAGGGATTATTATTGAAGATAGATATCCAAATATTTTCAAGACGTCCTGTGCAGCACATTGTTTGGATTTGATTTTAGAGGAAATTGATGAGCTTCCTCAAGTGAAGCCAATTTTAGAGCAAGCACGAAGTTTGGTGAAGTTTTTCTACAAATTCCAACATGTGTTGGATTTAATGAGATTGCACACGCAGAAAAGAGAATTAAAAAGGCCGGGTGCAACAAGATTTGCAACACAATTTCTGTGTTTGCAGTCTATTCTCAGAGAAGAACAAGCTTTGAGATTTATGATTGCTTCAACCGAATGGAGAGCTCTCCCTCAATCCAAAACAGTGGAAGGAACAGAAATAACAAATATCATACAAGGGAATATATTTTGGGAGAAGGGCAGAATAATAATTCATACAGTTGAGCCTCTAGTTAGAGTTTTAAGAATGGTAGATGGTGATGGGTCTACTATGGGATATATATATGAAGGAATGGATAGAGCAAAAGAAGCAATTAAAAGAGTGTATGAAGGCGATGTTGAGAAATATATGCCTTTTTGGAAAATCATCGATGGAAGATGGAATAAAACATTGCATAGTCCTCTTCATGCAATTGCTGCCTATCTTAATCCCCAGTTGTTTTATAATAAATTGGTGAAGATGGATAGGGAAGTAAAGATGGGTGTTGAGAAGGTGATTGAGAAAATGATTGGTTTGGATGAAGGGAAAAAGTTTAACAGGGAGCTGAGACTCTACCACCAACAGGATGATTCCATCTTTGACAAATGGGCAATTGATTCCCTTCGGGATTCACATCCAAGTAAGTTTATTATATTTATTTATTTTTTTAACTTTGATTATATTTTAAAATTTATAGTCAATAATTTTTAATTGTAAATATTGTAAATTGTAATTAGGAATCTGGTGGGATATGTATGGAAGCGATGTTCCAATCCTTCAAAAGGTGGCAATCAAATTGCATAGCCAACCTTGTAGTGCCTCAGCTTGTGAGCGAAACTGGAGTGCTTTTGAGGCTGCACACACGAAGAAGAGGAACAGATTAGAGCCAAAAAAATTACATGATTTGGTATATGTTCGTGTGAATTTGCATTTGATGAATACAAGTGCAATGAAAGAAAAGAAGGATTCGCTGTAAAAATCAGAATAGATAACTTGGGGCAGTCCGACACTTACTGTAAAAATTTCGGGGAAAAATACTGAGTTTTGACAGCTGCACTTTAGTTTGGAAGAAAATTGCAAAACCCACTAATTTTCTGATTTCGGACACAAAACACGCTGTCACTTCTTCGTTTGAGATAACTAACTACCGAGACGACAAACATTAGTCCCCACGGCCGACCGACACGCATTAGTGCCAACCGCACGGATTTCTATTAGGATCTCCAATAGATATTGGGTCCCACTTAATTTCTGGAAATATGGAAATTTTCCGTTTTTCTCAATTTTATCACACATAATGGCCCCGCGGTCCTGCGAAATGGTACCTGATGGAACCGATATGGTAGGGGTGTGTCCCGGCAATCGACCAGCACACTGTGTGCGATTTTCGCCAAAAGATACTGAGATTTCCTCGGTGCACTTCAATCCCGAGCAAAATCTACTTTTTATTAATTTAACAAATAATTAACTAATTAACCTCCATTAAGGACCTATAAACATATAATTTTATTATATTAAAATTCCGGGTCGTTACAATCTCCCGTCCTTACAAAAAATTTCGTCCTTGAAATTTACATATACACTAATCATCAAATAACTGAGGATGATTGCTCCTAATGACATCTTCAAGTTCCCATGTGGCTTCCTCTATGCTATGGTGTTCCCATAAAACTTTAACTAGCTTAATCGTTTTGTTTCGTAACACCTGTTCCTTACGGTACAAAATTATCACTGGCTTTTCTTCAAAAGTTAAGCCCTCTCTGACTTGAATTGGTTCATATCGTATCACATGCGAGGGATCAGGTAAATATTTTCTCAACATGGATATGTGGAATACATTGTGAACCCTTGCCAGCTCTGGTGGTAACGCCAAACGGTAGGCTACACCTCCTATTTTAGCCACAATCTCAAAAGGTCCAATGAATCGCGGACTTAACTTTCCCCGCTTTCCGAATCGTACAATACCTTTTGATGGAGAGATTTTCAAGAAGACATGGTCCCCGACTTGAAACTCTAAGTCTCGGCGCTTTCCATCTGCATAGCTTTTCTGTCGACTTTGTGCAGATAATAACCTTGATCGAATCAACTCGATCTTCTTTGTTGTTTCTTGCACCAACTCAAGTCCCAGTAGTTTATGTTCCCCTACTTCAGTCCAACATACTGGTAACCGACAACTCCTTCCGTACAAGGCTTCGTAAGGAGCCATTTGAATACTTGCCTGATAACTGTTATTATATGCAAACTCGATCAATGGCAAGTGATCATCCCACTTTCCTTGAAAGTCCAGACTGCAAGTGCGCATCATATCTTCTAGAGTTTGTATTGTGCGCTCAGACTGTCCATCGGTTTGTAGATGATAAGCTGTACTCATGTTTAGCTGTGTACCTAAAGCTTCTTGCAAGCTCCTCCAAAATCGGGAAGTAAATCGCGGATCGCGATCTGACACAATAGATATCGGCACACCATGCAGCTACACAATCTCCTTGATGTACAACTTTGATAAATTTTCTAGGGTTATGGTATCCTTTATAGCAAGAAAGTGAGCCGACTTCGTCAATCAATCAACTATCACCCAAACAGCATCATGTCCACTCCTTGTTTTTGGTAACCCCACCACAAAATCCATCGTAATGTGCTCCCATTTCTACTCGGGAATAGGCAATGAATTTAACAATCCAGGTGGTTTCTGATGTTCTGCCTTGACTTGCTGACAAACAAGGCATCGAGATACATACTCTGCAATTTCTCTCTTCATGCCGTTCCACCAGTAGTTATTCTTTACATCCTGATACATCTTTGTACTTCCAGGGTGCACCGCAAAACGAGATCGATGTGCCTCATTGAGCAGTTCATTCTTCAACTCAGGATTTCTAGGCACACAGATTCGACCTTTGAATCGAAGTATTCCATCTTCAGATTCTTCAAAATCACCCATTTTTCCTTGAAGAATCTTATCTCTTATAACTTTGATCTCCTGATCTTCCAACTGTGCTTCTTGAATCTTTTGTAATAACACTGACTTAGCCTGAATACTAGCCAACTTGGCACTATTACCCTGGAATCCTAGACTCAGATTCCAACTCTTGAATTCTTCGATCATCTTCCATCGCTCGGCCCTCATATATGCTACAGTCTTTCTACTCAGGGCATCAGCAACCACGTTACCCTTACCAGGATGATACTGCAATACAGTCATAATCCTTCAAGAATTCCATCCATCTACGCTGTCGCATATTGAGTTCCTTTTGGGAGAATAGATACTTTAAACTCTTGTGATCACTATAGATCACTAACTTCTCTCTATAAAGATAATGTCTCCAAATTTTTAGTACGAATACTACCGCAGCTAACTCCAGGTCATGCGTAGGATAATTCCGTTCGTGAATCTTGAGTTGTCTCGAACCATAAGCAATGACCTTTTTGTTTTGCATTAAGACACAACCGAGTCCCTTACTGGAAGCATCGCAATACACCTCAAATCTTCCAGATCCTGAGGGAGTTGTCAATACTGGAGCGGTTGTTAATCTCTTCTTTAATTCTTGAAAGCTTCGCTCTCGAGATGCTGTCCATTCGAACTTCACATATTTCTTAGTCAATTCCGTTAATGGAGCTGCTCTCTTCGAGAAACCTTCTACAAATCTGCAATAGTATCCAGCCAATCCCAGAAAACTTCGAACTTCAGTAACAGTGGATGGCCTTGCCCAATCGGTTACTGCCTGAATTTTGGAAGGATCAACAGATATTCCATTTCTTGACACAATATGCCCAAGAAAGGCTACCTCTTCCATCCAAAACTCGCACTTGGAGAACTTAGCATACAGCTGATTATCTCTTAATGTCTGTAGCGTAATCCTCAAGTGCTTAGCGTGCTTCTCATGACTAGGTGAGCACACCAAGATATCATCAATAAATACCACAATAAACTGATCCAAGTATGGCCTGAAAAGACGATTCATCAACTCCATAAAGGCTGCAGGCGCATTTGTCAGTCCAAAAGGCATCACCAAGAACTCGTAGTGACCATACCGAGTTCGGAATGCTGTCTTTTGAATATCTTCTTCTTTGACCCTCAATTGGTGATAGCCGGACCGTAAATCAATCTTTGAAAACACTTGGGCGCCTTGCATCTGATCAAATAGATCATCGATCCTGGGGAGAGGATACTTATTCTTGATTGTCGCTTGATTCAGCAGACGATAATCTATACACAGACGCAGACTCCCGTCTTTCTTTCTAACAAATAACACCGGTGCTCCCCATGGTGAAACACTAGGACGGATCAAGCCCTTATCTAATAGGTCTTGCAACTGAATCTTCAGTTCTTGCAACTCAGCCAGAGCCATCCGATACGGTGTTTTAGATATCGAGTCTACACCCGGAGTACATCGATTGTAAAATCGATTTCTCTAGTAGGAGGGAGTCTTGGTAATTCATCCGGAAACACATCTCGAGACTCTCTGACCACCGGGGTATTCCCTAAAGTGTTATCTTCATCTTTATCGACCACCACTGCAGCTAAATACCCAGTACACCCCTTATCTAGAATGTGACATGCTTTAATTGCTGATATTAGCTTGGGTGCTTAACCTCGGATAATCCCCTGCATTTCGAACTCTGGGATGTCTGGAATTCGAAATATGACTTTCTTGGCATTACAATCTACCACTGCATGGTAATTAGCCAACCAATCCATCCCTAGGATAACATCATAATCCTTCATGTCTAACACGATCAGATCTACTAACATCCGTACACTATTGACAAGTATGGGACACCTATCATAGACTGTTTTTGTGCACAGAACTTTCCTTAATGGTGTAGATATAGACATCATGCTTTTGAGTGTTTCAGGTTTGTAACTTATGTGTTTAGCAAAACGAGTAGAGACAAACGAATGTGTAGCACCAGTGTCAATCAAAGCATAAGCAGGTACTTGAAATACTAAAAGTTTACCTTCGATGACACCTTCGGTCTGCTGTGCCTCTTCCTGGGTAATTGCAAACACTCTTCCTTTTCCGCCTTCCAACACTAGTGGTTGGGCCTTAGGGCAATCCTTCTTGAAGTGTCCAGGCTTTCCGCACTGGAAGCAAACCTTCGCTCTACAGTCCTTGGTCAAATGGCCCTGACCACATTTCTCGCACTTAAGCCCCAATTTTCCTGTAGACCCTTGGCTTTTCATGTCCTCGAACTTTCTTTTCCCAGTAAACTGCCGGTTATTCTCCTTTATCCAGGGCTTCCCAACTGTCCCTTTGCCTTTGCCAACACTAGACTGTGCCAGTTCTTCATGCACTCGCTCTACTTTGAGTGCTCTATCTAATATCTCTGAGAATGAGGTAAATCGTTGAGCTGCCAATTTCCCTCTGATAGCCGGCTTCAATCCTTCTTCAAATTTCTCAACTCTCCACTGCTCATCCTCAACAAATCTCGCAGCGAACCTCGAGAGTTGATTAAACTTTTGTTCATACTCGTTAACCGACATATTTCCTTGGGTCAGCTGAAGAAACTCCATCTCCTTTCTCTTTTTCATCGATGCTGAAAAATAGCGCTCATAAAACAATTCAGTAAATTTTGCCCAAGTCACGGGCCTCTGATGCGGTGGAACTGTCCTTTCCACTGTGGTCCACCAATGTTCCGCTTCTCCTTCAAGTAGAAAGATAGCGAACTCGGGCTTGTCATTTTCTGGCAAGGACATAGCCCTAAAAACTTTTTCCAGACTTCTAATTTAGTTTTCTGTCTTCAGCAGATCAGTAGTGCCCGAAAAGGCCAACGGTCCAAGCCTCTTAAACTTCTCCAATCGGGTCACATTCCCATGCTCTGGCATGGTAGCAATGGGGATACGACTACCATTCCCATTTCCATTCATATTCTGGGCCTGTTGTTGCTGAATTAAGTTGGCTAGGGTTGTAATAGCCTCGAATGCTCCAGCCAAGGTATTCTCGGGTGCTCGTCGAGGTGGCATGTTTCACCTATAATTATAAAGTAACGAACTTTTAATAATAAAATGAAACTGAAATGCACTGAGAATTCGATATCCAAAAAGAGACATTTCATTCATTTCATCTTTAATATATACATATCACACCATATACATGAACATACTACATCATAGTATACAAAACATCATCTCCTCTATACAAGTATATACACCAAAAATCTATGAGTCGAGTGATAAGAAGACCGCCTAGGGCATCTACTATACTCCAAAACCATATAGATACGCTACCTTCTCCCCTCCTGACTCCCTACTCTTGCATCTAAACCTCAGTCGAGGTATACGGACTACTTGCCTCCACCGACTTCTTCTTACTCTGCTTACGGTTGTTCAAAATCGCACGATACTCTTGTGCCGTAAGCCTCTTAGATGATAGGGGTGGAGGTATCCAACCAGTCCCATCAGGACTAGGCCTAATGTCTGCCAGTGCTCGCTTGACCTGCCTTAAAATCTCACGATGTACCCGAGCCGGTACTGCAAGCTCCATCGGAGACGGGGGTGGCATCCAGGCAGTTCCGTCCGGATTTATCCGGACAGCCTTCGGCTTAATGGCCGCCATGATTCGTTGAGTCATCCCAAGCCACTCTGGATAACGGCGACTCAACGTAACTGCCATCCGCTCATAATGCTGCCAATCTTCCTTGGTGGGGACTCTGTAAATTAACGGCATCCCTGCACATACACACAATTTCCAAATCACTATCTGATTTCGAAATAGGTGATGTACAGTAATACATCTAGCCATACAACTAAAAATCATCGTATTTCATGAACAAGTATGGTTTGTTATGATGGTTATTGCTCTTAGCCTCTGATACCAATTGTGATGCCCCGAACCCGCGCCTAGGGAATCAAGTTCCGAGACGCGCGTCCATTCGTCAAATCATGCAAGCGGAAGACTTTACCCGCAAAAATGCGGGAAATTTAAACATTTATCAGATGCTTCCAAAAAGTAAATAATACCCGTCATCACAATAGCCATCATATAAACCATATATCTGTATTATTTACATCAAGTTTGTTTTACAAAAGTAGGCGCATCCATCACGCCAGGTACAACTTGTACAAGCTTCCAAAATGTCCAGTTGGACTTTCACTTACTGGTCAGCAGCCCCGAGATCTGCTGACATAAAAAGTCGGTGAGCTATGAAGCCCAATAAAACCACAATCCTTCTAAACAATTTTTCACATAATAACACGCATCAATAATGATATAATAAGCAGTTCAATTTGCATGTTACAGTAAAATAGAACAGTATATAATAAATTGTGACCCAAGGTCACTTAAGGTTACGTCACCCTAACCGAGGTTCCCGATCTCATATTACTTTGCAATTATGGGGTTCAGTTATGAATGTATTCATATTACCAAGTTATCATTTCAATCCTCAATCATGTTTCATTTCGAGTCCTCAGACTCTATTAATTGGCCATAGCCCACAAATGTTCAGCTTAAAGTCTCTAAATCATAACCATAATACATTGAGTCATTTAGACATACACGCTGTTTCGGCTTTCACCCGAACACGACCAAACCTTGGGTATACCAACCCAACTCACCTGGAATCCAACGATTCCATACCGAACCCTGAGTACACCAACTCAGACAAATACACCAACCCTGAGTACACCGACTCAGACCACTTCGTATCCGAAGCTTACACACACAACATGGGCATTCGCCCAATAAGGACATACTTTTCCATTTAATTGACTGACCACATCTACTGTGTATTCGTCGCCATCTCCCTGGATATCAGTTAAGAAGGAACCCCGACCAACCTGCCTACCATCATCTTCTGGCTAGTCTAAGGAGGAACCCCGACATTTATACCAATGCCGACATCTCCTGACGTTCCACCAAGAAGGGACCCCGATAGATACGGTGCCGACATCTTCTGACCCACCCAGAGAGGAACCCCGGACTATACACTATCTGATGTTCAACCACTTTAAACTCCCTAGGACTCCGACATCTCCTGACTATCAGTCACGGAGGAACCACGGGCCATGCAGGACACCGCCACTCCTGATCTAGTCCAAGAGGCATCACGGACGACCTAGACAAACAGACCGACATCTCCCGACTATCAATCACGGAGGAACCCCGGGCCTTACTGGACACCGTCTCTCCTGACCTAGTCAAAGAGGAACCACGGACTATACTTAACCCTGGTTAGATTTTCTAACCACAGGTTAACCCCAGTTAACCCAAGCCTCGCTTGATTAACTGAAATACTTGGGCCTTGCGCCTGTGAACTAACTCCAATAACACATCGTCCCATTAGGGAGCGTTTTCAAGCTAATGGATGTCTCCATAGCCTTACAAGACATGCAAAACAATTTTTCGTTACCTTAGAGTGACGATACAATTTACCCGGGACCCGATCTGGGCTCCCCGAGGGACCACATAAAATTACAACATCACATAGGGATCTCCGTCCCTTTTTCATTCACGTCAAAAGACATGCATATACATCACATGAAATAATATAGCAAAATAAGCGGAAAAAGAGAAGAAAAGAGAGTGGTTTTACCTGCTTCTCGCGTTTCGAGACGACTGGCGCAAAAAGGGGCACCGCCAACACGTCCGGGAGGACGATCAACCCCAAGATAAAGCTCCTCTCTCTCTAACTTTCACTTTCTCTCTCTACCTTTTTCTCTCTCTCTACACGTAAATCGAGGCATCGGAGAAGAAATCAGACGCCGCCAATGTGTCGGGGACGTCGAAAAACCCTAAGGGGACCTCCCCCTTCCTTTCACTCTCCTCTTTCTCTCTCTTCCTTTCTCTCTCCTCACTTTCTCTAAAGTGCTGTGTGGCAGAACCTCCCCTGTTTACAGAACGTGAGAAAATGGGGGAGGTTGGCCTCCATTATATATAGATAAGGTCATGTGCATAGCACATGACCATAATTAATGGTCCCGTTGACCAAGTCAACGGTTGACCGTTTGACTATTTGTTTGCCTTCTCTTATGTATACGGCCTCAGTAGTCCTACTTAATGACATCCGATTTTGACGAAACTTTAGGTGACCGAACTTGGGGCAGTCCGACACCTACTGTAAAAATTTCGGGGAAAAATACTGAGTTTTGACAGCTGCACTTTAGTCCGGAAGAAAATTGCAAAACCCACTAATTTTCTGATTTTGGACACAAAACACGCTGTCACTTCTTCGTTTGAGATAACTAACTGCCGAGACGACAAACATTAGTCCCCACAGCCGACCGACACGCATTAGTGCCAACCGCACGGATTTCTATTAGGATCTCCAACAGATATTGGGTCCCACTTAATTTCTGGAAATATGGAAATTTTCCGTTTTTCTCAATTTTATCACACATAATGGCCCCGCAGTCCCGCAAAATGGTACCTGATGGAACCGATATGGTAGGGGTGTGTCCCGGCAATCGACCGACACACTGTGTGCGATTTTTGCCAAAAGATACTGAGATATCCTCGGTGCACTTCAATCCCGAGCAAAATCTACTTTTTATTAATTTAACAAATAATTAACGAATTAACCTCTATTAAGGACCTATAAACACATAATTTTATTATATTAAAATTCCCGGTCGTTACAGACAAACCCTAAGCTAAATTAATGCTTTGATACCAAAGTTGATGCAGGACAATGCAATAAACCTAAGATGAGATATTGAGAGATTCAAATTGAATTGTGGTAATAAGGAAAAATATTTTATTATGTTTTTATTGATAAAAAAAAGAAGGAAAATCATAAAATTACTTTGGATTCCACAATTACAATAAAGAAAGCCCGAAAGGGAATTAGTAATTCATTAGGTCAAGTCACAATCCCGCAATAATGAATATTCAAATCTGATTGGGTCTGGGTGATCATAATGGAAGTAAGAAATTCCACTAGCTTAGGGATTTCAGTTCAATAATCATGTGTTTTCCTTGTTCAATTGAAGATTTCAATAAAGCAACTTTAGGCTCAACAATGGTTATGAGTTGACATATGCATGTGAAATATGGTTACAATTAAATTTGGAATTCACTAACACAACCAGCAACAAAAGTAGAGTAAAGTACTAAATCTAGGGTTAGGGTTTTGGGTTTTTTTTGCTGTTTTAGGGTTTTGAGTTAATTAAAAGAGGTATGGCTCCAATAGGGTAGGTGTAGGATTGCTGGTTTGGATTAGGGACAGGTTAGGGTTGGTATGATAGCAAGGGAACAGGCTGGGATTTGCTGGGGAAACTGGTTTGGGGGCTGTAACAGCAATACAGGGACAGATTATAGGGCTGTGGCAGTAGGGGAATAGGGGTAGGACAGGTGCAGCGGTAGGGAATAGGGCTAGGTTAGGTTCAGCAGGGTTGGGGAAGGCTTGGGAGGTTGTGGTAGTCAATAGGGTTGGTCGGGAATAAGTGTTACAGCAAGGGGAAGGTTAGGAAAGCAGTAGCACTGAAGGGCTATGCCCAGAATTGCTGGACAGCAATGGGGACAGGTATGGGGCAGATTTGGTGGCTGTAACAGTGAAGGAAAATGGCTAATGGCCTTGGATTAGGTTTCTGAGATTAGGGTTCTTGGATTAGGTTTTTTTGGATTAGGGTTCTTGGAAGAAAAGAATAAAATAGAGAATAGAGAGAAGAAACACTAGAGAATAGTTGCTGTGAATATAGCAACCCATGAATAATAACCCGGGAATAATACCATGAACAGTAATTCGTGAACAGTGATTTGAGAGAGAATGAGAGAGATAAAGAAGAAGAAAGTAGATAAGATTACTTTGGAATTACTCCTAGGTTGGCATCACACCATGACATCATAGGAGATTCTAAAAGCCAAAGAGCTCTCATATTTCTTTCATATAAATTTTGTATCTCATAAAAGAGTCCTTACAACTATTTATAAAGGCTCTTAATCCCTCCTACGAAATCTAGGCCATTAAACTAATCGATGAACAAGATTTAAACATAATAAAAACCTAATAACATATAGTAAGACTAAAGTACTCTCAATTACTTAAACTAACATTATAACTCACTAGCACCACATATAGGGTCCATTCAAAGCCCAATTTAAAAAAAAAAAAAAGCCGAATTTAAACTCCTAACATAAAGAGACATGCTGAATTCTTCCCATATTCACATCTTCTCAATGTGGGGTCTTCATGATGAATCTTATATGCACATTAGGCCTTCAATGCTCCAAATCATCCATCAAAAGCTCAAATCAACCTCATGTACATGTCGTCCATCCACAAGGAAACATGTGTAGGGGCTCTCCTCCTCCTCTCGTACACTCACACACTAGATGCTCTGATGTCCGCATCACCTTTAAATTTGAAAAGAGGGGGAGTTTAATAAACACCTTAAATTCAGACTAAAAACCCTTTAAAAAGACTCAAAATAAACCCATAATTCGGTGAGAGACAATTAGGCCCCATAAGAGCAGGCCATTGTTCTAAATGGCGCCCCCCTTGTGGAGTTTGATTCTAACTCCAATTTCTTTTCTTTTAGGATTAAAACACTCCATTTTTTATCCCTTTTATGTCTATATAAGAACCCCCTTAGATTCGAAAAAGGGATCATGAATTTTGACTGAACTTTTGGGTGATTATAAGAAAAATCAAGAAGAATTTTGGGAAATCTCTAGATACTCTCAATTCTAGAAGCTTGGAAAAAGGAGCTTTTTGGAGCAATTGAATTTTTTCCTTCTGCCTCTAGCTGCCCTAGGATCATAAAATGCGATTACAAGTAAAATATTCTTCCTTTTTTTTTTTTTTTGTTTTATTTATTACATGTTTTCTCTCTAGTTTCCCTCTCTAGAATTTCTAGACTTTTCTTTTTGTAAAGAATTTGCTATGAGAAGTTTAGAGAACAATAAAGGTGGAGGCATATG
This sequence comes from Tetracentron sinense, assembly GCA_015143295.1. Lineage (NCBI taxonomy): Eukaryota > Viridiplantae > Streptophyta > Magnoliopsida > Trochodendrales > Trochodendraceae > Tetracentron > Tetracentron sinense. The sequence goes on along the minus strand of CM026556.1, from coordinate 18,577,751 downwards.
AATGGATGATTTTTGAAGTATTATGGGATTATAATTTTATACATGAATAGTATAGTATAATCTTAATTTCAAATATTATAATAACTTATTATATGCATGTTTTATACTTTAGAAATTCATTTGGGTGGCTAACTTGAAACGTTCAACCACTAAAATTGGCCTTAGGACCTGATTTGGGTCAGAGTTGAAAATTATCCGGTGAAGCCCAAAAATAATATTTGAATTTAGAACTCACAAACCTAAGGGGGGTGGTTAGGTCTTCCTAAAAATCTTTCTACCCTTTTTAGTTTATGCAATCAAATTATTAACTAAGAGAGGATGAATTAAAGTGTAGAAATAAAGAAGATAAACAAACCACAATATAGGTTTTTACGTGGAAACCTTTTGCGAAAAACCACGGGACCTAGTCCAGCAAGAGATATCATTAAGACAAAGTAAACAAATACTTACAAGACTCGAACTTTACTCAACTGAACTCGATACTACGATCTTTAGTACTCAGTCTTCCATGCCTCGAAAAGTAATCACGATCCTGCAAGACTCGCAATCTACCGTGGTAGTCTGTTCTTCTCTTGTGTCTCCAAAAACCACAATCCTTCTTGGAACAATATCGTATGTGGAGGGAAAAAATTGAAAAATATACTGAAAACATGAACTTTTTCAATGAAACTTTAGGAAATGTTAAAATAGATATAAATACACATCTGAGAATAAAAATTTTTAGAAAAACAATAATGTATGTAAGAGATGCAATGAGAAAGGAGCCAAAGATGTGTGCTCACGTTGACGACAATGTATAGTTCACTAATATTGATGTAACTTATATAAAAAGTTTCATTCATTTCTCAATCATGCATAATAATTAATTCAAATGCAATCAGTTTCATACATAATAATACATCAATAATAGTATCTCCAAATATCCAACCTCAATAACTACAATCACAAGCTCACAACCACATGGAGTTATGTGGAGGGTCAAATTCATCTTTGTCCTGACTAGGTTGATGATAGTACTAGTTCTCCACATAAATACAATGTTGAGCCCAACTCATCGCATTTTAGCACAATGATGTATACTCATGTACATAACGTATGTATTAATCTGGTCCAAGATGTAGGAACACTCCCATCAGTGGATACTGTGGGTACTGATGTACAATTGTCATTGACACTTCACATAAGGCTGTACACCTCCATACTCATCAATACAGGCTCATACCCAAAACATATTCATATGATTATGTTGGAATTTAAATTTGGGAGTATTTTAAATGGAGAGTACTCATAATATGCTTAATTATTTTTATAAAGCTGGAATGTAAGTCTTTTGTCTGTTGAAACTTTTAACCCTGTAGATGAAAATATTTTTGAACAATAAAATATGAGATTTTTTAAACCAGACTTTTGATTTTTAGTAAAGTTTTGATATGGTAGAATTTATGAAATTCTTTGATTTGGGAAATACTTTGACATTTGAAAGTTGAAATTTTGAAAAAGGTGCTAAAAAACGGATTTTGTTCTTGAACTGGAAAGTTGACTTTTTATTCTTTAGGAATTTGGATGTAGGGTAATTTTTATTGAACTCAAATGGGGGTATAACCTTATTTACATATAAATATCTTAAGTAAATGAACTTAGATGATATTTTATGTAAATAAGTTGTAAATAGGATTTGACTTTGTTTTATAGCTTAAAAGCCAACATTTCCCAAAAAATCCCACAATATTGCACGATATTGTCGATATATCGACGATATCGTGCTATATTCTATAAAATTTATAATACTTGGTATAGATATATCAAGACCTTGTGAAATCAAGAAATATCGTTGACATCGATGTTATTTCGTCGAATTTTTAATCATGGAAGTGATTTGACCCTTAAGTTGTGCTTAGCATTTCCAAATAGGATTTACCCAAATTACTCAAAATCCCCATTATAAATATTTAGTCTACAAAGAGTTCTTGTTAATCTCGCTCGAAACTTGAATTGCGCATTAGAAAATTGATCTAAGACAATATTGAAAGTATAAGAATGGATTCGTGGGTCAAATAATGTGTTTTAAGGTCAAAACGAGCATTCCGGTTAATGGACAAAAGTAAATGTCATGTACGGTTAGAGTTTTGGCTCAGTAGGTCGCAAATAGATCGTAGGAAATTTAGTGTATAAATGTCAAATCTTAATGAACAAAATAGGCTTAGGGCTCAGTTCAAGGGTGTTAACTCAAAATTCAGCAAATTAATAATACTGGAAATTTTAATTTATAGGAAAAACAAAACTAGAGGTAAAACCTGCTGAGTTTAGTAGTTTCAGACTCAAGGGACGGGCTTGGGTTAGGGTGCAGCAGCCTTGGGATTGAGGTCCTAGGGTTGCAAAACCTTTTTCCGAAATTTTCTCCTTGAGCAAGTTTCAGCCGTCCCTTCTTCTTCAAACTTTGATCACAAAAAACCAATAATGACATAAAACAATCACAATTACTTATTCAACACCAGCAGCTATGTCAAAACTCAATAAGACACTCTTATTAAAACTTCAACTGATACTAACATCCTTTCTCTAAGAAAAACCCTGCCTAAGGGCCCATATTTATAGGTGTTGATACTGACTCTCCTAAATAGACTCTTACTCCAACTTTAGAAACTCGTGTTATTACTTATTCTGTTAAGCAACATAAAAAAGAACATCCAACTTCTAAAACAGATAAAACTATCTAATAAAAGAATTACTAATAACACAACTAGAAAATTACTATTTGTAGTAAAAACCATAGTTACCAAGTCGTGAAGCTAAAATGAGAAGTAAAGCGAAAGCGAGAAGCAGGAAGCGAAGCTCAAAAAATCCTTAGGAAACGGGAAGCGAGAAATAGATATAGGTGCATCATTCTCATTATGTTTAGGATGACCAATCATACCTAAATTTTATTTTATATGAGATATTTGTGAAGAAATAGGTGCCTTAGAGTTTTAGGTTTCAATTTAACGATATTTGCCTAGGATATATGTCGTAGGCTTTAGACTTAGGTCTATCCCATTACTTTCTTAATAGGAAATTCATAACCCCCTTGACCACTAAATGAGAAGCGAGTGGAAGCGAGTCTGGGAAACGAGCTTCTTGGGAAGCGAGCTTCCCACCTTGTACATAGTTTCCCAGCAACTATGGTAAAAACCAAAGACTTTCAATTGATGTCACTAAAGTGACAGAAATGACAGAACTATCACTAGTTTGCAGAATTCAGATTTCTCTCAGGGAGTTTCTTTAGCTGCCCCTTTGGGTTTTCAATACCCTACATGCTGCTGGGGTAATAAAAAAAGTTGGGTCCAGGTGGGGTCCACACCAGAAATCTTCGCTTTTGGATCATATTCTTTGCTGCATTTAGCTCCTGCATCCTCCCCCCTCCCGGCCTCAAAAGGCATACAGTGTGGCACAGCTTCTCGCTTTATTTTGAGGGGATTATGATAATTTTATACTTCTTTAGAGGCCCACACAAAGTGGAAGACATTCTTTTTAATTGTATCTTAGATACCAATCTAGGATTATATGATGAAATGATCATTTTTTTCATTCAGAATTTTTAGTTTTGTTGTTTTTGGCCCTCTTTATGTAACTATAGTTAATTATTTTGTTTACTTTTTAAAGCCTCTTGGCTCACTATATGCTTACCCTAAATTTCTATTTATGATTTGTTATGTTCCATAGGCTATGAGTGAGGCTTCTGAAAAAGGTATAATTTTCATCGACGGTTCTGGACCAACATATGCCACTGCAACTGTAAGAACCATGCTTTATATGTTGTATCTTTTCTCAACCTAATCAATCTATGCTTGCTGTCATTCCTGAACTGTAATAGAAATTTAATATTGTGTTGTGCAGCATAGTAGATGTCAAACAATTTATTTATACTTGGCAAATAATCATTGTAATGATTATTACTCCGAACAATTTGATTAAATAATTTGCAAAATAAGTAGTTTTTTAAAACCAAATTTGGGAATAATTTTGAAAATTCGCGAATAATTCGGCAACCCAAAAATGCGTGAATTATTCGCGAATTTTCGAAAAAGGACATTTTTTTGTTACATTGATTAGAATAGGAGTATTTTTTTTTACAAGGTATAATTGGATTAGAAGATTGGAATATTTTGGCTCTTATATAAGCCTTGATAGTCGGTCCTTTGATGTTATGATTTCATTAAGAAAATATTGAATTTAATAAGAGTTCTTATTTATTCTTGAAGCTACTGATTGCTCATATCAGGATTGAAGATTGATTAGTGATTGTGGTTGCTTGAATTGATTAATTAAAACCCATTGAAGAATCATAGCAGCTGAAATTTACAGAGTTAGAGATCATTAATTTTTTAAAAATCAAAACCAATAAAAATATTGTTCTATAGCAGTCATCCACTTTATTAGAGGTATTTCTTGGTTATATTCATCTTAGACTAAATCCATATTGACTATTACATGTTATCTTGAATTTCCATCAGTATTCATTGTTACCCATTGAACTCTTACTCTAGAACTGATTTCCAATAGTTTATTTCATTAGGTGATCCTAACACCTAAAAAATCATTGGTTTAGACCACCCTAAGGAACAGAAATTTGTTCCTTGCATTACATATTGGTTTTAGAGCTTTAATCCATAAACCCCAATTTTTTGCCATCTATAGACTGTCACTCTTTCCCTCATATTCTTCTTTCTTTTGTCTTCTTCTCCAAATCCTAACCCTAGATCTACACAAATCAATAGGTACCTATGGAAAAGGAAACGTTTCAGGAAACATCAGGAAATGTGTCTATTTTAAACCATGCTCACTGGTTTCCTAACTTCTGGACGACATGATTAGCAGATATGCACGTTGGGATACCCAATGGCTAAATGTTCCTTCAACTGGGCTAGTCCACTATCTCGTTATCAGACTTTAATAATATTTAAATTTAGTCTCAGGTAGATCACTTCAACAGGGCCATCATGTTGCCATCCCATATCAATTGCCGTAAATCTCGGTAATTAAGTCATGTGTTTTGCATAACACGTGATATGAATAAGATTTGAATAAATTTATAATTTGATGCAAAACAGAATTTAATAACCAGAAATACTATGGCTTCATTTTCATATTCTAGCTTGTTGTATAATATCATACTTCAGTATAATTCGGAATTTACTTTATAAATTCTATATAGCACACGTTATGAAAATACATTGACTCTGGGACATGCTACTATACTTTATAATAAATGTTGGTGTATTGCTATTTAATCTATTTTTTCTAATAAAGATAATTTTTAATAATATATATTATTTTATAAAATAACTATGCCTTATACGCAATTAAAAAATATACATTAACTGAAAAAACTTATTTATAACTTCTATATATTTTTTTATTAATGTACTATTTTTTACTAATTTTGAGATTATTTTTATCTAAAACAATAATTATGGTTAATAATGTTAATTAGCATACAAAAAGTAAACTAGCTTACCTTGAATGGGCTCAATCTGTAAAGAAGTACATTGGATGGAAAGTTAGGGATATCAAAGGCTGTATTGAAGAACCTAAGGAGACTGATCCAATGTATGAAAAATGGAAGTTGGAGAACCTACACTAACAGAAGAGTTCCTCAAAAAATATCCAAGAGATTGCACTAAATCAGTTATGCAAAACTAATTTTTTTCAGAAAATTCTAAAAGATGCAATAAAATGTATCTAGAGGTGTCGAAAAATTCCACAAAAAGCACCACAATTCTCTATAAATGCGATCTATCAAATGGCATAATCAAACCTTACCGGCGAACTTGCTCTGACAGCCATATGGCTGATGTCAGCACATTCTCGGGGTCGTTTTCCTGCATTGCACTACCTTGGTTCTCCTCTTTGGCTTTGATACTAAGTTGGTTTGGTTCGGTTTAGGGTTTTAGGATCTAGGGTTTGAGAGAAAAAGAAGAGGAAGAAGAAGGAAAGATTAGAGAGAGTAAAATTCCTTCTCTTCCAAACTTTATTATTTATACTCTACTAATGGTATACTATTAGTATGTAAGAGATACTAATAGTATACCCAAAATACAATGTATAAGAGTAAAACATAAGACTTACTCAACATACTCATTGGAAGTTATTTTGGTCATAATAACTAACAAGATTTTGTTATAACATATCGCTGATGTGGCAAGTTCTCTAACCAACCAAGTACTTTCTTTAATATATTCAGTTACATCTCTGACACATTCAGTTACATCTTAGGTATACCTTAGTTGTCAAATCTCACCTGGGATTCTATAAATAGTAGGTAGGTGACCTCATACAATTGAGACAGTGATTATGATGATTATGATTCAAAGACTTCCTCTAGGGAATCATTTTTGGGGTTATGAAAGAGTTTTGTTTGTTAAGTAGTTTCCCTTCATTGAAGAAAGTTTTCTTTATGAAAAAAATTAGAGTATTCCCATTTCCATTTATCTGTCACAGATAACTTTTCTCAGGGATTTGCCACTTGAGTTCAGTGTTCTTCATAGTTCCTTCCTCTCTCCCTCTAACTATAATTCATTCAGTTTCCCCTTTTATTCTCTTGTTTCACTAACATTTGCAGGAAATCCAAGATGGGATGGTTTGGATATCAAATTTTGTCTACTTTGGAGTTGTAGACTTCCCAGATCTACATTAATTCGTCGATGAAGGCAGCATCCATCTCAGCAAATCCAAATCTTAGTACAAACACACTTTTTACCATTGCCCCCCCCCTTGAACCTCTCAATCCAAGCTGTTGGGGATTGTTTCAAACCGTAAAGGACCTTTTTTCAACTAACATACCTTGTCTTTAGCATATAGAATTTTGAAGCGAAGGAGGAAACTTCATGTATACTTCTTCAGTTCTTCCTCGAAATCCCCATGCAAAAGACATATTTCACATCCAACTGTGGAAGATTCCAGTCTTCGTTAATTTCAAGAGGCAGCAAAACCTTGATAGAATTTATCTTGGCTATTAGGGTAAATGTTTCTTGATAATCAATTCCATAGGTTTGAGTGATTCCCTTTGAATTGAGTCTTGCTTTATACCTTTCTAGGTACCCATCCACTTTATGCTTCACTATAAACACCTGCTTGCATTCTACTGGTACTTTTCCTTTAGGCAACTCCACTAAATCCCAGGTAGCATTTTTTTCAAGGGCTCTCATCTCTTCACATATGGCTGCTCTCCATTTTGGGTTGGAAATGGCTTCTTTGACACTATGAGGCTAAGGAATAGAGGAAACTGAAGAAGTAAAGGCACAATATGACGGAGATAAAGAGCAATAAGAGACATTGTTAGAGATGGGATGTTGTGGCAGTAAGGTGTAAATCATTAACAGTAAGAAGAACAACAGTGTCAGACGTATTACGGTACCTGGATCAAAGGGGACTTCTTGACATGGTACATGAGCAGTGGGTTCCTTCCCTTGTCATGATCGTGAGTAAACCTGGAACTCCCTCTGTGTCTCTGTTGAACCATCATCCTGAACACATTTTGTACTCATTTCAAAGGTTTTTCTGCAAGAATCTTAATTTTAAAGACCTGAAAACCAGAAATTAGGGTTTGATCATGGTCAATCCGTGGATGTTGGGTCCCTTTTTGATGTCTCTTGAAGAACTCGAAGAATCTAGACCATCTGTAATCTGAACAGTGAGAAGCTTCTCTACAAAATAAGTTGTCTACACTACATGCTTGATGCTGCAATTCATGGCAATTTCTCTTTCCAGTCTACTAATATTGAAAACAGTTCAGAATGGTCTCATGAACAGTTTACCTGGGTCAAAACTGAGCAGCATTAAAGATGGAATAAAAGGTTAACATGAAATAATCACAAGTATTTTCTGGATTTGAATGTTACTGGAAAATTTTGCTCATCTTTCAGCAGAATCACACATTTATTCTGAACTTTTTTTGTCATTAGTTCCATGATTCGTGGTAGTAGTTGATCGGTATAATTTGGTGAGGTTAAGGCTTGACTGGTTACAAGAGTCTCTGCTCAAGAGGTTTGGATAGATAAAAGGTGTGAATCATTATCATATTTATTGTTTTTGATAAATATGGGAGTGCCGACTATCAAACATTATTGCCAGAAAAGTAAAATGTAAGTTATTATTGCATAGTAATCGACCATTCGTCATGTTTACCATATAACAATCTGTTTCTTGTGACCATATCTTTGCACTTGATGTTATTTTACTAATTTTGGTTATGGTTAATCATTATACTGAATCTGTTGTCCATTAACCATCTTTGTTTACGACATCATAGTGGTGCAGACATTTCAGGAGTCGCTCATTGCAGCTGGAGCAGGGATTTGCTTAGTTGATTCAGTGGTGATGTCCCAATCTAACTCATTTAGTCTTGCTTCACACTAATCAAATTACTCTTTGTTTCTGTAAGTATGTTTTCTTCGTGTACTTGGCAAGGCTAGGTACGTAAACGCCTAAATTGAGGATAACAACAACATAGGCCGTCCTTATGTTCTAATGGAAAGTCATTGCTTATGCCTTAATATAATTGCAAGCCAGTGAAATTCTTGTTTGGAAGCGTATCTTCCAGAAAGCTTTTATATGATCTTTCAGGTAGCAGCATCAAGGATCAACAAGAATCCAGCTGTGGGTTTTGCTTTGATAAGGCCTCCAGGTCATCATGCTGTTCCGAAAGGACCTATGGGATTTTGCATCTTTGGAAATGTGGCTGTAGCAGCTCGTCATGCTCAACATGCACATGGATTAAAGCGAGTTTTTATCATTGATTTTGATGTTCATCATGGGAATGGAACAAATGATGCGTTCTATGATGACCCCGATATATTCTTCCTTTCAACTCATCAAGTAAGATACGTATGTGGTTATACTTAATTGTAATGCACTTAGGTACTAATTTCATATCTATCTAAAGATTCTAGACGAACTAGATGCCTTTTTTGTGTATTGCCAAATGAAAATTTGTATGCCAGTATTGACTTTGTCCTTAACCTAAAATCTAACTCTGAAGGATCTCAGTATGAGCAATCGAAGTTCCAAGCCTCGGCCAAGACTGCCAAGTATCCGCTGCCCGGCGTTCCAGAATGGTTTCTTGGGTTCGAAAACAAAACCTAGTTCTAGTTAATTTTTAAGGTGAAAAGGACTCGCCAAAATCGTAATGGTGTATCCCTGTCTTAGTAAACAAGTCCGCTACTGAGGACAATATTTGGAACCTGCATCTGTGCTTGATTTTAGATGGGTCATGGGTGTTCTGTGCTGAAGTTGGCGAGGCATATTTCTTCACAGATTTCATGTAGAAGATAGCAAGTAACCTAATCAAATTCTATTTTCATTCCTACAGGATGGAAGCTACCCAGGTACCGGTAAGATCAATGAGGTAGGTCATGGAAGTGGTGAGGGAACAACACTGAATCTGCCTTTACCAGGAGGCTCTGGAGATGCTTCCATGAGATCTGTATTCGAAGAAGTCATAGTACCAAGTGCCCAGAGGTTCAAACCAGATATCATTCTCGTGTCAGCTGGGTGAGTTGCTTGTTTTCCCAACATTCATGCTATGCTCAAGAATTGGTTTGACTTTTCCCCTTTTTTTGCTATAGAACTACATAACAGATGCGCCAATGAAGCCCAGAAAGAAACAGAATTGGACAAAATGATATATTTAGATGAAGATTGTGAATTGCTGTGAATCGGTCTGCATATGTTTTCTATTAATAACCATATATAGCTTAATACGTATAATCTCATTTCACTAAATTTACATGCATTGCCATTGATTTGTTCAGTTACGATGCCCATGTGTTGGATCCACTTGCCAGTCTGCAGTTTACAACGGGAACATACTACATGCTTGCATCAAACATCAAGCAACTTGCCAGAGAGATGTGTGGAGGCCGCTGTGTGTTTTTCCTTGAAGGCGGATACAATCTCCAATCTCTTTCGTATTCTGTGGCAGAGTCCTTTCGTGCTTTTCTTGGTGAGCCCAGCTTGTCTTCTCGGTTCGATGACCCTTCCATCCTCTACAAAGAACCATCAGATAAGGTAAAACAAGCAATTCAGAGAGTCAAACACATACATTTCCTCTAGGAATGTGCATATGTAGGTACATGAATTCATGCATGTTTTAATTTCCCCTGGTGTTATACATGATTCAGTTGTATGTGATATTGTTGTATAGCCCACGCTATATTATCTGATGTCGATTATGGTGTAAAAATTGACAAAAAGATCCATTCAAAAAGAGATTAATTTTTATATATTTTCCATGTGAAATATATTTGTGCTAGCATCCATGAAAGGATTATTCGAGGCGTCAAGAGGGAAAACTTTGTATGTGGAATAGTATACTTGTTAAGACAATCACCATCAATCTGTTGGATAAACCATACTTGCAGGGAAGCTATGTACAAGATGGGTTGATCGCTTTCAATGAAGCTCGTTTCATTGGCTTGCTTTCTAGGAAGTTCGCTTCCACTACGTTTCATTGAGTTGTCAAAGGAGGCTATGTATGTAGGAAGTGATGGGATAGACCCATGTTTAAAGCCTAGGGACCCTGAGCAAGTATCTTGGGATTGGAACCTAAGACACCTACTTCTGTATAAATATCTCATGTAAGATAAAATCTAAGATATGATTGTTCATACTAATATAATGAGAATGAGGCTCACATATCTCATTTCTTGCTTGTTGCTTCCTTAGGATTTTTAAAGCTTCTCGCTTTAGCTTTGCTTCTTGTTTTTGTTATGGTAACTATGGATAAACATTGGGAATCAAAGCGGTCGTGCTCAACCCCATATCGATGATTTAATTTGTTTTTTTGGCCAAAAAACCAAATTAAAATAAATGTTGGGTTGAGAGGCTTCATTGCCAAGTTCCCAACCCTGGCAAGGGGCTCCATGTGCTTTTTGGCTGCAATGGGTTAAGGAAGATTCACGCTTGACCCACTTTTTTGAGTTGAGAGATGCAATTTTTGAGTTTTTATCTGTAAGGATTCAATTTTTACACCGCCTTCTTAACCATGGTTAAGAATTTTTTTACCATGGTTATCCACCAGGCAAGTCCCCTCTAAAACCTAGGTCCTAACCCTAGTTATACTTTACCCTAGGACAAACCTTGGCTAAACCTAGGACAAATCCTAGTTAAACCATAGGACCTAACCATAGTCAAATCCTAAACCCTAGGACCTAATCCTAGTCGAATTCTAAACCCTAGCTAAACCTAGGACAAACCCTAGTTAAACCCTAGGACCTAACCCTAGTTAAACCCTAGGACCTAGCCCAGACCTAGCCTGGCCTTAAGCCCTTAGGGTTTAAAACCCCAAGTCCAAGGTCCCTAGGGCCTAAACCCTCAGTTTGGGCCCATGGGGCCCAAAAATTTGAAAACCAAACCTGTACCGCGTGCACTGTTGGGGCCAGGCCCTATTTCGATATTGCCCAGGTTTGGCGGTAGATCATCTACCGCCATTCTTTTTTTTGCCTATCAGGGTAATGACGGTAGTTATTCTACCGCCATTACCTAGTTTCGTGTTCAGCAACTCAACTGCCCTTGCACACTTCAGGCATGCTTCTAGCAGCCTCACTCCTCCAGACCTCTGCCCACCCTTGTACTAATACCAGGGGTGTCCCCAAACCTTGGCCTATAAATGGTAGCCCCTCCACCACCTCAAAATCAACTGGAAAGCCCCACTCCGAACCCCTGGTCAAACTCTAAAGACCTAAGCCCTCTTTCTAGCATCTGAGAACAACCTCAGCAGCTCCAGGAACCCTCAGAAGCAACCCCAGCTCCCTCAGCTTTGCAACACCGCTGTGCACCACCTCCTCTGTGCACAGTCACCATTGAAAGCCAACACTTGGGTAGGGTCATCCCCTACTTTCTTTTTATTTTGTTGAGCAATCATTGTGAGCCCCTGGTCCTTCTAGGGGACTGTTTATCCTTTTTTGCTGCAAACCATGAGCAGGGGGTATCCCCTACCTTCTTCATAGGTGTGGAGAATCCCTCACGGGGATAGCACCCCCTTATAACATTTAGGCCAACCTCAGACAGTTCTGGGGGATGCCCAAGCCATGAGGGATCCCTTGGAACCTTGCTAGGGCAGCCCCCAAGGGCACAAAACCATTTCTGGAAAAATCCAGGAATGACGGTAAACACAGTACCGTCATTCCTAGTGGTTTCTGTTTCATCCTCAGAGGACCCCAGTAGGTGGCCCCTAGCCCATGTCCAGGGCTTGGGTTAGACTCCCAAGCACCCCCTTGACTCATCCTGGTCCTTCCAGGGTCATCCCACCTCACTAATCATGGTTAAAATACACTTAACTTGAAACTGTCAAGAATGGCGGTAGAAATTCTACTGCTATTCTATCATTTTATGTGCAACAGTTTTGGGCCCACACCAGGCCCATCTCAGATCATTTTCAGGGTCAACCTGAGGCCCAGGACCTTCTCTGGAGTCCAATGACCAAACCCTGTGGATCCTAGACACCATGGGTTAACCCCTAACCCAACCACAGACCAACAAACTTAGGTTAAAAGAAAATTGAAAATAGCGGTAGAACTTCTACCGCCATATCTGGTTTTCTAATTTCTTAGGCTTTTGTAAGGGCCCAGGCCTGGTAGGAGGCTATTCTAGGCTTTGCCAAGCTCCCTAGGCCAATTCTAGACCATTCCAGGCCTTAATCATGAGTTAACTCAATTCTAGTTAGGTTTTAACCACGGTTAGCTGATCTAACCATGAAGGAAAAATCCCTAAAATTTTCTAAAAATCCAAGAAATCATAAAATAGCAGAAATGGACTGAAACCATGCCCTGTGGCATTCCTAACCAGGGTAAAATGAGTTTAACCATGGTCAACCATTTCCTTAACCATAGTGAAGTCCATTTAACCTTGAAAAAATTATGGAAAAATCTCTGAAATTGCCAAATTCTGCTTAAGGGTCATAAAACTGATCTTGGACCTTTGCCTTTTTACCATGGTTAGCACGCCTAACCATGGTTAATCATCCCCTTAGCCGTCAGCAACCTTAACCCTCGGTTAATACCCTTTTGGCCTACCGAGCCCAATCTCAACCTACCGGGCTTGACCATACCTTCCTTAACTATGCTTAGAAATTCTAACCATGGTTAGTTTGACATAACCCCGACTAGCAACCCTAATCTTAGTCAAACTTTGACTTAGCCTGTCGGGCTTCTCTCTTGACCTACTGGGCCCAAGCCCTAGTCTACCGAACTTCACCCTTGGCCCACTGGGCCCAATACCATGCACTTGACTAACCCCAATCAACTTAACCCTAGTCTACCGGACTAGTCCATTAGCCACCATTGGTGCATACACACACCCCCTAGCCTTGGCACAGGCTCATGTGTCAGAACTACGCTTAGTCTGATCTCACCCCAATGTGAGTACGTAGGCAACCCAACCCGAGTTCGACCCTAGTTAGTTTTTTTCCTTTTTGGATTAGTATAAACCAAAACTAAAGCATTTGAACGATAATTGACATTAAATTGGCTTAAACCTAGCAAGTAGGGAACCATTGCAAAAATAGAAGTCTCGGGGTGCCTAACACCTTCCTCGAGCTTAACCGAACCTCTTACCGAGAACTCTAAAGCAGACCAAGACCTTATCCATAAACCCGGTGACTTATCATTTCTGAATGAATAGGTGACGACTTCAAATCCCAGTGAGTAAAGTCCGTGCTCACAATATCGTCATATGATCATGTAATAATATACATATTCTTTCAAAAGACAAGGAATTAGAAACTTAAAGGGTAGATCAACTAGGATTTTATATAAGCTTCTACTTGGGAGGAAGGAACATGTTATTTAGAAGTAGGAACTATGGTCAAAGTTTCTCATTGAGGTAGTTTCAGTGATCGTCCCACAGAGGTGCTACCCAAAAAAAAAAAAAATTCCTAAAGAGAATTTTAGGGCTCGTTTAGCATCAATTTTGGTGATTCTCATATTCTGGAAAAATTATTAATTCTCAAAAGTTTTGAATCTTACAATTAATTCTAGACAGAAAAAGCGTTTAGCAACTGTGAGTCAGAATCAATTATGAAGAACAGAAATAACAAAATTATGTTCGGATGAAAAAAAAATAATAAGATTATTGTTGGCATTAAATATAGTTATATTCATCAATCACAATTATAAGTGTCACAATTATAAGTGTCATACAATATCCAAAATTGTATTATGTTCTATTTATTTCATCAATTTTCATGATTATCTCATTTGTTTTCAGTGCATTTATTACATTTAATTCTGGGAGGCCTCTATTTTTGTTAGGCTAAAATTGTGTCGAAAATAGAACAATTCTTAAAATTGTTCCCTAAAAAATAAGTTTTCGAACATATTTAGGCTGTTTCAAATCCTCTTCGATAAGGAAATCGTTCCCGGAAAATGATGCCAAAGGCCCCTAAGTTGGCACTGTGGTAGGCAATCTATTCACGTGCCCTATTGTGGCAGCCCGATGTGGCGACTCATCAACTGAGCAACCAGCTAACAATAACCATAATAAAAGTCACCGTTGCCTTACTTTTAAAATATAGATAATATTTACGTCACCACATCCATGAGATTATGTGAATTACATCATAAGACGTCATCAATGAAAATGAGTATCTCTTTTTCTCTTTGTTTTTTAGTTATTATTTATTATTAGGTTGTGTCCATATAGTGCTTGGTATCTACACATGCGGCACTCAGAGATTCATGTCCTTGCAAGGTACTCGTCCATGTTTGTTGATAACTGTATTTTTATATTATACCAAATGAAATTAAATAGGTTTTGTGGGAAGCAAATGATGGGAGATTTAGCAATCATTGCCCAAGTGAAGAGTGCTGAAGGAGAGAGAGTGAGAGTCTTCCTTCACAAGTGATAAGCCCATGCTTTGTCACCAATCGCCACCTCACCTTTGTAAGTGAACTGAGAAATGCTTTTGAAGAATTTGACACATTTACTAGGAGTGCATGACATAAGCATAACGCTGTCATGACATGTATGGTTCATGGTTAGGTATAGAAAGAGAACAAGTAAAGATGGGGTTGTTCAACTACCAAAGTGACCTCCTGCTACACCTAAGTGGACCAGACCAAAATTTTGAGGAGAAACCGATCAAACCTCAGATCTACCATGACACTATCTCAACCAGGACAAAAAACCCTTCTAGACAAAATTAAACGAGGGATATATATAAAAAAAAAGGGTTTTTTTTTTTTTTTACTCGGGTATCCCGGAACACTTCGGTAGGGGCGGAGTTAGGAATTTTTTCTTGAGGGGCCAAAGTAAATATATCAGGAAAATTAATGAGATTGAAGGTATGGGACTTCGGGGGTTCGGGATGCATAGCCCCGTAAATTGTTTTTTTCTAGTAATGAGTCCATTGTGGTCATAAAATTTGCTAATGTCACATTTCAAAAAGAGTCCAGCAAAACATGGTCCCTCCCTTTTTGATAGAACCGTTATGTAAATAAAACTAAAGAAAATGCTTAATTTATTGTCCATTTCCACTATGTAACAAAATATTGGTCTTCATTAGTCTCTACCTACCTTTTTAATACACACTAATTGTGGTAAGATTGACTCACCCCTAGGGTTCTTTAAAAATATATATACATATATATAGTTGGTTAAGCTTAACCAGAGTTAAAAGGGATGAAATGGGAAGACATTTGATTATGTAATCAAATGTGGGGTAGGCTAATCACCCCTCTAAAATTAAATATATTTTCATACACTTAGAATTAATATTATGGAGATTGTTTTTTCTAAGCATGCTCCATTCTCTTGCTTGGCACATGTTCCTTTTAATACCATTAACTGTGGTTAAGATTCACTCAACCCCTAAGGTTTATACATCTATCTTTGGTTTTTATTTTTAAAAAAGGTCCTACGTTAATAATTCTTAATTAGGGTTAAAAGGGACATAATGCGTAAAGAATCTATCCCTTTATCTTATACTTACAAAAAAGTTACTATTTTTTTAGGGGAAGCACTCTACAAAATTTAGATATTATGTATTTTTAAAAAAAATTATAACTATAATGTAATACAATTTTATAAATTTTGGGGGGCTCCGCTCCTGCCTTTCGGGTCAGGATTAGGTCCCGAAGGTGCAAAGGGAGCCCGCAACCCGCCACACCCAGTAAGTCGGGGGCAGGTTGGAACGCAAAACCACTGCACAGTGGCTTGGGAACTAAAGTAAATCAAAGAAGTAATCAGTTCGAAGGTTGGTCGATGCATCTATCACGAGGGTTGAAGTCGATCTACTTCCTTTTGATGATGTTTGAAAATCGTCTGTGTGCTTGATGTGTGAAGCCATGGCCAACAAGCCGGAGGCTAGTAGTTAGTTGATAGAAAGAGAGAATAATCAAAATCTACCCTCCACTGGCAGAATGAGAGACAACATTTATCTAGGTAATCTCATATTTTGTCACAAAACATAGTACAACTATTGATTACCCAATGGTTTCTAAAGGACAAAACTAACGAAAACTTGATGCTTATCAAAAAGAGAAACTTATGAAAAATTAGATATTCCATTAATTAAAGAGATCCCATGGTTCAAACCAAATGTGAATCACTAGTGTAAAATAAATCCAATAGAGAATTGGTATCTAAAAATGGGCTTGACCTCAACCTAATCTTGTACGTATTATCATTTATGGGATTCAGATATACCCATTGCTAAACATGATTGTGTAGGGTTTTTTTTTATAAAAATCCTTGTGTGTCTTGAGGACAATATTACATGAAACAAGCAATTTCCTAGACATGTAATGTGCCTAGACTAAGGTGTTGGTGTAATTGGGCTAATGCATGGCCACTTAGCAAATACAGACAGATAATAATACAGTTAAATAAACAATTAATTAATTAAGGTAGAGAATCGCTTCGTTGAGAGGCCCTACAAGTGAGTCTTTCTTGAAGATAGTCGAAGCCTCCCATGTGCAAGGGATATGGCAGTTCTATCTCCGGGATACAACTCAGTTCGGATTCTCTCCGATCTTCCCAATGAGTTTGCACTACTCGGTAGAAGACAGGGTACTAATCTTCCTTTAGGATGCCCTTTAAAATTAAATATATACTTATATATATCCATTTAATTGGGTTTTACCATTAATCCAAATGTCCTGAAGTCCTATCGGATTTACAGTAAGAGATAATCTAATTAATTAGACGATTTTTAAAATTACCATTTTACCCCTCAGGGTTTAAGGGTCTGTTTGGTTACAAGGATAGGTCCACTCTGGTTTGGTCTAATCCTGGTTTAACCTATTCTAGTTTAGGTCTGCACCTATTCTGTTTGGTTACAGAATCTAGTTCTATCCAGAATCAATTCTGCACAGAATCTGATTCTGGTTTGGCCAGAATCAATTCTGTCTTAGGTCCCGTTTGGTTACAAATTTTAAGTTAATTCATTTTAACTTAATCTGAGTCTGTTTGGTGACAAGATTATACTTAATCCGATTTTATCATGTTCTATTTCTGTTTGGGTACAAGTTCAGTCTTGTCCAGATTAATCTATTCCACAAGATATCACTGATTAGGTCCATCATGTGGATATGGTAGGATTACCCGAAATTGGATGGTCACCAAGATGGTTCTGCCCATGTAGGAAAAATTCACTGTTTAACTCGATCTGGAATCCCAAATCGAGCAACCGAACAGTATGGACGGTTGAGAAACCCGAAGGCATTCTGCAACCTCATCAAGAGTTTGACAAAGCTGTTCATTTCCTAGTATCCATGGATCTAGATCGATCCGGATAGCCTGCTGGGTTTGGTTCTGGGTTCTGGGCCTCTAGATAATAGGCCAGGGTCACCATCTTCTCCATTGAGCTCAAGGACCACCATTAATGAAGATCTCCAGGTTAGGGTCCTTCTACGAGGTCCCTGGTACGAACTCATCCTGATGGACCATGGCTACTCAGAGTAGACTGGAGCAGGGTGCACCTACTCTGGTTTGGTGGCTCACTGGACTAGGTTTATGGATCAGGCTCACTGGTCTCTAGGCTCCGTGGTCTGGGCTCACGGATCAGGCTCTGATCTGACAACTCTCAAACCCTCCCCAAGGCCCTCTATTTATAGAGGACCAAGGTCCCCTTGCATGCGCATGGGCTCAGCCACCTGGCTAGGCCTTCCTGCAACAGACAGGCCACATGGCACACAAGGTCAGGCCTTGGTCAGAGTAGCTCATCATAGGCCTGCACGCAGAGGCCTGCATCCACTGACCTAAGGCACTCAAGAGATCTGATCCACCTGACACACCCATGTGTCTCCTCGGATCTCGCACATTCAGATCCGACGGCCCAGATCAGTCCTAGCTTGAGACTTAATCAGACGGCTCTGATCAACCACTCTGATCATCCGATCGGGGTCAACCTAGATCTACGGTTGAGATTAGATCAACGGTTCTGATTTACTCAAAAGAAATAGCGACCCAAGCGACTCGCGACACGTGCAAAGTGCGCCTCATAGCACCCAAAGCCCTATGCCCGCACCTGACCCCGACCCCGAGCGTGTGCGTGTGTGCTCGCTACGAGCGCAGCTCGTGCACCCTAGTTATTGTTTAAAGGAATTGGTGGGTCAAAGTCTACACATCATGCTTGGTTGTTGACAACTAAGCAACTAAGGGGATAAATAAACTCTTTAGATTTTCTCTACTTTGATGTGGGATTAAAGAACTAAGGGAAATACACTAAAAGTGTGTTTTCTCTCTTTTAAGAGATTAAACACCCAACCTAAACAAATATTAAATTAATGAGAGGTTTTAGTCTATGATTAAAATCAAAACCCCGGATCCTAATGATCCGATTTTTATTAGTTTAAAACAATTTTTAAATCAAAAATCAACATAAGGTATATAACAAAAGTAAGTACTTATGTATCCGCCCTAGCTAGTGGGAATATGATGAGATGAGGGTACAAAGTTGAAATAGGACAAACACCTCATATATAGCATAATGTATTGCCCCTTTTATTGGAAAGCTACAGCTGAGGGAAGGATATTGAGAAACTTCTTTCTTAGTCATGGACACTTGAAGCCAAGGCTTATGTCCTACCACCACGACACTAAAGTAAAGGAATATCTTTTCATCCTTGTCAAAAGTTGCTGAAAATTTAGTTTTTGCTGATATTTCAATTTAAATATTACAAAGCCGACATCTGTTATGAAACCACCATGATTAAATTGTGTGCAACTGAAACTTATCCTAAGGTCTTAGGAACCTTAGTAGACTTGTGGTGCAGCTAAAGATGAGAAGGTTTGTGACTCATGATGTGTCATTCAGCCTCTATTATTCTATCTTGTAGAGACTACTTTGAGTGCTTTGATGTAAGGGGAAGATTATTATTTTTCCTTCTTATCTTATCATTGAGATTGATTCACACAATCGTGATTGAACTAGGGGAGACTTTAATGGCACCCACAAGTCAACACATGTCTCTATTAGCATTTATTAATTGTGGTTAAGATTCGCTAATTCTTAGGGTTCAACAAATCTAACCTTGCCTTTTAGAGAAAAATATTAACCTTAAGGGTTAAAAGTTCTTAAATAGAGTTAAATATTTCTTAATGTTTTCAAAAAATAAAATAAAAACTAAGGTTAGATTATTGAACCCTAAGCATTAGTGAATCTTAACCACAGTTAATGGGGTTAACACACGTGGACATGATTGAACTCTCCCCGAGTTCAATTGTGATTGACTGTGATTCGATCTCTATCTTTTTTTGTAACAAGGAACCCCAAGCCCACCCATTGGGTAGATTGGGTAAACCCCGGGCACATGCAAGACCCCGCAACCCACATGAACCGGTAAGCCCAAGGCCCATGAGAACCATGGAACCTTGTGCGGGCGTAGGTAGCCCCAAGGGGTTGGCGTGTTCTCTCTAGAGATGATTTGAAATACCAACATGGTAACTTTTATTAGTTGCTTTGATATCGAATTTAAGATTTACTAACGTGTTATTATCCATTCTAAGTCTAATTATTAGAAAGAAAGCTGAGTTTATCCAAAATAATATTAAAAAAAAAAGAGAGAATTAAGTTGAAAGGACAGTAAGAAAGGAATGCGGGAGTGTTTGGTCGGTTATTGACTCATCTTATGATTAGAAGCTGATAATGAGCAGTTAGATGTAAGAAGTTGAACTGTCGGTGTGAAATGCGACAGTGATTGGTGTATGATTTATAAGTGGCTCTTACGATTGAAGTTTCATCAAGAAGGCATGAACTGAGAGAGAGATCAAAGGGACCATGTGAAGTCATAATTTGGGTTGCTCAAGTTATCTCAAACGGAGCTCTTGTACATACTGTAGTTAATATCTTTTTAAAAAAGAGTTGAAACAATTTATCCCAACAAAATAGGACCCAAGGGATCCCAATGGGGTCCAAGACCCTAATTCTTGGACCCCGGTCTAATCTATCACGTTCCTATTTTTAAAAGGCTCATGATAGTGTAGACCATGGTCATGTCTGAGGCCCTTTGGACCCCAATTGTTAGCCTGTTAGGCAACTTTAGACACCATCTAAAGACGGTTATGTACTCTCTAAATCATTTTATACTAAAGTGGCGTTTGGTAACACTAATCTAAATAGGTTGAGCTTATTTAAAAATTGTGCTTAGTTGGACTTTAAATTGTTAAGTTGAAGGTCAATTGCATATTGATCTACATCTTCTTGAAAAGTAGGGGTTTTATCTCTAAAGTAAAAAATATCTACGAGCTACTTTTTTAAGTAGAGGTTTTTACCTCTAAAATCTCTACTTCAAAAAGATATAGACATGCAATTAATCTTTAACTTAACAATCTAAAGTTCAACTAAGCACAATTTTCAAATAAGTTCTACATATTTCAATTAGTGGTACCAAACACCACCTAAGTTTAAAATTAAATTGTAATTTAATCTTAAATTTTTTTGATGGCTTAAAAAGAAGGCCTTTCATAGAGAACTTCCCAATAAGAGAGAAAATGGAAGGGTTTAGAGAGAGTGAGGGTTAGTTGGAATCTCTGCTTCTGAGCTGTCTATATCTTTACTTGGTAAAGAGGTGAATGAAGGAGAGCTGATGAACAAGGTGACTACTAATGGCAGATTCCTAAACTTAGGTGATAGCTCTATAATTAAAGTCCAACTAGTCTTTAGTCTAGGTAGTGTATCGTCATGTTATCCTCCTTTAACAAAGAGGAGTTACCCCAGTTCTATTAGATAATAATAAAATTAGTTAGGATAAAAGCCAATGGGAGTCTACCATCTCAGGTTAGTGGTAAGGATATTAGGGCGGCCCAACCACTAACAAGTCTCTCCTTAAATCCTCCAAACCACAACAATCAATTCTCTCCCTAATAAGTATCCTTAATACCTTCATCACAGCGTGGAGTGATATAACTCCTACCTTAGAGATGAGGCTACCAACGTTTGGGAATACTGAGGTTGATGATGACACCTTAATTGAGGAGGAGCAACAGATTGTCGATGACTTACATAGCGGGATGCATGCGTAGTCCAATAACAATAATGTTGCGTGGGGCAAACGTATCCTAAGGTCTTAGGAGTCGTAGTAGACTTGTGATGCTAGCTAGATATGTGGAGGTTTGTGACTCATAATGTGCCATTGAACCCCTCTCTCATACAAACTACTTTGAGTGCTTAATTTGGTGTGAGGAGAAGATATTTTTTTTTCGTTGTTATCTTCTCATGCTCTTTTCTAGGGCTGATTTAAAAGTACACTATCTACCTACCAAATAGGTAACTTTTATGAATTGCTTTGATATCAAATTTCAGGTTCACTAACGTGTTACTATCCATTAAATCTAAGTCTAGCTAATTCTAGAAATAAAGTTGGGGTTATTGAAAATAAAAGAAAAAAAAGAAAGATATTAAGACCCATCTTATGATTAGGAGCTGATAATGAACATGCCGTTAGATGTAAGAAGTTGAAATGTCGGTTTGAAGTCGGCAGCGTTTATTGTATGATTTTGTGGTGGGTTCGAGGTGATTCTTCTTCTCCAATCACGAACTTTCTGAGTATCTTCTAGCTGCAAGATCGTGTATTTCACTGTGCGCACGCGGTCCTCCTCCTGCAAAAGACACTTTGAAGTTCTAGTTAGTTTTTTTTCCCTTTTTTCTTTTTTTTCGTTCTCATGCCGTTGTCTGTCATTTCAGCTGTTAGCTTTTTACCTACCTGATCGGTAGGATTGGTAAAGTATTGCTTACATCATCGACTTATAACGTTAGCTTGATTGACATGTGTCTTGACTTGATTCGTTAGTATGCCTCCAAATTCTGGGACCTTTGGGATCTTCCCTAGGATGTGGTGCCCGTGCATATCTCTAGGGCTGGTTGGGTTATGTTGTTGCGCCCCAAAATCCCATCTTGGCCTAATGGGGCCTTAGGCCGTGATACTGCTTAAACTTGCTTAACTCCATAACATACAAGGAAATACTAATCATGAATCTACAAAAATGACAATAATAAAATTCAATAATGACAAACCATCCTGTATCCTTCGACCAAGTTAACATCACCCACAATGAAACCAAATAACTCGTTACCCAGATAAAGTGTAAGCTAAGCAACATCATAAAATCTGAAATATCTATTACAACCCTTTTTCAATAATACAATAACCAAAGTCTAATAATAAGGGAACTGATCGAGGTCCCTAATTCCCTCTGCAAAGAGATTTCCTTCTTCTTCCTCTTCCACATACTCCTCGACCTAAGGTTCTATTGCCCGCTCCGGCTCTATACCTCCCGACAATAACAATTCAACTGAGCATTGAAAATGCTCAGTGCATATACATTCCAACTAACAACATACTTGTGAGATACATGTGCTTGTGGGATTGTCAACTTACGAATACAAGAAATGCATTTTTTACATCTATTTGAAATAATTTAAATTCTTTGTGACTAGCAAATGCAAGTAGCATTCTTATAGCTTCTAGTCTAGTAATTGGAGCAAATGTTTCTTCATAATCTATCTCCTCTTCTTGGTTGTAATCTTGAGCTACTAGTCTTACTTTGTTCTTAATTATATTTTCATTTTCATCATTTTTATTATAAAAATCCATTTTGTACCAATTATAGATTTATTATAGGGTTTAAGTACTAGATCTCACACTAGGTTTCTATCAAATTGATTCAATTCTTCTTGCATACCAATGCCCCATGATTCATCTTCAATGACTTCTAAGGCATTTTTAGGTTCAATTTGACTTAGGAAAGCAAAGTTCATTAAATTTCTTCTTGTTATAACCCCTTATTCCATATTACCAATGATTAAATTTTTAGGATGATCTTTATTAATTTTCAAGTTTTGGGAAGTTGAGATGACTTCAATGATTTTATTATTAGATTCTTCTTCCATTTAGTTATTTTTATTAGCTTCATTAATTTCCAACTTTGAGATTTCTTTAGGAAGATTTTCAATTTCATTATTAGATGAAGTCTTGTTAAATGGGTATGATTCCTCAAGCACTACATGAATTGATTCTTCAACAGTTAAAGATTTTTTTATTAAACACTCTATATGTTTTGCTATAAATAGAATATCCTACGAAGATTCCTTCTACAGATTTAACATCAAATTTCATTAAATGGTGTTTATCATTTAGTATGAAACATTTACAGCCAAATACTTTAAAGTATCTAATATTATGAATTCTTCATTTCCAAAGTTCATAGGGTGTTTTATTTAATTTATTTCTTATAATTACCCTATTTATTACATAACATGAAGTATTAATGGTCTTAGCTCAAACATAATTAGGTAATTTATTTTCATTTAGCATAGTTCTAGCCATTTCTTGGAGATATCTATTTTTCCTCTCAACTACACCATTTGGTTAAGGAGTTCTAGGAGTTAAAAAATTATGGTTAAAACCATTATCACCACAAAATGACTTGATAGGTGCATAATTATATATATTTAAGCACGTCAAATTATACATGTTAGTTCCTTTGAGCTCATTATGAAATTGTTTATGGTATTTTAGTTTCTTTCTCTATTTCAGGTTCAAATGAAGAAAAATAGCTAACACGACAGTGAATGGAACTTGAAAGCATAAAAAGTCATCATCCATGAGAAAGCAAAAGGGGAAAAGAAGATCAGCAAAAATTATGAGCTACGATCATTCGTAGGTTTCCTACGAACGATCATAGATCGATGTTTGCCTTGGGATTTGTGCATGTAAAAGCCTTCTCCTTCAGTCCTACTCCTGGGGATTAATGATCCTACTTTTAGAGATGGAGTATAAAAGACAAGTGAAAGAAAAACCCTAGTTTATCACCTCTTGGACCTGGAGAACTTAAAGTGGCTAAAAAAGGGCGATCAAAGATGCAACCGAGTGTCGAAGGTTCTTCTTCAACGACAACGGAGTTCATCACCTTCGGGATGAACTAACTTCACCCTCTAGGTTTTCGATGAAACCCTAGCTGAGTATTGTATTCTTGTATTTATTTTTTTTGTTCATTTCTTTTAAACATTCGATTGCATAATAAAGAGAGTTGCTTCGACAACCGAATCTAATGACAATAATTATTCTCAATGATGTTTTTCCTTGTCTTAGGTTTAATTAAATTGAGTTTAAAATCAATCTAGGTTAGTTTCTGTGATCCTAATGGTAGATACTGTGCAATGGTGCCTAATGATTAAGTGACTAGATTTTAGGATGCTCTATACCTAGAGAAGACAAGTGATACCACAACCCTAGATTAATGTAAATCACGTGTGCTGATCACAACTAGAGCATACCTTAAATCTAATTACTTGAGGTTTTTCTAGATCTGTTGAGTAGCGACTTGTAGTTGCTCTCAACCTTGATGTTTACGAGCTAAGGACTTTAAATAAATACATGCAATACAATATTAGGCTAGAGGTGGATTCCTCTACCCTAGACTTCTCCCATATCTTCACAAACTCTTTCAACTGCTTTCTAGTTTAGATAATTTAGGATAATTTAGTTATAATTGAAATCAATCAACAATCAACTTTTCAACCTGTAGTTTAATTTAATTTAGAGAAGATAATAGTTAGACCAGCGCAATTCTCTATGGTTCGACCCTTGCACCACTATTCTACGGGATTAATACCAATTGCAAGTTATATAATTGAGCAATCATGACTCAAGCTCATTATTTTTAAACTCTCCTCCTCTATCACTTCTTACATTGTTTATAACATATCATTTTTCATTTTGAACTCTTTTCCAGAAATTTTTAAATAAAGAAAGTGCTTCACTTTTGTGAGAAAGGAATAATACCCAAGAGTACCTTGAATAATCATCAACTATTACAAAGACATAAGATTTACCTTCTAGGTTAGCCACTTCATTTGGCCCAAAAAGGTCCATATAGAAGAGCTCTAAAGGCCTAGAAGTATAAATGATTTTCTTAGATTTAAAAGATGATTTATTTGTTTTCCAAGTTGGCAAGCATCACAGATTTTATCTCTTATAAATTTAGTTCTAGGCAAGCCTTTAACTAGATAATTTAGATAAGAGATCCATACTAGCATGACCTAGTCTCCTATGCCATAACCAACTAGTTTCATCTATAGTAGAAAAACAAATCATATTTGGAGATTGAAACTCATCAAATTCTAAAGTATAAATATTTTCATTTCTATAAGCTATAAACAAGGTATTAAGGTTATCTTTATGCTTAATCATGCAAATGTTGGATTTGAATAAAACATTTAAACCTTTGTCACATAATTGACTAATGCTAATGAGGTTATGCTTAAGACCATCTATTAGCAAAATATTTTCAATAAAAGTAGAGTTACTCTTACCAATATTACCTATTCCAATGATCTTCCCTTTAGCATTGTCTCCAAAAGTCACATGTCCTCCGTCTATGGGAGTGAATGATATGAACAACTTCTTGTTCCCAGTCATATGCCTTGAACATCCACTATCCAAGAACCAAGTTGTCTTGGATGATCTTGACTTGAGACAAACCTACACAATCAAATCAAACAACTCCAAGATATTTTTTCCCGATACCTAAACAGTTTTTGTTGGACCCCGAATTGAATTTTGGGTGGTCTTGGGAGGATTTGTCCCTTTTGGAACCCACATCATCTTTAGTCCATTGTCATTATTCTTAGAAGATGATGTTCCTTTTAGGACCCAAACCTTTTAAACTATTTTTTCATTATAAAAAGCAATATAAGGTGGAGTTAAGTTACTACTTGATTCAGTGAAGAAATTTTGATAGTCTTTTTGTTTTGAAAAAGGATTGTAGCCAAGTCCAGTTTTACTGAAAACACATCTTTGCTGACCTAAAAATCTTTCTAAGTTCTTTTGGTCATTAGTAATTGTGAGAATGATACTAGTCAAATCCTTGACTTTTGCCTTAAGCTGATCACATTCACTAGATGAGTTATGAGGTAGACTTTCAAATTCTTTAACCTTTTCATTTAGTTCCTCATTCTCATCAAATAGAATACTCTTTTCTTTTTGTAAAATTTCACAAGAGTTAGTAAGAGTATGGATGACATTTTTAAAAGATTTATTCATTTTTAGCTATTCTAGTAAATTCAGTGTAAAGCTCATCAAAGACATCCCTTATTTCATCATAAGAAAGAGAATTATTTGAAGTAGAAGTTATGTCTTCCTCATTTTCCATGAGACACAAATTTTTCACTTCTTCATTACTTGAGTCCTCGGAATTGCTCCCTTCAGAGTCATCCCAAGTGGCCATCATTGCTTTCTTCATGAGTTTGTTGCTCTTCTTGAGTTGAGGGCACTCAGTTCTGATGTGGCCAAGCTTCTTGCATTCATAACATGTAAGTGGCTCCTTCTTGCTTGTCTCAGCCTTGGTCACTTCCTTGGAGAACTTCTTGTATGGTCTCTTCTTGAAGTTCTTCTTATACTTGAGATACCTCTTGAATCTTCCTGCCATGAAGGCAATGTCCTCATTGTCACTGCTGGATTCGTCATCACTCTCTTCCACTAGAGATGTCTTGAGGGTTAGCCCTTTCTTGGCTCTTGGTTCATCAGGAAGTTGGTCCTTCATAATGACCTCATGGGTCATGAGTGATCCCAATAGCTCATCCATGGGCAGCTTGGTGAGATCCTTTACTTCTTGGATGACAGTGAATTTTGGTGCCCACTCCTTGGGCAATGATCGAAGTACCTTCCTCACATTCTCTGCATTAGAATACACTTTACCCGGAGATTTTAGACCATTAAGAATGTTAGTAAATCTGGTGAACATGTTACCAATTGATTCTTCTTATTCCAATTTAAACAATTCATACTTGTGAACAAGCATGCTTATTTTTTCTTCTTTAACTTGATTTGTCCCTTCATAAGTGACTTCAAGTTTATCCCAGATTTCTTTAGTAGAGTCACATCCGGATACTTTGTTAAATTCTTGGGGACTTAAGGCACAGTAGAGGTTGCTAATGGCCTTAGTATTGATTTGAATTAGCTTAATGTTTGTTTCAGTCCAGTCTTCCTCTACCTTGGGGATTCTAACATCATCTACAATTTTTGTGGGAAGATGAGGGCCCTTGACTATTACTCTCCAACACTCATAATCTAGAGCTTGGATGTAATACATCATTCTGGTTTTTCAATAGTTATAATTCTCTTCATTAAACAATGGAGGTCTAGTGGTAGACTGACCTTCTCCTAGGCATGTTGCAAAAATGTTGTTTGCCATTTAAAATCGATTAATCTAAGATTTTTTAGATCTATTTAAAGTATTAGGCTCTGATACCAATTGTTGGCCAGGTAATGCCCCTATGGCAGATTTTAAAATTTTAAACTTTAAGTCTATAATGCGGAATAAGAATTAATTTGCAACTAAAAATTAATTCAGAAATAATGCTGAAAGTAAAGGAGAAGAGTAAGAGAAGTAAACACAGAATTTATTCACGAGGTTCAGTAATTCTAGCCTACTCCCCGCCTCAAGCTTTTCCAGCTAGAGGATTCACCACGATTCCTTAATCGTACAAACTCCTTCACTGGTGGAGCCTAAACCTTTACAGTCTCTCTTCAGGTCAAGAAAAAACCTTTACAAACCCTCCTTGAGGCTGGGTTGAAACCTGCAAGAGCTCTTCCTTCTCTTGTTGAAGCAACAGCTTCAAGTGCAAGAATCCAAGATTCTTGACTTTCCTTTGATGAAAGGTTTTTGGATTTGAAAATCTGAATTGAAAGCTCCTTAATTGAGCTGAATAAGAGTAGAGTACAAACTCTAATGAAATTTCTCAAAATAATTGGAGTTGAATTGCTCAAGAAAGATTTTGAGGATTTCTACGTATGAGAGTAAGTGAGAAATCAATGTAAGTGAATGAGTAGTTGTATAAAGTTATTGCACTGATCAAAGATTGTATTTAGTTAATAAATGAACTCCTTTTATAGCACTTGATCCAATATAGTTGTTGATAAAGCATTTAATGCATTGAAGGCCGTTAAAAACTAGCCGTTGTAACGATTTTTCAGTTTCAGGCTTCAATTCGTCGACGAAATGGGTTTCCCACTTCAATTTGTCGCTGAATTTTAAGACAATAAACAAATGTTCATTTCCTGTCATCAATTCGTCGCCAAATTCAGATTGCTCTGAGAATTCGTCGACGAATTCAGAACAAATTTTCTGAATTTTGTCTTGGATTAAACCAAAGATATGTGAATGAATTCCTAGGCCAATTTGCTATCTTTTAACATGATTTTTGTGAATCCTTAGAGGCTTAGAAAGATGATCAAAATGTGTCCTAGGCTTCTATGGTCAATCTATGAATTTTGAGCATTCAACTTACCATATTTTGAGGACTTCTTACATAAGTTCTAGGTACTCTCAAAATAAATTAAAATTACATTTGAAGGCTTCTTGAGAGTTGATCTTGACTGAACTTGGGTTTTGAGATTAGCTTTGACTTCAAGGGACCCGACTTGGACTATGGGTATAACTTTGAATCTTTAACTTTTTACTTTGAGTTGAACTTCCTCTTGGATAATTTCCATCATTTTTCATGATTAGAGTGCTAGTTTCCTTATAATCTGAAATATTTAAGCACTAAAACACATTTATTAGTACCATAATTTTTATTTAATTATTGTCTTCTTATCAAAAGTAGTAGGGGTACCCAAGGTTGTAACCTTGAGGCTAACACCTTTGTCATGCCCCAACGTGACATATGCTTCAAACCATTTTGCAAAACGTATATAAGGCATGCTAAATAGTGAACCTGAAAATTTCTTTCTTCTATATACAGTATTCCAAGTACACACAATTACAATAACTGAGATATAAACGAAACATCCATATAATCCCTAGCTTGAGTTACCCACTCTAACCGATACAAAATCCTATAAATGAAAACCCAAAATACATCTCTCTCCCTCTCATCCACTCATCAATGGGGACATCTATCAAGGTCCTAGTATATACTCCTCCTCGAACCATGATTCTGGAGAGAGTGTGTCTACCTACCGAAGTAACAGTTCGGCTGAGCTTGGAATACTCAACGTATACAAAGTACTAACTAACTATGTTATGAATATCTTATTAGCATGCTTGTAGATACGTAAAATAAGGCATTTCAAAACATGAACAATACTGAAATCAGAGTGTGGAAGCTACAATTCTTTTAAAAACCTATCATGTGCCTTGTAGAACCCTGGAACCGTGTTCACTATGCTATGAATAGTTTTAGTGAATAATGCCCTTATAGAGTGTGTGTAAAGGCCTAAGGCCTCCCATTGTGTTATGATATTATGGTTAGTCAAGTGAGGGTTTTAGGTACATGGTTTGAGTCTTAAAAAGAGAGTTTAAAGATACTCTAAGTGGGTAAAATCAATGGCATAAAATACCCTAAGTGTTTAAATGGGTTGTAAGTGAATAGTGCTAGTGCGTGAGACATAAAGAGGCCGGAGCCTCTCATGCATGTCAGGTGAATTTAATGATCACCTAGGTGAGTTACAAACCTATGGGGCAATGAGTCATGAGGTGTGAGTATGGTGTTGGACCCAAGGGAAAAGAGTCTGAAAGCACTCCTTATGTTCTAGGTGTTGAAGAGGTATGTTTTGGAATTACCCTCAACTTTAAAAAGCTCTAGTTTAGTCACCGTTGCTCATAATTGAGTGATTCTTGAATTTTTAGAAATTTATTTAAACCGTCTTCGTGATTCATGCTTTACACTTTTTCAGATTTTGAGCGTAAGATATGTCAAACGTGAGGTTTCCGAAAGGTGGTCTGTGGTCGATTCAGTAGTCATGTTAGACTAGTTCACTTGCGAGCCCATTTGGACTATGTAAAACTCAAAATTAGGAGTTGTATAAAACATAAAAGTTGTTTCCATTTCAAAGATGAATCCAACGCAAATTAAATCGTCAAAATATGATAAGGGAGTCAAAATTTATGCTGAAAATACCAAACCAGGTCAGCAACCAGTCGACCGAACACAAATCCGGTCGGTCCTATTCGGTCGACCGAACCTCACTACCGATCGACCGAACCTGCCAATTTTTGTAAGGAAAATATTTCTAGAGAGCTTATTTTGATCTGGTCGACCGAACCAAGCGTTTTTGGCCTTTTTTGGTCCATTTTAAGTCATTTCATTAAGGGTTTGTTGGTGTTTGATCACCCCAACTTCTATATCTACCCAGATTTCGTGGGTTAGGTTTTTAGAAACCCTCTAAAACACAAATTGAGGGATTTTAGATAGAAGAAGAGGGAAGAACAAGGTTCTTCTGGGGTTTTGGCTTGTTGGGTCTTAAGATCAAGGAGGAGCTCAATTTCTTGCCTTAGAAGCTTGGATCTTCCTCTCCAAGCTCGGATGTCCTTCTATTACACCATTGAAGCTTAGAGTTAGCTTCTACAAACATCCTCAAGGTTTAGATCTCTTTCCTCAAGCCTTCTCAAGCTTAGATCATGCATCCAAGGAAAGTCTCAAGCTTCAACCAAAGTGGGGTTTTGTCTTAAAAGGTAAATACACTCTAATAGGTTCTAATTTCATAAACCTTTAATGATAAGCATGATTTTCTTGACAAGCATAGTTATATATAGCATCTTATATGTGGAAATACACTCTTCTAGCTATTGATTTCATGAAACTCTCTTTACATCAAGATAAAATCCTATGAATGGTGATGTGAGCTAACTTGTGATGATGATATGCCTTTAACCCATGAATAAAAGGTGTAAATGGTTATATGTTTTATATGTTAGTATCCAAAGATGAAAAGCATGTTAAAAGCCACAAGTTTTGGGAAAAACAAGTAGAAAAACCTTATTTTCAATGTGATTGGAATGATGTGATGTTATTATATATGGATTATTGTGATGGATAAATTATGTTTAGTATTGGACATATGACCATATGTAAAGTGTTTCCTTTAATGTCTACCATGTTATATCACAATTGCTACAGGGACACATATGTATATGCATGATCAAGTTTTTTTAAATTATGGGTATCCAAAAGAAGAAGTACAAGTATATAAGATGTAATACAAGAATAAGAAGAGGAAAAGTATGAGATGAAAATAAACCAAATGAAAAGTACAAGAAGCAAAAGAGGTATACGAAAAGTACAAGAAGCACAAGATGTATATGGAAAGTATAAGAGGCAAAAGAGGTTACAAGAAGTACAAGAAGATGGAAAGTATATGGAAAAAGCCAAAGGGGATGCATGATAGCAGGCCGCCTGGAAGGGAAATGGATACTGGCATCGGACTCCGATGATAGCAGGCCGCCCGGAAGGGAGATGGATACTGGTCGTCTACTCCGAAGGTAGCCAAAGGTGAGGAGAACATTAGGCCACCCATCTTACGTGGGTACGGGTACTAGTTGTCCGACTCTGGAGGTAGCAAATGATGAATACCAAGGTATTTTAAATACCCGTACATGAGAAGATAATAAAAGATGAAAACCAAGGTATTTAAATACCTGTATATGCAAAGATAAAAGATGATAAGAAGATGTTTTCCGATAGTATTTTTCTGAGCTATATGCACATGATATGATTTTTTTTTTCGCTCTCTAATTTCAGGAATGCATGTGAAGTGATTAAACTGTGACATATGTTGTATTACTGTTTATGATATTACTATCTAGTGGTTTGTATACGCTAAGTATTTCATGCTCAACTGTACATATTATGTCGGCAGGTCCCTTCGACATCTGTGGCGAGCGTCCTCAGGAGCCGTGGGTCGAGGAAGGGTATGTTGAGGAGGGGACTTGGGGTAGTCTTCAGGAGCAAAGGGCTCAGGAGGAGCAGAGGGCTTTTGTTAGGTAGCCCCATCATGAGTGATGAGAGGGAGAGACTTGTACATATATTTTGTTGAGCAAGTATGTTCGCTCTTTATTTGGGTAATCTATAAACTGAGATATAGTATGTATACAAATTTTGTATTACGTTTCTGCTACCATATATAGATTGTATTACGCTTCCGCTATCACAGGTTTTATATGTTGCGCAGGATTTATATGTTATATAGGATGGTTTGGTAATTAGTTCACGACGCTAAAGTATCCTAACTCCTAGGGGGTATTTTGGGTCGCGACATGCCTACTATTTGAAATCATACTTACATCCATACTTTTTATTTCAAGATCATGAGTTTATACTTTTCAAAGCGCATGATTTCGAACCTTTCCATAAAAACTATACTTTTGTCATTTTCATCATATCCTTTACTTTCCCAACCACATATTTCATGCATACATTATATCTTTACAAGTATTATACTTCACATGCATTACTTTTTACAATATCATATTCATCACATGCATATCTCTTTATTCTTTTCCACATTCAATACACATGCATATCTTTTTAAGATTACCACATTCCACATGCATTACTAGTACTCGAACTATGATTGAACGGCACCTACAAGTATCCTTTACACACACACATGCACATACTTTTCGAAACTTCTTTTCATTCCTTTTATTTCATTTAACTAGCTTCTTTACTTGTGAGCCTTAACTAATGCCCGGACTATGATGGAATGAAACACACTAGCTTCTTTACTTGTGTGTAGAACCCCGGTTCTTTATGGCATGAATTAAATCCTAAAAACTATTTCTTTGAGTTAAAGGTTAGAGTTCAAAAGTCGGATCAACTGAGAACCCGGACTGCTGAAACTCATTTCCAGACCAGTTGGCTCTAGAGCATAGTTAGGTAATTAAAAACTTAGAAATTGGATTTTTATAAATCATCAAAGTTTTTCCCCTTTGAATGAAGATTCCAACGCAAGTTGAATCGTCAAAATCCAATAAGGGAGTCAACAGTTATGGCCGAAATACCAAAATGGGAAAATCTGGAAAAAATTTCGTAAAAGTTGATCGTTTGTAACCAACCTACGAGCGATCGTAGGAGACCTACGAACGATCGTGGATAGGCTACGACCGATCATAAAATCTCAAAAAATGGGCAAACTCTCTAGACCATCTACGATCGATCGTAGGAAACTACGAGCGATCATAGCAGATCTACGAATGATCGTAAGTCGCAAACCCAATTTTTTTTTATTGCAGGATTTTTAGGTTTTGTACTCTTTGCCTATAAATAGGGCTTCACTTGGGGACCTTTGAGTTAACCTAAAACCTAAAGGAGACTAAGAGAGATTGAGAGAGGGAAAGATTGGGGATTTTTCAAGAGGGTTTGGATTAAAGAGATTGGAGACCAAGATCAAGGTTGGATCCTCCATCAAGCTTGGAGATCTCTACCCAAGGGCTTCTTCACTCAAAGAGTTGATTCTCTAAGGTTAGTATACCCTCCTAGTTAATTTTGGTAATAACTTAGGTCTTTCTCTTTAAAAATGATGTTGCTTGAGTTTATACATTCCTCTTCTTGAATTGCTTCACTTTCCTCAAAATAAACAAAATAAGTGAAATAGTGTGGATATAATGAATGATGTGTGATGGGAAAATGTGAAGGGCAATCTACTCATAATAAACACACACAAGGTGCTTGATGATATGTTTGAAAAAGGAAACCATGAATTAAGAAACTTAAAGAAATGTTGGATATTATGTGTTTGATGAAATACATGTGTGGGAAATTAACTTAAAACTATGAACCATGAGTTAGGGATTTTCCCCAAGTTGATAATTGTGCCAAGATGCTTTAAGTATTTCTGTAATTTCTCATATGTCTATAGAACCTTGAAGTGCCACATGTTCTTTAATTGTTCATATCATGGTGATTGACACTAATGGCTATACACACAAGCACACTTACATGTACGAACCAATGTTTTCTCACAAGTACTAAGAATCGAAATAAATACATGGACGCGTGCACGCATGAACTAAATTTCTAAGTACAATTACACGGAGTTAAAAATAAGATAAGAATAAGATGTTAGGGACGATAAGAAAAGTTGTACGAATAAGAAACTCATAAGAAGTAAAACAAACAAGTGTAAATGTAAGGAAAAAAATAAGCAAGACCTCATAAGAAAGGCTCATAAATACATTGTTAAGGAGATTGGTAGCCCAGGGTTGTGCGGGTGCTAGCCTCTTGCTCATAAGAAAAGTCTCATAAGTGAAGTATATTGTCAAGGAGGTTGGTAGCCCAGGGTTGTGCGAGTGCTAACCTCTTGCTCATAAGAAAGTGCTCATAAGTTGATGAATGGTCAAGGAGATTAGTAGTCTAGGTTGTACAGGTACTAATCTCTTGCTCACAAGAATATCGAAAGGAAGACTCATAAGAATCTCACAAGGCTCACAAGAACTCATAAGAAACTCGTAAAGAATCTCATAAGACTCATAAACTCACAAGAACTCGTAAGGAATCTCACAAGACTCATAAGCTCACAAGAACTCATATGATTTTGTATGTTGCTTTAAAAATGAATTATGAACTGTATTCTCTTAATTAACTGTGATGATAATATGTATGCTTGTTATTACTGTTGTTAACTAGGAGCTTGTACTCGCTGAGTATTCCATACTCAGTTGTACATTTCATGTAGAGCCCCAAAACTTTTTGTATATGCCTTGGGATGTGTGTCAAGGCATAATGTCTTGTAATCTCAATTTCATGAAATGAGAACTTGGAACTTCGATGGAATTGTGTCAAGAATGCTATAATTAATTATATAAATTAATTAATAAAGCCTATAAGCTTTAAAGAGGTCCTAGTCAAGTTTAGAAGATGTTAGAATAGAAGTAGAATGGGTCCAAATAGTAGGAATGGGTGAAAAATGGACTCAGTGTCAAAAACCTGCAGACCACCGATCGCTCGGTCCATTGTAGCGATCGATCGGTCCACAACCGATCGATCGGAGGCTATCGTCGGGTTAACTTTTTTGTATGGGAAAATTTTCCAGAGAGCTTGTTTTTGACCGAGAGCTCGGTCAATATCACCGGTCACTCGGCAGGCAACCGATCGCTCGGTCCTTATCATCGATCGATCGGTCTATCGTGTTTTTCCAGAATTTCATTAAGGGCTTTTTCGGTATTTGGGTGTTATACCCTTTACATATAAGGCTCGCTCGAGTCTTTAGGGCTCATTCTCAACACTTAGAAGATTTGATAGATAAGGAGAGAAGAGAAAGAGGTTTCCTAACCTAGGGTTTGCATTTGGGGAGAAATCAAAGGGGTTGTGAACCCACAATCACCTCAAGCTCGTTTTCCTTCGAGATCAAAGCTCAAGCACTCGTGGAGCACGTTCTCCAAGCTATGGAAGCAACTCACGCACGTTTTGCAGGGGTTTCTTCCCTCAATTGGCAAGGTCGGTACCTTTTACTACCCTCCTAGTTCATACCTATTTTCTTTCCTTCTTCTTTATAGTTTCCCTAATGTATGAACCAAATGGGATGAATGAATGGTTGTTGGATGTGAATGGGCGATTGGATGCCATGTGTATGGTTGTGATGAATGAAATGGGGAGGGCATTGTATCCATAATAAACATACTTGTGTGATGTGAGCATCAACCCACCTAGAAAAGCATGATGTAGGTTTAATAAAAAAATGATGAACACACCCCATGTTTGATGAAATGCCAAGGTGAATAAAATGAGTTATAAATTAAGAAATGCATGCTTAATTAATTATGGAACTTGCTAGGGCCTATGATAGTGTACTTTCTTGTTTTTCCTAAATTGCATGAATATCGACTTGCTCAAATTATTGATGTTATATGTATTGTGAATTACCCAATTGTCATATTTAAATTCAAATGCAAGTATGCACACGATTCCACGAGCACGGCATGCATGACATGATTTATCGAGGTTTTTCAAGAATGAGAATTAGAGGTGGGATATATCGTACGATATGTTTTACCTCACTTTTGGCACGAACAAGACGAGCATTCATAAAGAAGGGTCTCCCTTCCCTCTCAAGGCATATCATAAAGAAGCGTCTCCCTTCCCTCTCAAGTGTATATCATAAAGAAGGGTCTCCCTTCCCTCACAAGTGCATCTCACAAGCAAGCACGCATGACACCATGACATGGCACGCTCGACAAGACCAAGCAAGATAAACATGACAAGATTTGAAGCACGCAACAAGTATTTTAAGTCAAGTCAAGTGCATGACTTTTTCAAGAGGTTTTATCGGCTTTTCTGTGATGCAAGCATGAATATAAATTGTTTTACTTCCTTGATTATTATATAAATTGTTTCTTGCATTATAATATGAATTGTTTTCTGCTTTATATATTGTGATTGTTATGCTATGACTGTTGGTTAGTATTTGGTACACGCTGAGTATTCCATGCTCAACCGTACTTCTTATGTCGGCAGGTGATAGCGGAACGGCTACTCCTTTTGATATCTGTGCTCTGAACCCTTGGGTAGAAGAAGAGTATGGCGAGGAACCTGTAGAGAAACTTCCGGTAGAGGGTTATTATTAGAGGTGGTAGATTCTGAGTGAATAGCTGTGGGTGATTTGAGAGATATATGTTGTATTTTGGCAGGCCTGTCCGCACTTTCTTTTGTCTATCTTTTTGTATAAACCTGGATCACATATGTATACATAGAGGTTTGGTTAAGTCTTCTGCTGTGCCATGTTAGAGTATGTTTCCGCTATTTATGTCCTCTTTTGTATATGCTCTGTGGGTTTTGCAGGTTGGTTTGTCAAGCAAGTCATGTAAGTCATGATTAGTCGTCCAAAGTTCACTCTAACTCGTAGGGTGGGTTTTGGGTCGTGACAGAAGTGGTATCAGAGCTTAGGTTTTAGGTCTTTACGGTCACTCATAATCTAATACCACGGCTTGACAAGAGCATATGTTAGGAAACAAGTTAGGAAAGAAGTAAGTCGGAAGTGGGTCATGTTCCAAGTGTAAGACTAAACTTTAGTCTTAGTCAAAATGGTTGCTTCAACCAAGTACGAGTCTTTGGAATGCTAGAACACCAAAGTATAATATCATAAATACTTTGATGACTTGATGCGATGTATATTAGTATTATATTATACAAATATTTCCACTTGAATTATTGTGAAATGGAAATGCGATAAATTGTGGTTTCAAGTTAGATTCATGTGGTGCTTTGTTCTCAGGACTTTAGTTATGAGAGGGGGCACACGGGGTCGTGGACCAAACACCAGAGCTTCATCTTCTTCTAGAGATGAGGATGAGCAGCCGGACCTCTCTCAGGTCTTAGGCTCTATTGCTGAGACACTCGCCATACTGGTGGCTCGGCAAACTATACCGTCATCAGCGGCACCTACTCCACTGCCGGCAGCTCCAGTACATCGTATGGCCAGAGTTGAGGCTTTCAGGAGATTGAGGCCTCCATCATTCCATGGGAGTTTGGATCCTCTTGCCACGGAGGCTTGGATCCTCCAGTTGGAGAAGATCTTTGCGGTCCTCTTGCCTTCAGAGGAGGATAGAGTAGCATGGGCAGTTTTCATGCTTGAGGGTGAGGCACACCATTGGTGGTTGTTCGCCTTGAGGACTCGAGATTTGACCATACGGGGTCAACCTTGGACTTGGGAGGAGTTCAAGGACACTTTTTATAAGAAGTATTTTCCGATTGGAGCACGGGAAAAGAAAGAGAGAGAATTCATCAACCTTAAGCAAGGTTCGATGTCAGTAGTACAATATGAGGCCAAGTTCTCAGAGCTGTCACGCTTCGCGACTCACATTGTTGCTACCGAGGCGATGAAGGCAAAAAGGTTTGAGCAAGGGCTCAAGGATGTTATTATGAAGAAGGTATCGGTCTTCAGGCATGCCACTTTTGTTGAAGTGGTGGATAAAGCCTTGTTGGTCGAGACCAATTCAGAAGCGGTGTCTAAGAAGAGGGAGTTAGCGAGAGGCCAAGCCAGTAGTTCAGCACCTCCAGAGAGGTGGGCTTATACTGGCCCTTATCAGTACACGTGGCCAGCACCACTGATGAGGCCATCTTATGAGCCTCCAGTTCCAGGGTCGTACGTGCCTCAGGCGCCACGGCCTCAGGCTCTTCCAGCTCCATGGCCAGTTGCACCTCAAATGGTGAGGTATGCTCCACCTCTAACCCCTTCGATCTATACACACGAGGTCTGCACTTCGTGCAGCCGAAGGCACCCGGCAGGAGATTGCCGAAGGGCATCGGGTGGATGTTTTCATTGTGGTCGCCAGAGCCATGTGATTAGGGATTGCCCGAGTCGGCATTTGCCTGGCCAGTCTCAGGTTTTTAGGCCCCCAGCAGGCCCAGCAGGATCATACCAGGCGTCATCCCAGCCTACACCTCCGCCTCGCCAGGCGAATCAGGGGCGAGTCTTTGCCTTGACAGAGGGCGATGCACTTGCATCGGATGATGTGGTACAAGGTACGCGTTTAGAGTTATTCATTGTCCACGATTTCATGTTATGCCTTATTCCTTGTGTACATATATGGCATGTTATATATCTATGTATCTATATGAATACGCTGTTAATGCATGGATTGACTAAGCTAGCTAAAATTTCAGGAACCTTACTAGTCAATGAATGTTTGGCTCGAGTATTGATCGACATCGGGTCTACTCATTCATTCGTATCGCTGAGTTTCTCTCAAGGCTATTCCTCCGAGCCTAGCCAGTTGGAATCAGAATTAGCCATTTCGACTCCTCTCGGCAAGACAGTAGTGGCAGATAAAGTGTGTAGAAATAGTGTGGTTCAAGTGGGGAGCCACGAGTTGGCGGTTGATCTAATCATCCTCGGATTTCAAGACTTCGATGTCATCTTGGGAATGGATTGGTTAGCAACACATCATGGACATGTGGCTTGTTTTAAAAAGATGGTACTTTTTCAGCCAGTGGAAGGCAAGCTATTTCATTTTTGGGGGTTGAGAAGTAGAGATATTGCCCGTTTTACGGTATTGAGCCTAGCGAACCCTGAGACAAAGGACTCTTCGACTATCCCGGTTGTGAGTGAATTCCTGGACGTATTTCCAGAGGAGTTGCCAGGTTTGCCCCCAGACAAGGAGATTGAGTTTGTTATCGAGCTTGCACCAGGCACAGCTCCCATTTTTTGGGCTCTGTATAGAATGGCCCCGATTGAACTCAAGGAGTTGAAGACTCAGTTGGAGGAATTGCAAGGCCTTGGTTTCATTCGACCAAGTGTCTCACCGTGGGGTGCCCCGGTGTTATTTGTTAAGAAGAAGGATGGCTCGATGCGGATGTGCATCGATTACTGGCAATTGTACAAAGTCACTATAAAGAATAGGTACCCATTGCCTAGGATTGATGACTTGTTCGATCAGTTGAAGGGAGCAAAATTTTTCTTTAAGATCGATCTTCAGTCTGGTTACCACCAGTTGAAGATCAAGGCCGAGGATGTGCCTAAAACTGCTTTTCAAACTCGATACGGACACTACGAGTTCTTGGTGATGCCTTTTGGTCTCATAAATGCGCCGGCAGCCTTTATGGATTTAATGAACCGGGTGTTTCGGCCATACCTGGATCGATGTGTGATCGTGTTTGTCGACGATATCTTGGTGTATTCCCAGACACAAGAGGATCACATGTGAGACCTTCGTCTTGCTTTGGACATGCTAAGATAAGTTGTACGCCAAACTTAGCAAGTGTGAGTTTTGGTTGGAAGAGGTGGCATTCCTAGGCCACGTTGTATCCGCAGAAGGTATTTCGGTAGATCCGAAGAAGATAGAGGCAGTCATGAGTTGGGCGAGGCCCAAGAGTGTCACAGAGATACACAATTTCCTTGGGTTGGTAGGCTATTACCGGAGATTCATAGAGGGTTTCTCTAGCCTTGCTGCACCGCTCACTTACCTGACAAGGAAGAACACCAAATTTGTATGGAGTGATAAGTGCGAGATCAGTTTCACGGAACTGAAGAAGAGGCTTACCACGGCCCCCGTCCTTACTGTGCCATTTGGACATGGGGGGTATGAGGTGTACAGTGATGTCTTGCACGTTGGACTTGGGTGCGTTCTCATGCAGCACAAGAATGTCATTGCCTATGCATCAAGGCAATTGAAGGAGCATGAAAAGAATTACCCCACGCATGACTTGGAACTTACCGCAGTCGTGTTTGCACTCAAGATTTAGCGACATTACCTTTATGGGGTAGAATTCTATGTGTTCACGGATCACAAGAGCATCAGGCATATCTTTTCCCAAAAGGAGCTAAATTTTGGATGGAATTTTTAAAAGATTGACTGCACCATTCAATACCACCTGGGCAAAGCAAATGTAGTGGCGGACGCCTTGAGTAGAAGACCTCCGGGTTTGTTGGCCCACATGTTGGTTCAGGAATGGAAGCTATTGGAAGATGTAGCAAATCTGGACATCAGTGTGAATGATTCTGTCCGCAGTCCTATTTTGGCAAATGTCACAGTCTGGCCGTACATTGTAGATTTGATCCAAGAGTATCAAGCCACGGATGCTGACTTGTTGGCTTTTCGGGACAAGAAAGTTGCCAAGGGTAGTGAGGACGTCTCTCTCACTAGCCCTGGTGCTATTACATTCGAGGGAAGGTTGTGTGTCCCAGTCAATGCAGATCTTCGGAGGGAGATTATGGATGAGGCTCACCGTTCGAAATACACAGTGCATCCAGGGGTACAAAGATGTACCGAAACCTCAAGAGTCACTTCTGGTGGCGGAATATGAAGAGGGATATTGCGGAGTATGTGGCACGGTGCTTGGTGTGTCAACAGGTGAAGGCAGAGCATTTGAGACCGATAGGTCTATTACAGTCTCTCCCTATTCCCGAGTGGAAATGGGAGCACATATCCATGGACTTCATTGTTGGGTTGCCAAAAAGGGTAAGGAACTCAGATGCGATATGGGTTGTGGTGGACCGTTTGGCAAAGTCCGCGCATTTCTTACCTTACTGGACCACGTTCAATTCTAGCTAGTTGGCTGCTCTATACATCAAGAAAGTGGTTAGACTACACGGGGTGCCAGTCAGTATCGTGTTGGATTGGGATCCGAGATTCACGTCCAGGTTCTGGAAGAGTTTTCAAGAAGCCATGGGCTCCCGACTTGATTTCAGCACCGCCTTTCATCCACAAACGGATGGACAAACCGAGAGAGTGAACCAAATCATCGAAGACATGCTTTGAGCTTGTATGCTAGATTTCAAGGATTGTTGGGAAGAACACTTGTCTTTAGTTGAATTTGCCTACAATAACAGCTACCAGGCAAGCATCCAAATGGCGCCATTTGAGGCCTTGTATGGGCGAAGCTGCAGGTCTCCTCTCTACTGGGATGAGGTAGGAGAAAGAAAGGTGTTAGGTCCGGAGTTGATCGAGTAAACTGTGAGTATAGTCAAGATCATCCGGGATCGGTTGAAAGCCACTCAAGATCGTCAAAAGAGCTATGCAGACACACGCCGCAAGGACTTGGAATTCCAAGTTGGGGATCAAGTCTTTGTGAAGGTATCTCCTAGCAAGAGGATTATGAGATTTGGCAGGCGAGGCAAGCTTAGTCCTCGACATGTTGGCCTGTTTGAGATTATCGCGCGAGTTGGTGAGGTTGCTTATAAGGTAGCTCTTCCACCTCACCTAGCCACGGTTCACAACATTTTCCATGTGTCTATGCTTCGGAAGTACATTGCGGACCCTTCGCATGTCATAGACTTGGAACCGTTGGAAATTCGAGAGGATCTCACTTTAGTTGAGAGACCGATTCATATATTGGATTGGAGAGATCATGTCCTTCGCAACAAAACGATTCTGTTGGTCCTCGTGCAGTGGCAACATCATGCTCGAGAAGAGGCTACATGAGAACGTGAGGCCGAAGTCAAAGCGAAGTACCCGGAATTGTTTGGATGAGTTTTGTATAGGCTTTGTATATGACTTGTAAATTTGTTTTGGTTTCTAACACATGTGTCGTCCAAATTTCAAGGATGAAATTTTTATAAGGGGGGAGGATGTAGAAGCCCC
Source organism: Tetracentron sinense (assembly GCA_015143295.1). Classification (NCBI taxonomy): domain Eukaryota; kingdom Viridiplantae; phylum Streptophyta; class Magnoliopsida; order Trochodendrales; family Trochodendraceae; genus Tetracentron; species Tetracentron sinense. Next base: position 18,535,475 of record CM026556.1, on the reverse strand, counting down.
GAAACTTTTTGTATATGTCTTGGGATGTGTGTCAAGGCATGATGTCTTGTAATCTCAATTTCATGAAATGAGAATTTGGAACTTCGATGGAATTGTGTCAAGAATGCTGTAATTAATTATATAAATCAATTAATAAATCCTATAAGCTTTAAAGAGGTCCTAGTCAAGTTTAGAAGATGTTAGAATAGAAGTAGAATGGGTCCAAATAGTAGGAATGGGTGAAAAATGGACTCAGTGTCAAAAACCTGCAGACCACCGATCGCTCGGTCCATTATAGCGATCGATCGGTCCACAACCGATCAATCGGAGGCTATCAACGGGTTAACTTTTTTGTATGGAAAAATTTTCCAGAGAGCTTGTTTTTGATCGAAAGCTCGGTCAATATCACCGGTCGCTCGGTAGGCAACCGATCGCTCGGTCCTTATCACCGATCGATCGGTCTATCATGTTTTTCCAGAATTTCATTAAGGGCTTTTTCGGTATTTGGGTGTTATACCCTTTACATATAAGGCTTGCCCGAGTCTTTAGGGCTCATTCTCAACACTTAGAAGATTTGAGAGGTAACGAGAGAAGAGAAAGGGATTTCCTACCCTAGGGTTTGCATTTGGGGAGAAATCAAAGGGGTTGTGAACCCACAATCACCTCAAGCTCGTTTTCCTTCAAGATCAAGGCTCAAGTACTCGTGGAGCACGTTCTCCAAGCTAGGGAAGCAACTCACGCACGTTTTGCAAGGGGTTTCTTCCCTCAATTGTCAAGGTCGGTACCTATTACTACCCTCCTAGTTCATACCTCTTTTCTTTCCTTCTTCTTTATAGTTTCCCTAATGTATGAACCAAATGAGATGAATAAATGGTTGTTGGATGTGAATGGGCGATTGGATGCCGTGTGTATGGTTGTGATGAATGAAATGGGGACGGCATTGTATCCATAATAAACATACTTGTGTGATGTGAGCATCAACCCACCTAGAAAAGCATGATGTAGGTTTAATAAATAAATGATGAACACGCCCCATGTTTGATGAAATGCCAAGGTGAATAAAATGAGTTATAAATTAAGAAATGCATGCTTAATTAATTATGGAACTTGCTAGGGCCTATGATAGTGTGCTTTCTTGTTTTCCCTAAATTGCATGAATATTGACTTGCTCAAATTATTGATGTTATATGTATTGTGAATTACCAATTGTCATATTTAAATTCAAATGCAAGTATGCACTCGATTCCACGAGCACGACATGCATGACATGATTTATCGAGGTTTTTCAAGAACGAGAATTAGAGGTGGGACATATCCTACGATATGTTTTACTTCGCTTTTGGCACGAACAAGACGAGCATTCATAAAGAAGGGTCTCCCTTCCCTCTCAAGGCATATCATAAAGAAGGGTCTCCCTTCCCTCTCAAGTGCATATCATAAAGAACGGTCTCCCTTCCCTCTCAAATGCATCTCGCAAGTGCATCTCACAAGCGCATCTCACAAGCAAGCACGCATGACACGCATGACATGGCACGCTCGACAAGACCAAGCAAGAAAAACATGACAAGATTTCAAGCACATAACAAGTATTTTAAGTCAAGTCAAGTGCACGACTATTTCAAGAGGTTTTATTGGCTTTTCTGTGATGCAAGCATGAATATAAATTATTTTACTTCCTTGATTATTATATAAATTGTTTCCTGCATTATAATATGAATTTTTTTCTGCTTTATATATTGTGATTGTTATGCTATGACTGTTGGTTAGTATTTGGTACACGTTGAGTATTCCATGCTCAGCCGTACTTCTTATGTCGGCAGGTGATAGTGGAGCGGCTACTCCTTTTGATATCTGTGCTCCGAACCCTTGGGTAGAAGAAGAGTATGTCGAGGAACCGGTAGAGGAACTTCCGGTAGAGGGTTATTATTAGAGGTGGTAGATTCTGAGTGAATAGTTGTGGGTGAGTTGAGAGATATATGTTCTTGTATTTTGGCGGGCCTGTCCGCACTTTCTTTTGTGTATCTTTTTGTATAAACATGGATCACATATGTATACATAGAGGTTTGGTTAAGTCTTCCGTTGTCCCATGTTAGAGTATGTTTCCGCTATTTATGTCCTCTTTTGTATATGCTCTTTGTGTTTTGCAGGTTGGTTTGTCAAGCAAGTCATGTAAGTCATGATTAGTCGTCCAAAGTTCACTCTAACTCGTAGGGTGAGTTTTGGGTTGCGACATTTCATGTCGGCAGGTACATGCTTCAACATTTGTGCTCCAGGTCCTTGGGTTGAGGAAAACTACGACGGGGAGGAGTCACATGTAGAGATTGTAGTAGGGCCCCAGGTGGAGGTGAGAGGCCTATATAGTTGGCCATTCTCTGAGGACTATTGAGCGAGAGAGATTTGTATGATTTCTTTTGTATTTTGATAGGTGGGCATGTCCACCTTTACTGATATGTTTTGTATAAAACTTGGAATACTGGTCAAGTATATAGAAAAGAAAAAGTTGGTTGACGTTTCCGCTTTTTTTTAGCTTCCGCACTCTGTATTATGTCGTTATTATAGTACGTGTTACCTTGTTCATTACAGGATGTTTTGCTAGGTTAAGTACAATCACACCTAAAGTATCCCTTAACTCCTAGGGGGTATTTTGGGGCGCAACATTGTGAGCCTTAACTAGTGTCCGGACTATGATGAAACAGAACACACTAGCTTATTACCTTTACTTGACAAGTGCTCGGACTATAGTGGAACGGAACACACTTGCTATTTCACTTGCTTAACTAATGTCTGGACTATGATTGAACGGAGCACATTAGCATCTTATCTTGACTTGACTAGTGCCCGGACTATTATGGAACGAAACACACTAGTTTCTTCACTTGCTTAACTAATGCCCAGACTATGATAGAACAAACACATTAACATCTTATACTTGCTTAACTAATGTCCGAACTATAATGGAACTGAACACATTAGCTATTTCACTTGCTTAACTAATGCCCAGATTATGATTGAACAAAACACATTAGCATCCTTATCTTGACTTGACTAGTGCCCGAACTATGATGGAACAGAACACACTAGCTAATTTTATATACTTAACTAGTGCCCGAACTATGATTGAAAGGCACACACTAGCCTTACTACACATAAAATATCACACTTGAGCACATACTTTAAACCAAATGTCCTTTTTCACAAAACCATACTTTTAGAAACCCCTCTTTGAACACATGCTTTGCTTTGAGTAGGATTGTACATCGACGAAAATCATACATTAAATGGAAACCCATACTTTAAAGCAAAACTCTTTGCTTCAATACTTGTATTCGATGAAAACCCGATCATGTAAGCGTGAGTGATCATGTATATCATTGGTGTGCATTAGGAAAAACTAGGAAATCCTAAAACATGCTTAGTCTATACATACTTACAATAACAAGGCCCTATGCCATTGGATTCATTGAAAACCATTTATAACTCCTAATATCTAACAATAATTCACAAGGATAGGTAGTAGTTTGTATCTGCTTCATTTTCATATATTTATCATGCATGTTCATCTTACTTTCCCTGATGAATTTCAATAAAACTAGTTGGGGAAACTATCCATTTATTTTCATCAAAACATAAGTTTAACAACCTAGAAATCTTGAAAGGTTTACAACATGAAAAGCTAGTAGAATGTTCTACCTTATTTGAGATCAAATCTCCAAAGTGTAATGCTTGAGAAAAGAGAAGGTTGAATCCCCAAACTCCAATGCTTGCGAAACACCTTGGAAGAGAGATCCAAGCTTGAGGAATCCAAGCTCCAATCTTGCTCACCCAAGAAACCCTAGCTTCTCCCCTTTCTCCCTCTCTAACCCTCTCAATTTTGTACCTTGAGGGTTTATGAAACCCTCACCCACGAAATTGGGGATTTATAGATAAAGGGGTGGTCAAAAGATCACCCTACTCTTAATGAAATGGTACAATAGACCAAACTGGGCAAAATTTTGGGAGCCCGATCGACCGGCTTCGAGGGGCAGTCGACCAGCCAGGCCAAACACCCTACTATTGAGCCTTTTTGGTGATAGCCGATCGACCGGTTGGGAGAGGTGGTCGACCAGCCTTGTACACAAACTCACTGTTAGCCAATTTTTGGACCTTTTCGAGACAGTCGGTGGACCGGCCTTCACCAGAAATTGGTGATTTCTTTTTTTTTTCCCCATTTTTAGCAGTTAGAGTGTTTCCACTCTTCCCTCAACCCACTTAGAGTGTCTCCAATCTTACACCTTGACTTAACACTCCCCAAACACATGTACTTTGGTTGCAACTCTTTCATTCAACCATCCCACACCAAAATACATAGAAGGCCCTTTTGGCCAAAATTCACTATTCATAGACACTATTCACCAACTATGAACTTGAGTTCTGGGGTTCTACACCCTTGACCATTACAAGACTTGTGCCCATGACACTATTCACATGAACAGTGCACGTGAAATCTGGGGCTCTACAATGCGTCACATACACCAACTGTGGGCATATAAAAAAATATACATTATTAAGGTTGTCAATGGGACAGACTCGGTTCGGTTCTAAATGAGTTTGATATATATAGGCTCGATCTTTACCTAAATTTTAATCAAGCCATACTTTATTATTATTAGGGCCAACCTATCTTTACCCAATAAATATATAATAGTGTGTATATATAACATATAAATAGTATAAAACTTAAAAATACATGCAATATAATAATAGTGTATGCACTATTATATTGAAAAAATAATAAAATAAAGAAATTATTAAATAATAATAATAATAATAATAAAAGACAAAAACACTATTGTGTACATTAGTTTTCTAATTTTTTAATATTTTATTATTGCAATATGATTTGAATTATTTTATTATTGTACTATATCGAAATGAGTTTCAGATATTCTTAAAATAATATTGATATGGTATAATAGTACATACGTTTTATATGTTTTGTTGAAATGAGTTTCCAGCAACAGGAGGGAGCTTAGCGCCTAGCTTAGGATTGTTTTTTCTTTTTACTACCCGATATTTTTTATGGGCATGTATATATATGGTTATTATTACATTTTGGGCATGTATTTTGATTAGATCGATTTACTTTATTTTATTGGAATTATTATATATTGCTTACAAGTACAAAATTGCTTAAATATGGTTAATTCATTTTATATTGCTGGCAAGTACCAAAACAATTAGCAAAAAATAATAAAAAATATGTATTTTTTAATTTTCACTATTAGCGGCGATTTGGAACCCCCGCTATAGGTAATATTAATATTATTATAAATATATTACCCGCGGTGGTTTTAACTACCGTTATATATGCAATATATAACGGCGGTTAAAACCGTCACAAAAGGGCATATAACCTCAAGTCAAGTCCCTCATTTTGATGGTGGATCTCCACCAGTGATCGGCCTCACCCTCTATCATGAAGGTGGCTCAGGTGACTCTCTCCACCTCATTAGGCAACAACACTAAAAAAAACTTTTTCAGCTGCCTGATCCATGCTTCAGCAACCAATGGATCAATGCCACTATAAAATACTGGGGGCCTCACCTCCGAAATGCCTCGATCCCCGTGGCATGATGTGCAGGATTAGGTACAAGGGCTGCAGTAGGAGTGGGGGTAGAGGGCTGCCTAGCTGGAAGCATCGCTAGTGTCTCTACTATGGATCCTAAAACCTAGGTGAGGTCAGGCTGCTCATCTCCCGATGGAGGAGGAGATGCTCCACGTCTCTTAGTGTGGTATCCACGACTCCGATTGCCACGTCTCATGGTTTAATCCTGAGAACAATAGCAAAGCATGAGTCTAACTCGGATCCCATCATTATTCAAGCATTGAAATTTTATAACATCAAGTATTTATCTAACTATAAAATATAAATCAAGATATACACACCATAGTATAATAATACACTCTAAGGTTCCTAGCGAAGCTAAGACACAACATCGGTTGAGTTTCAACCGGTTATGGACTAAGACTAACTTGTTAGTTTACACTTGGAATACGACTACCTAGATGAACCTAATGCCTTGGTTTAATCGTGGTATCGAACTCTAAACGACCCTAGAGAACCTAATACCTAGGTTCTGATACCACTTCTGTCACGCCCCAGAATACCACCTAAGAGTTATGATACTTTGGCAACGTTAAAACCATCCTACAAAGAGTATACAAGGCATGATAAATAGTGAACTTGAAAATTTATTCTATATAAAAGTTCTTCCAAGTGTTAACATAGATACAAGATTAAATAAAAACTACAATATGTACAAAAGGTCCAACACTTGAGTTACTAACTCAAGCCTACATGAAAATCCCCAAAATAAAATCCCAAAAATACATGTCTCTCTCACTCAACTCAACCATAAGGCCACATGTCAAGGCCCCTAACATCTGCATGATAATCCTAAGCAAGCTCCTACTCTCTATAAACCACCTCGACCCATGTCCCCATAGCACGACCAACCAACCCGAAATCTACCGAAAAAATAGTTTGGCTGAGTATTGAATACTTAGCATATACATATTACTAACTAACCATGATACAATACATTAATATGTCATGCAGGGTACAGTTCATCATCACATACACAAAATTAGAGTACAGAAGTTAAGACAAAGTAACTAATATAAAATCTCGAACATCATACTTTAAGTTCATGTTTTAACCAAAACGTATTTCAATTACCTTGTGAGTTCCCTTATGCATCTTATTAATTTTTTGAGTTCCTTATACGTCTTATGAGTCTTGTGGGTTCCGTATACGTCTTATGTGATTCTTCATTTCGCTTATCTTATTTGGATAGCATCCGAACTATGAAATGGATGGGCAAGCCTAGCATTTTTCATTTTCATTAACTAGTACCCGAACTATGAAATGGACGGACATACTAGCATCTTGTCTTGTATTAACTAGTACCCAAACTATGAAATGGACGGACATCCTAGCATCTTGTCTTTCTTATTGTACTTAAAATTTTATTTGTGTCTTGTTCATGTTCTTGTCTCGTGGAAATCACTCTTGTATTGTCTTATTCGTGTTTAGAATCACACTTGTCTTGTCTTGATTTAATTTCATATGATTGTACTTAGAAAAACTTGGTTCATGCATACATGCTTGTGCATGGTGATTTGTGAACATGAATGTGACATAGAGATACTTAAATAATAACATATGGCATTCAAGTATTTCTATAGGCATGTGAGATCTTAAATGGAACACATATATATAGGCATTATAACAATTTGACATTTGTGGAAAAACCTTATATCATGCTTTCATAGTCCTATGTTTAAATCCCATACATGTATTTTATCGAACACATGCCATTCAACATTTCAATAAGCATTAACTCATGTTCTCATAGTCATATATTTTATCAAACACCTTAAGTGCATGTTTTATGTGTACATTGCCCTTCCCCATTTTCCATCATACAATAACCATCCACATTTCTCATGGCATCCAATTAAAACCTCAACCAATCTATATATCGTACACCATCCATATCCATATTAATTAGTATAAACATATTAAGCTATACATCTTAATATCATCTCAATATGGTTTACATCTTGATTTTCACAAAAGGATCACTAAAATAGAATTACATATCAATGGATTATAGCAAGGGAGGTTAGTAAAATGTATCTACCTTGAGAATGCTTGAGAGCTCTTGTGAAAGTGGAATCCAAGCTTCAAGTGGTGAAATTCATGCTTGAGGAAGGAGAACCAAGCTTTGAGGAAGGAGATCCAAGCCTTGAGGAAGATTTGAGCTCCAACTTGATCTCCAATGAAAAGCCCCTTTTGAAACCCTAGCTCTTCTCTCTTCTCCTCCTAAAATCCCTCTTAGGTTTAGTTTAACTCAAACCCCCCAAAATCCCTTCTATTTATAGCCCAAGGGGTTAAAACCCCAATTTTCATAACTCTGCGCACGAATGCGATCGATCGCACTTAATTGCGATAGATCGCAGCCCATATTGCAATCTATCGCACTTGGAGGGTGATCTTGTTAGACATATATGCCCACGAAAGACATTCCGGAATTGTATCAGTATATTTAATCAATAAAAGCATATTTCACATTCACACATTGTCTTCTACATTGCGTAACATATTAAAAGTATCTCATTATATGAGACTACTTTGTCCCTTAGGTAACATTGTAGGAAAATCATCCAATTAGTTATTAACTAATTACTAAGGAGATATGGTTATAGACCTAGTACTATTATAAGTTATTCAGGATATATCTGAACAATGTATTCCTACTAACTTACACATTGTTAGTTTCATATGATGGAGTGATGAATCTCAATCACTGAGAGAAGAGTCTCTTGACTAAAATGTGGATATAAGTAAGAAATACTTATATTACAACTGCATCGCTCAGTGGATACCCTTAGAAATATACTATCTATATATATTTAGGGTAGTCCATTTGATAGATTATCTTTAACCGGAAGGTCGACATCTTCTCTAGTATTTTCCTATATAGCTTTGATGTAGCCAATCGTCAATGTCCAACACACTGGACTGAATACGGGCTCATTGGGTTATGTACACTATATTAGAAGAAATGTGTGTACACTCAATAAGGATTTCACTACTTTTTTAGAGTAATTTATATTGAGTTGATACTTATCAAAACCGGACTTGAAAAACCCAGCGCTGGTATTTATCGATGAAATGGTTTTATCGAGAAGTTTATTTTCTGTGTAAAAGAAATGTAATTATTATTATAATTTCTTTTAAAGAATTTCTAAATTGTTTTTGAAAGTCCAAGTTTGACTAAAAGTATAAAAGAGAATGAGTTCTCAATATAAGCTAGGAATTAAAGACAGTATAAGATATTGTCCCGTAAGCTTATAACATTATTGGAAGTGGAGGGACGCATCTGTAAATAAATCTTGTAATAGAAATATCTGCAAGTAATTCTCTATTCACAGGAGGTTAATCACATTGTGTTAATGGACATTATTGTGATTAGTGGAAGTCCAGGGACAGGACATAGATAAAATTCTATAATCCTAATGGAGTTGTAGGAAAGTGTTTCTTAGTAACAATGCTTTAACCAAGAAGGTTAAGCAGTTTGTCCCACAACCGGAAATAGGAGATCCCTTTAAATCCCACTCACTAGGACATTCTTAAAGCTTTTAATTTAATTATTAATTAAATTAATTAATTTCTCTAAGTAATCACTATATGGTGTAGTGAAGCTCTAATAGGTGAAATCACATTGGATGTGATAAACCAAATGGGTAGGACCCATTGGAAATTTTAGATAAAGATCAAGTTGATGACCTTTAGGGTTTAGAACCCTTAAGGGGCGTATGGAAGTGGGGCCCACCTAGGGTGGGATGCCCACTTCATGTGGACCTTATTGTTTAATTAGTTATTTGCTAATCAATGATTCCTTATTAGATAAGGATAAGATTGGTTAGTTACTAATTAAAAGATTCCCTATTTAATTGGGATTCCATTAATTTGTTACTAATCAATAATTAGTTAGTTACTAATTAAAGATTCCTTATTAGATAGATAAAATTAGTTTGTTACTAATGGATAAGATTGGTTTTTTTTTAAGATAAATCCTAATTAATTAGGAATTATCATTAAAGAAACTTTTGAGGAATCCTAATTAGATTAGGATAAGGAGTCTTAGATTACAAGCAATCCAAGATGAGTCTATTTATAGGAGTGGATGCCCATCCCTTGGGAGAGATAATTCTCCATGGTTTTCTCTCTCATTCTCCTCTAATTCACGCCCCCTCTCTCCTCTCTGTGGATTGTGTAAATCTTCCTTTTCTCTGTTGGTTCTAGTTTTTCTCTTGAGCAAAAGTAGAACTAATCTTGTTAAATCAAGAAAGGATCTTGAGATTCGAGAAAAGAATAAAAGATCATAGAGCTTGAATTGGAAGGACCATTAGCTTCTATTAGAGAAAGCTTTAAAGGAAAAAGAAGATTCGTATGAATCGCGAATGAGACTTTACACTTGTGAAGTTTTGCAAGCATTGTTCTATCGTGATTTTGACTTACAATTTCAAATTCGCAAAGGTGATTGTTATTTTATCCTTCATTGAATAAAATCAATTAGAATTTTAGTCAGATCTTGCGATTCGATGTATGCCCCCTAAGAACTGTTTTCCTAAAATAAAAAAGAGGCATACTTTCAGATCCATCGCACTTTGTCTAGAGAACATTCTCCAAATTTTGAATGACTGCGATCGTAGTACAGGTGCGATAGATCACATTATTTTGCGATAGATCGCAGTATTTTGCGATAGATCGTAACCCCCCTAGATTTCAACTTTCTTTTCATCTGCTTTGGTATTTCGACCATAACCTTTTACTCGTTTATCGGATTTTGACGATTCAACTTGAATTAGACTCATCATTCAAAGGAGAACAATTTTGTATCTAATGAACAAATCCTAATTCTGAGTTCTTAATTATCTAAATGGGTTCTAAAGCTGACTGGTTAGGAATTTTAGCAGCCAAAACTTCAGAAAACCCACCTTTTACTTAGCTTAGACTCAAAATCTGAAAAAATGTTAAACATGAACCTCGAAGAGGGTTTCAATAACTTTCTAATGGTTGAAGAATCACTCGATTCCGATAAGAAGTAAAAAAACTAGAGTTCCCTCAAGTTGAGGCTATGTCAAGACATCCCTCTTGTGTCCAACTTTGACTTACTTTGATTACATAAAGTGTTTTACACTCTTATTTTAACACTCTGAAGCTAATTATAAAGGTTCTTAGGACACCCTAACATAATTGCTAATACCTCCATGGAAAACAAAGACTCCCATGAACATTAAAAGATTCACATGACCTTAGCCCATAAACACTTAGGATATTTCACACCCTTGACTTTGAAGAATTCTTATACTCAATGTTTCTGAGTTCACATACTCCTACCCAATTTAATTCAAGGTAAAACCTTCATTGTCGCTCATCCTACAACCACAATTATACAAGAAGGCTTTTGGCCTTCACAACTCATGAACTGACACTATTCACGACACTATTCCCAACCTAGGGAACTCGGTTCCGGGTTTCTACATACATACTTAGGGTATTTTATACCCTATGCTTTTAGATACTTAGAGTATTTTATACTCTTGTTTTGACACTCAATACACATACAATCCTCACTTCACTTCCTCAAACTAAGGACCCATGGAAGGCTTTGGGCCTTTACATACACTATGTAAGGCACAATTCACTACCCTAGTCACATGAATAATGACTGTGAGAGTCGGGCTTCTACATTAACAGTGCACGTGAAATCCGGGGCTCTACAATGCGTCATATACACCAACTGTGGGCATATAAGAAAAATACCAATTATTAAGGTTGTCAATCGGACAGACTCGGTCCAGTTCTATATGAGCTTGATATATATAGGCTCGAGCTTTACCTGAATTTTAATCGGGCCAGACATTATTATTATTAGGACCAATCCATCTTTACCCAATAAATATATAATAGTGTGTATATATAACACATAAATATTATAAAACTTAAAAGTACATGCAATATAATAATAGTGTGTGCACTGTTATATTGAAAAAATAATAATAAAGTAAAGAAATTATTAAATAATAAAAATAATAAAAGACAAAAACACTATTGTGTACATTGGTTTTCTAATTTTTTTAATATTTTATTATTGCAATATGATTTGAATTATTTTATTATTGTACTATATCGAAATGAGTTTAAGATATTCTTAAAATAATATTGATATGTTATAATGGTACATACGTTTCATATGTTTTGTTGAAATGAGTTTCGAGCAGCAGGGAGCTTGGCGACTAGCTTAGGATCATTTTTTCTTTTTATTACCCGGTACTTTTTATGGGCATGTATATATATTGTTATTATTACATTTTGGGCATGTATTTTGATTAGATAGATTTACTTTATTTTATTGGAATTATTATATATTGCTTACAAGTACAAAATTATTTAAATATGGTAATTCATTTTATATTGCTGACAGGTACAAAAAAATAATAAAATATATATTTTTAAAATTTTCACTATTAGCGGCGGTTTGGAACCCCCGCTATTGGTAATATTAATATTATTTTAAATATATTACCCGCGGTGGTTTTAACCGCCATTATATATGCAATATATAACGGCGGTTAAAACCGTCGCAAGAGGACATATTAATAAGATTATTTATATGTCTACCACGGCGGTTTTAACCACCATCATAAATGTACTTTATAACGGCGGTTGTTGTTAACCACCGTAAATGTCGCCGCAAAAGGCTTTCCCGAGACGGAAATCAACGATGGTTTTGTTAACCGCTGTTATATCTTTTAACGGCGGTTTATGGTCTTTGTGCGGTAGTTTTGAACTGCCGCCAAAAGTTTTGAATTTTGTAGTGTAGCCCACCACACATTTGACTATATAGTCGAATGTTGTGTCCACGTGTTCCTTTTAATACCCCTTTAACTATGATTAAACTTTAAAAAGTTAACATTATTTTTTTTTTCTTTCTAAAAACCAAGGTTAGAGTGCTTAACCGGAGGAGTGAGTGAATCTTAACCATACATTTTTGGCTAATGAGGCCTGTAACTCGACTATGAGCAAAGTGTTTAGGTGTCCTGTGTATCCTAATGCTATGTTTGGTTGCTGAGAAAAATAGGTGAAAATATGGAAAAGAAAAGAAAATTTCTAATTTCTAATACTATTCTTAGTTATGTTTTCTATACTTTTCTTTTCTTTTCCATGTTTTCACTTATTTTCTCCACAACCAAACATAGGGTAAAGGAATCATTGGAACTAAAAAATCAGGTTTATTTAATAATAGGATTTGATGTTTTGTTCTAGGGGGCTTGGTTTTACGCCAAACTCCTCTCCTCTCTCGGAGGTATTTTTTTATTATAAAAAAAAAATCTCAATTATAATTGATGAGTGTTAAAAAGAGGGGCATATACCAATGAGGACCACACACATTCCACTGCATAGTGGAATGTGGCAGTAAGTTAAATATTCACCTTACAATAAATATTATATAAATACATATAAATTATTATACATATAAGTTAATAATTATAAGTATTTAGATAGTAAAGAAATATATATAAATAAATCTATGAAGCCGAGCCCAGCTAAGCTTTAAGTAGTCAAGTCCTAGCCATAGGACCTAGTGGTTTTTTTGTTTTTGTTTTTTTTTAGCTGGCTCATTGCATCCCTACTCCTTGGACGAAAAAATTGGCCTTCATAATTTATACTCTTACGGTCTTACTAGCATATCCTATGTAGTTTAAAGGGCACACGAAAACTGTGTCGACTTACACGCACCAAACGGGCTCATAAGATTGATGGTCCCACCCAAAGGCCACTTGTGTGCTACGTGAATGAAAACAAGAGACACAGAAGATTCGATTTAGGATCTTCTCCGGCAGCGGAGCCATGAATTTTTCATTGGGGGGTCGAAATACATGTATAAAAAAAAATTAATTTGAGGGTATGGATCTTGGGGGTTCGGGGCGTAGCTCCTGAGAAATTTTTTTAGGGTAGTTTTTTTATTTTGAGAATTTTTTTTCTCGGTAATGCCCTTGAGGTCACCACATGTCCCTATTAATACCCTTTAACTGGGGTTAAGATTCACCCACCTATCCTTGTTTTTAAAAAATATATCAAATTTCTTTTCCAACCTAGTTAAAATTCACTAACTCTTAAGGTTAAAAGTTTTTAAATATTTTTTTTCTAAAAACCAAGGATAAATAGGTAAATCCTAAGAGTGCATAAATTTTAACCATAGTTAAGGGGTGTCAATAGGCACATGTGCTAACCTCAATGGATAACCGTACTTCATTGGGGGCCCCACTATATATAGTGTAAAAAGATTATATAAGCCACTAGCTCTTACTACCAAATGAAGAACTTGCAAGAAATTTGACCCCCGCCCCTGCCCCTGCCAGTTGGTGTTGGCGAGAGATAGTCAGTATCTAATCAAAAGGGGTGGGTGTTGCGGTCTCTTACCAACACCAATCAGAGAAGATCTTAAGTCGAAAAAAGAAGGGGAATAGGGGAATAGAATACAGACCCAAGGTCAACTTCTAAGCGACCCAGTGACCTCATTGGCCAAGCACTTTTTTTTACCATCCATCAACTGCGGTTAACCCTAAGCAATCTAACCATGATTTTTAGAAAAAATAAAATTAGTAAAATTTAGTTAAGCATAACACGGGTTAAACAGGAATTAAAAAGGGCAAGGGACACCTGGGTCAGCTAAGAAGGATACCCATGGGTCCGCTTCTCAAGACTTTAAAAAAAAAAAAAAAAAGGTTCGATGATGACCACCCACATTTTATTCAATATAAAAATAAAGATATCTAGCTCCTCGCCTCCTAAACCTCCTTAGCTCCCTCCAACACTAACAGATCCGTATTCTAGTATCCAACGTTTCCGTTAGCCGCTGCCTCCTCCCACCACCCAACTCAACGTCCCCCATTCGTGTTTTGTGCTCAAACCACCTTCTTTCTCTTTCACACGTCACTCTCTCTCTCTTACCCACACTATAAATTAATATCAATTACAACCAAAGTTACAATAACAGCATCAACAATCACTCCTACATACTAGCTCTTTCTTCTGCTTCTTCCTCCTCTTAACTTCTTCATTACTCTTTCATAATTTTAAAATGGGAGATGACAATGTGAACCTCCCACCTGGTTTCCGGTTTTTCCCAACCGACGAAGAACTAGTCGTTCATTTCCTCTATCGTAAGGCAGCCCTCTTACCTTGCCATCCAGACGTCATCCCCGATCTCGATCTCTATCCATATGATCCATGGGAACTTGAAGGTTCAATAACAATCTCCCCTTCTCTTTCTTTTCAAATTTTTTTTTTGGTTCTTTTTTGAATTTGTGAACTAGTAAGTGAAAATTTATGTTCATTTGAGGGCGTAGGTAGGGCATTGGCGGGCGGCAATCAATGGTATTTCTATAGTCGAAAGACATCAAACCGAGTTTCTGCTAATGGGTATTGGAAGGCAGTGGGTGTTGATGAACCTGTCGTTACAAGTGCTAATAAGAAAGTGGGTATCAAGAAATATCAAGTGTTCTACATGGGCCAAGCTCCCGCAGGGATTAAAACCAATTGGATAATGCAAGAATATTGCCTCCCCGATAGTGGTTCTAGTAGTAGATCATCCAAAAAAAGAGGACAACCAAAAATTGTGAGTACTCCATTAACAGTTATTGACCCTTTTATTATTTTATCTCATTCATTCTTATTAGCTGATTTATCTATATAAAATAGAAACATAAGTGTTTTTTGTGTATATATATTTGTGTTTTTTGTGAATTTTTTTTCGGTAGGATTCCATTAGATGGGTTCTCTGTCGAGTCTTTGAAAGGAATGGCGGCTCTCAAGGGAGCTTGTGCGAGGGCGACGTTGATGGAGCAGAGCTTTCATGCTTAGATGAAGTTTTCTTGTCGTTAGACGATCTTGATGAAATAAGTTTTCCAAATTAGACAAAAAGAAATTTGAGATCTAAATGGTCTATTTGCGGTGCTTCTTTATCCAATTGTATAATTTCCATGTCGTTCCTTGTAAAACGTGTTGTAGCAAAATTTCATACAACTTTCAATGGGTGTTTATTTATTTTTTACTTTTTTCGAATCTCACAATCCCTACCCTTCTTATCTTTACTATTATAAAGGGAGAGGCAGCGTAGCCTGATTTCTTTGAAATTCTCAAATTGCCCTAATGTAAATCAAAATTTTGATTTAATATTTTACTTTAATTCCCAAACTACCCTTGCTCACAGACAATCACGATTGAACTCAATGAGAGTTCAATCACATTTGTAGGTTAACACGTGTCCATGTGGTTAACTCCTTCTCCTCGTTCTCACGTGCATCGCACGTGCCACCGCTAGTAATAGATAATAAAACAAGAGAATAACTATGAACAAGAACAATTGATCAGGTAATTGGATCAACTAAAATATACCCTTTGAGCAATGGTACTTTGGTAATTACATGTCTGGTATTTTTATTGAGCAATGCTAGGTCACTTTCTTTACCATCCTTTTTCCTCTAGACAAGAAGAAATGAAAATAGTGGTGGACTCTATAAAAATATGTCATATTTTTTATTTTCTTGTCTAGAAATAAGAAAAGTTGATAGCAATTCAAGTGGACCTAGCATTGCTCATTTTTATAAATGACTATTATTCTTGTAATTCTTAAAATAACTCTGTCAAAGGCTTATTTTGGGTTGATCTGGTTATTGATCAACTGGAGTTCCTGTTCATGGTTAAACTCATAAATAAATGTGCCTATTCGAGGGCCCACACAAAATCACTTGTTTTGTTATCAAAAAAAGGGTTGGATCATAGATTGTGAGAATATGCTTAAAATTCATCTTTTTTTCTTGTAGATTTCTTGTGTTGGGATTCTTACATGCTTGGCTTATTGGGAGGATATGAGATCTTCACAGTAGTACGAGGAGATCGTTACAAACCAAAATTTTGGTTGTCGTGCACAAGTTTTTGAAATGCATTCCGGTGAATGTGTGCCGCTTTTGGAGAGAAAGCTGGCAATTTCATCACCAATTGCTGCTGGGAAAGATTCCAAGTCTATTGGGAAAGCAAGGATAAACGTCTGAAAAAGGGTGGAGCCCAAGCAGCACTCTTAGCTTGCTGTGCTTCGAGCATTCCTTCTTGGCTTTTAGCTTTTTCTGCTTTAATGATCTTTGGTGGTTGTCCTGTGTCACGAAGCTTAGGAACCATTTCTCATTATTTATTTATGGGTGCCTGCTTAGGCAAGCATTTCGTCATGTATGGTGTAAGCACTCACACTCGTACAAATATCACACGTGTACATTTACACACATACGAAGGTGAGTAGATGACCCACTTGCAAACATAATTCCAATGACCAAAATGCCCATAGGATTATCCATAAAGGAAGTCATTTATAGGATGAGCAATAGTCACCTCCTCGTGCGGAGGAGGGGACTATTCCTCCTCGCTCTCACAAACCCTTTGAACTATGGTTAAAAAATTAATCACCTCCTATGATTAATTTTTAAAAAAAATTAAAGGTAGATGTGTGAACCTTAGGGGTGACTGAATCTTAACCACAGTTAATGAGAGTAAAAAAGGGATTCGTGACCCCAAAAAGGGGGGACGAGACGGTAACTCACCTCCTCGGCCGAGGGGGTGACTATTTTCCTTATAGGATTATCCATAAAGGAAGTCATTTATAGGAATAAGTACCTTAAAAAATGAGTAAACATGCTTTCGAGTCTGTTCCCTCTCTCTACTTCTCATTTATGTGTCCATTATAAGAACAACGAGATCGAACCACAAAATGTTTATGCCTGAAATGCCCTCACTTAGGCCTCATCTGTGTGCTTGGAGGTTGATTTGGCTTGTGCCCTACGAATTTATACATTATTTGATAAAATGTTGACTTAGCAATCTCAGCAGATGACTGATAAGAAATAGTTTGTATAGACTGAAGAAAGGGTTACTATCTTTCAAAATGAGAATGGTAGAGGTTCTCTCTTCCTCCTTTCTCAACCGGACCAACAAATGCCCTAACTTATCCGGTCAGCCTTTTTAACGGGTTAAAACTAAGAAAGAGAGACTGTTTGAATATTGAAGTTTTAACCCGGCTGCAAAAACAACTTTACAAAAAAAGCACACCTGTTAGTCATGAGAAAGTGATGAAGAAAGAATTTGGGACTATCATTTCCGGCTAGAAACCAAATCCTCTACGGCAAATCCGGTTATCACCCATGATGTTGCCACATGTCCCTTTTGATAACCCTTAACTGTGGTTAATATTCACCCGTCCCTAGGGTTCACCCACCTATCCTTGGTTTTTTTTTTTGTTTAAAATATTAATTCTTTTTTAATATTAAAAATTATTTTTAGGATTTTTTAATATTAAAATTTTTTAAAAGGAATTAATATTTTTTTCTAAAAACCAAGGATGTGTGGGTTAACCCTAAGGTTGGGTGAATCTTAACCACAATTAAGGGGGTCAAAAGGGACATGTGGCGACCTCAGGGGTGATAACCAAATTTGCCAAATCCAGTTATTACTGTAGAGGATTTGGTTTCTCTTCCTGCTAACACCAGACAATTGGTACCGATTGGATTTTACCACGGCACAATGTCAATGGGATAGCAGTGAAAAGTAGGCCCTACATTTAGTAATGGTTTGTGGCGGAAGCCACTTCAAATTACCATCATGTCAGGATCTAATGGTGATTTTTTTTTTTATCATACAGTCAATATAGATATTGATGAGGAAACCGCTCGTTCAGCAAGAGAATGATCTTGATCCAGATGCCCTTGATCATTGGCCCTTTTTTTTTTTGGTTATTTATTTATCAACCCATATATATATATATATATATATAGGGAAATGCTAATGACCACTCAATGTGTGAAATTGTTAACTATATATATATATATATAGGTTAAACACAACACACTCTCACACAGATCAAACGTGCCCACACACACATGAATTAACGGTAGGTTGAGGCCCAACATATCTCAATAAAAGGGCCTGACTAGCCTTATGTGGTCTCAAGGCTAGGAATTGGGATGAGGCTAAATTAACAAAACAGATAGAGATGGAAAACATACACCATAGGGTTCAGCATATATAGAACACACATCAGGTGCATGATATATTGTAAAACCCTAGAAATGAGATGAAAATCGTGGGATCCATCATTTACATATTGTTACTAGTTAGGTTTAAAGTAACTGAGTGTTCCCACCTTAGGGCTTGACTCAGGACATGGGTTACCAAGTTGGCTACATGCTATAGCAAACTGTGAACCGGGCAAACCTGAACTAGTTCGTGGTTCGGTTCGAATTGGTTCGTGAAATGGAGCGAACCACATAATGGTTTCAAAACATCTTAGTTTGTCAAATTTTTCATTCAAATCCACTGATTTTTTTTTTTAAGTTCGGCAAATTTGGACTTTGAGTTCACAAACCTTTCATAAAAAGACTTTTTATTTTTCAAATAAGTATTTGTAATATATTGTTTACATGCTTAAAAGATATATATTTTTATAATATAATATAAAATATATATTTTGTTTTATATGCTAAAGCAGCGAACCAAGCTAGTGAACCAAATTAAAAAACTTAAGCGAATCGAAAAATAAATTATCTCATCCTACCCCTAGCAACTGTACATCAGAATTTACTCTTCCTATTGCAACTGTTTATTCTATCATAACCAAGTTTATCTCACGATTAAATGGACGACTTTGTGATTGGTGGATTAACCTTGGTGAATATCGACAAATTCAATTAATGCAATCCGTAACGTTAGATCCCTTCATGACATCCCTTCACTAGAGTTCACTCTAGAGTGGCGAACTGTGAACCACAAACCCGAATTCAAACAGAGCGAACCTATGAACCAGGTAACATGCATTGCTCAAGACCACCCTCGTGAGAGGGGTGCACTGTACATCTCACCAACAAAAGGGTAGTTTAGTTCATTTGAGATATGGGCTCTTATAATAATATTATTCTTTGCTTAAGTAGCTCGTAACCACTGAGCCTTCTAATCATCTTTCCCATACTAACTAGAAAAAGAATAGCCCGGGGAGGGAGTCTAATTATATACATGCATGAAAGGTGTATGAGGGACATGTGTGTGTATATATATATATATATATCATGAAAGGTGTATGAGGGACATGTGTGTGTATATATATATATATATTGAAAAATCTTAATTCGGCGAACCTCAATTCAATGTTTGAGTTGAAAATCTACAAGTTCGAGGGGTTGGTTAGGTTTCCCTAATAGTCTGTCTACCCTTTTTAATGTTTTTAAATTAAGTTATTTAACGGAAGGGAAGATGATAATCAAGTGCGGAATAAGGAAAACCAAGCAAACCACAACACAAGGATTTTTACGTGGAAATCCTTTCGGGAAAAACCACGGGACCTAGTCCAGCCATGAGAATCCACTAAGACAAAATAAACAAGAACTTACAAGACTCGAACTTGACTCATTCGGACTCGACACCACGATCCTTCAGTTCTTAGTCCTCCACGCCTCGAAAAGTCACCACGTACTCTCAAGTCCCGTGATCAACCGCAGCCGCTTGTACTTCTCTTTGTGTCTCTAAAACAGTCCACGATCTTCCGATCGATCTTCGTCAATGACGGCTTCGGAATCCACCGACCAAATCACTCTACCACGATCCTTCTCGGATCGATCTCCTTTGGAAAGGCTCCGGAATACTCCGGCCAAAGTGTTCTATCCAGAACGGGTTGATGGTTTGATATAAATCAATACCTAGATGGACTCCATCAAATGGCAAGTCCAAACAAGCAAGAATAGAACTTTAGGCTTGCAAACTCTAGGTTTAATACATTAACAAAGGGGAGGAGAACACTAAGTTTTCTAGAGTATTTATGAACTCTAGAAGGAGTTAAAAACCCTCTCAATACTTCCCCAAAGTTGCACTTCACGAAGTGGAAGGGTTCTATATAAATAGGGAATCAAAAACCAAGTTTTAGAAGGTGTTAAAGTTGCTAAAAACTCAAAAAAGCATGAAAACCGATTTTGGTAAGAAATCCATATCAGGGTCGACCTATGGGGCACATTCGGTCGACCAGATGGTGCCTTTCGGTCGACCGGATGGTCCTCAGGCTCGACCCTCACTTTTCCAACTCTCTGTCTGATTTTACCATACAAATTTTTTCATACCCAGGAATGGTCAGGGTCGACCCTGAGGTGCCAACCCAAATTTCAAACTTCATTTTTGGGTCTTGCACCTTTCACAAAAGTTGTAGCCCTTTTCGATGCGATCGTTTTGACATATTATGGAGCAACATCTAAGCTACGGTTTGTGAGATACGCTCGAAACAAGCAACCTTGGTTTTTTGAAAAATTTCAGATTTTAAAACAAGTTTTGCACTGTTTATCTCATCACCGAGGGTCCGTATGGTTAGACTAAGTCACTTACCACCTAAGGCATCATGTTAGGATAATTCTAAGTCAAATCCCACCTATGCTAGTATGGTATCTAGGTCACTTACCATCCTATGAAGGAAATGATCAACCCGAGTCTTCAACGGTCTTCAACTTCACTTGTTCGCGAATGCTTGACGACAACGACACAAGATACACACCTAGACACCTAGACTCATTTGTTTTGACACCGGAATATGCCAATACAAAAACATGGACTTTACATATATCATGAAAGGTGTATGAGGGACATGTGTATATATATATATATATATATATAGAGAGAGAGAGAGAGAGAGAGAGTAATCTTTCAACTCACTTTGAATTTTGGAAGTAGATGTGTATATTTTGCCCTCTTTGGCATTGTAATTGTGACCAAAGCCAACAATAGAAAGATATGGTTCCGTTAAGAGGACTTTGCTTGAGACGACGAACTCAAATTGCAAGCCGTTATGATTGCACGAGAAATGCCCCTTTGGCCTATCTCAACTTGTTCATAAAGCTTAGTGTATGATATCGACACCAAAAGGAAGGCACTGAAATGAATCCAACCCTCTTTTACTTACTTACTCATCTAGGGATGGTGATTATGATATGGCTTAAAGGGAGAAACTAACAAGACTGAGTGTTGGGCCAATGTTAATCCATGCAACCACTTGTAGGTCAAGCAGGGCCTACCAGAGTCAACACCACTTATAGTTAAAGTAATGAACTCTATGGATTAACAGATCAAATGGTTCTTAAGACAGATAAGTAGTACTAATTGGAATGCCACTTGTAGCACAAGTGACTATGCAAGAAGTGAAAGGTTGGACCCCCTAACACACTTTCCACTCTTAGCCGTAACCTCGTTTGAGAATTTTGGGCCAATCTTATCGTTCTTTTTCTGCGCTAACGACAACAATTTATGCTGATTTGGCATTATGAAATGCCCCAATAAGTTGGAAATCTAGAGAGAGAAGAATGGTCTTCTTAATCACTTTCACATTTTTCGACACAACTTTCGGAAAAGTAAATAATCGCGAAAGATAATGAATCAAATTATTGTTGACTTTGTGGCTCAAAAGGAAGGGGCGTTCGAACGCCCCTTTAGATCGTTCGAACGCCCATAGCGGGAATCACGCACTAAGTGTGGATTTGGCATGTTACATGATTTGGAAACACCTAATTCGAGTGAAGACTTTCTAATTGTCTAGGATTTCAGGTTTAGGCTTATAAATAGTTGTTTATAGGTCTGAGTTTTATGAGAATAGAATCATGAGAGTGTGAATATTAGGGCTCTTGGGAAGAGCCCTAGTTGTTCTCATGGGAGTGGGAGATAATAGAAACGGTTTAAGCATACTAGGGCTTGGGAAATGTTAAAGGGAGGATAGATAGGGATTGTTTCTTAGGGTTTATTGAGAAGGTGACTTGAGTGGGTTGTACAAGAGGCTCTGGGCTTGGGTTGAGATTTAATCTCAGAGGAGAGCAATATTGTATTGAGTTTCTCAAGGTTTCTTTGAATAAAGAAAAAGCAATCGAATCTTGACCCATAGACATAAGCAGGTTATTGTCGAACGCCACGTATATCTCTTGTGTTTCTCTCTTATGTGTGCCTGTCTATCTTTTCCGCTGGTGTTCTATTATTCTCAACACACTTGTAGGTCAAGCAGGGCCTACCAGAGTCAACACCACTTAGAGATAAAGTAATGAACTCTATGGATTAACAGATCAAAGATTCTTTAAGACAGATAATTAGTACTTATTGGAAATACCACTTGCAGCACAAGTGACTATATAAGCAAAAAGTGAAAGGTTGGACCCCCTAACACACTATCCACTCTTAGCAGTAAACCTCGTTTGAGAATTTTGAGCAAAATTTATAGTGCCTTTTCTGCGTTTGACGACGAGAATTTATGATTTGGCACTAGAAATGCCCCCAATGAGTTGGGAAACTAGAGAGAGGATTGAGAAGGATCTTAATCATTTTTCGCATTTTTTCGACACAACTCGGAAAAAAAAAGTAAATAATCACGAAAGATAATGATTTCAATTACAGAACTTTTGAGTCTTTGAATGAAAAATATGTACCATATTCATAATAATGCACTTGAATCTTCGTGGGGGTGTGCACTCGTCGATACAGTCAACTTTGATGAAGCGAAGGCCCAAAGCATGTTTTTGATCTTAAGTAGATGTATGTTGGGCTGTCGTGCTGGTGCTTATCGGCTAGGAGATCTTTGGTCTCTCTAGTGAGAAAGATTTGGCTTTTTTTTTCTACTTTATCATCCAAGAGATTGAATTGTTTCTCCTGGAAGAAAGGACTTCTCTTAGCTCTGTTTTTCGAGAAAGTCTCGGAATTCTATGTGTAGGCTTTGAATTTGTGTGGATTTCAATATTTGTGTTGATGATCGATGCCGTTTAATGGCTTTGGGGTCCGGTTTTTAGAGGAGCCCATTGGAATAGTATTGAATCTTTTATATAAGATACTTGGTCTATTCCCATGGGTGGCTTGAGTTCCCATGGTGTGGGGCCCCCTATCCATGCTCTTGTGTCTATGGGCCCCGCCGACTGCATCCATTGGTGTATAGGCCCCCTCGTATGGATCGACCTTTTGTTGGTGGGTAGAGTGTCTGTGACCCGTAGGACTAAATCACTTCGATAGGTTTGGGTGTGGGGCCTTTATCCCTGACGTTTAATCCCAGGTGTAAGGGACATTCAACACACAACCAAAAAAAAAAAAAGTTGTTAGGAGGTCCATTTCATACATGGGGTCAAATTCAAGTGTAAGGCCTCATTTAGAGCTGAGTGTACATTTTGGGGCAAGGTTTTAAAGATCCATGTTTACACCAGTCAAAGTTGTAGTTGGACTGTGAAACATAACTCGATTTGCCCAACGCTAAACACAGATCATACCAACAAAGAATCTCCTGGAACCCAGTAATTCACCCGGAAAAGTGTTTCAAAGGTTTGATCTTCAACCAGACAAAAGATC